>CM076570.1:839366029-839541891 GCA_034641835.2 Pinus albicaulis
TGGACTTAAAGGCGGTTGCATTATCCGTAATAATTTTCTGTGGGCAGCCAAAACGAGACAGAATATTTCTCTCCAAAAACTCAGTAATGACGGTGTTTGTAGCTTGCCTGTTGGGGATGGCTTCAATCCACTTGTAATCGGTGGCAGTGAGTATCCACTTATGTTGAGATGATGATGGAGGGTGAATATCTCCAATTAAATCAAGCCCCCACTACTGTAAGGGTGCTTGTGCTTGAACTACAATTGGTTTCAAGGGCAGCGATAAAAGCTTTCTCTTTCCCTGAAAAATTTAACACTCATGAAAACTCGTGACAGTTTTATAAACATCGAAAAACAAACTGGGCCAATAAAAGCCAAACCTTAATATCTTGTTTGTTGTAGTCTTCCAAAAAATATGACCACCACAATCACCTTTATGAAATTCATTCATCACTTTTTCAACTTCACCTTCTACCAAACAGTTGAACAAAACTTCACCCGGATCTTTCCAATACAAAACATTGTTAAGAATGAAATACTTAAGAGCCTTCAACTTCAGAGATCTACCTTTATTGTTAGGAAAGCTGGGAGGAGGATTCATATGTTGCAACACATGAACAATATTATCATACCATGGCGATGAAGTAAAAATTTCAAATACCTGAGGTAATGAATTGACCTCTTGCTCCTCAGATAATGCAACAATGAAATTGATGTCCAATGCATGCAAGTTTGAATATGCCATGAGCTTAGCCAAGCCTTGTCCTTTGATCAGTTTTGTAGGTTTGATTTCCAAACCATACTCTAGCATGGAAGCTATCCGCTTACCACGATGACCTTCAGGATCATTCTCTGTTAGCACATATTTGACAACAGCGTTTGGGACATATGCAAGAACATGAGAGTGAAGAATATAGGCTCGAAAGTCCTTCAATGCTTTAACTAGCACCAAGGCATGCTTTTAGATGATATTGTACTTCAAGGTTGTGTCCCTTATGGTTCTATTGAAGAAGGCAATGGGTTGTTATCTTTTCTGACCTTTCTTTTGTATAAGGACGGGAGCTAGAGTATGTTTAGAAGAAAAGGAAAAAATGATGAAATCAAGTGTATAATTCGGGTTTATAAGAATATGAGCATGAGACAATGCAAACTTAACTTGATTGAAAGATTTATTTTCCTCATTGGACCACTTCACGTTGCTATATTTCTTCAACATATCAGTAGTTTCTCTTAAATGTTCAGCAAGGTTATGAATAAACCTTCTCAAGAAATTGATTTTACCATTAAATGATTGGATTTCCTTCTTGCTTCTAGGATAGTCCAAATTCTGAATTGCTTTAATCCTTGAAGGATCTATCTAGCTGTCATCTTTAGATATGATATTACTAAGCAAATTCCCTTCTTCCATAGAAAAAAAACTCTTCTTTGGATTCAGCGCTATGCCAAATTTTCTGCACTTCTGAAAAACTGCCTTCAAACGCTGCAAGTGCTCTTCATCCGTCTTGGAAAAAAATGTGATTTAATTAAGATAAATGACCAAAAATACATCCCTTTTATTGGCAAAGGCGATATCCATCGCTCGCTAAAAATTTTATCCTAAATTATTCAATCCAAAGGGAATTTTAACATACATAAAAGTACCCCAAGGTGTTGTAAAGGATGTCTTCTCTTGATCATCCAGATGAACTAAAATCTGATTATACCCGAAATATCCATCCAACAATGAAATTCTGGAAGAACCAACCACCCTTTGCAGAATATGATCCATATTTGGAAGTGGGTAGTTCTCTTTCAGCGATACTTTATTTAGATTATGGAAATTATACACAAGCGAATCTCACCGGTCTTCTTTCTTACTGGTACTAAGTTTTACATCCAAATTGAAAAATGAAGATGAACTATAATAGCAGCAGTATACAACCTGTTAAATTATTTTTTAATGGATGGCAGCAACTTGGGATTCATTCTCCTTAATTTCTGGCGAAAAGGCTTTTGATTAGGCTTTAAAGAAATGGTGTGTTGAATTATACTCTTATCATACACTTTCAAATCATAATACTCCCATGAAAAAATATCAGAAAACTGAGACATGAGTGCTACCTATTTAGCTTTCATTTTTGAGCTCATGGATTTTGAAATCTTAACCATTTTTGGCTTTTCAGGAGTGTTAAGATTGAGGTCTTCCACTCCTACTTCTGTTTCCTGGGCTTTTCGGTAATTTCCTGGTTATAGGTGTCATTGACCATGGAGGATGGTGTTCCCCCAAGGGGGAGGTTTCTATAACATCCCTAGTTAAAAATCCATGTAATAAAGTTAATAAAGGAAAAAATAAGAACAAGGTCATGGGACACTTATTCCAAGCTGAATGTTGGGAAAAAACATCCCAGTGGGTTTTCATTTGGTTTATTATGGCTAAGTGGAGATTTCCAACGACATTGACAAAGGATTTGGAAAGGAAAAGAGGCATTATTTGGCATTTACTTATGAAAATAATGGAAATTAGGAGAAAAGGAAGGTGAAATGGCACAAGTTGCATGTGAGGAGAAAAATGAATGAAAATAATGGAAAATGAAGAAAATAGAGGCATCATTATTCTCTCTCAACCTCTCACACTCTTGGACACTTAGAGCATTCTTGGAGCACTCTAACATTGGATCAAGAAAGGAAATGGAAGAGTAAAGAAGGTAAATGGAAGTAAAGATAAAACAAGGAAGAGTAGAATCAAGTGGCTACAACATGATTACTTGCAAGTATCTATTTGCATGTGTGATTTTGTTGCTAGATTTGACATGCATGATACATGCATGTGTGTATTTTTTCTCTTGTTGTCATTGGCATGGGTTTTACCAAGTGTGACAGTGATTTTCAGACTTTCCTTTCCATTTCCAGATAGCCATAGTGTGATGGGTTCTCTATTACTTAGTTGAGATGGATTGTCGAATGGACTTGAAACTGAGTGGGGTGGTATCTAAAGAATAAAACAAGGCATATGAATCCCTAGACTGGAGAACGTGGGATTGCGATAAATCCAAATTTTGTGTACCTTAGTGGGCCTAGGAATCCTTGACTAGTGAATGGAGGGATATACGATAAATCATAGAGGTGTCTGCCCTCGATTAGGCCTAGGAATCCTCGACAGGTGAATGGCAGGATATATGGTAAATCCTAGAGGTTGGATTCTCGACTAGGCCTAGTAATCCTCGACTGGTGAATGGCGGGATATATAGTAGAGCCTAGAGACTAGGAGACAGGAAAAATACTCATGGTGTAAGTGGAGAGATCCAGAGGCATCCATGCTTGTTTAGGGCCTAGTGATCTGGTGGGGATTGCGGTAAAGCCTGAGGAAACCTGGATTGGTTTTGTTGTGAGTCCCAGATTCATGCTTGGAATATGGTACGGGGGTGATTGGATGAAAGAAAGTTTTGGTTCATCCAAAAATATGGCCGAGTGGTTCGTGGAAGTCCCTAACCTAGTTGGCATATGAATTTATCAATAAGAGCTCCTTCTCCTTGGCATTCCATGTGTAAATGTACTTGTTCATATGTGGTTTTTATGGTTGTTATATCCTTGTTATATTGTTGGGTTATAAGTTGGTTATGAGTTTGTTTTATGACATACTTTATGTATGGGTCTCATTATGTTTTGATTATAAATTAATGAACAATGAATATATTACCTAATTGATGATAATGCAGCTATTGTGGTAAGGCATCAATGCTTCTTTACAAATCTTAGAAAAGTATGAGACCCTTATGCTAAGATCTGTTGTTATGACATGTAGATTACATATTTGTGACATGTTCTATGAAATGCCTTTCATGGCTAGTAGGGGTCTGGTCAAGTCATTGATGAAATTTTTGCATTAGTAGCTTTACTTCATTGTTATGTATCATTTATGAAAGTTTCATGAATTTTTTGGGAAGTGGCCTAAGACCTAGCCCTGAAAAAGTGACTTAGAATCTGGGGTCGTCGGCACAAAACTTCTTGAAAAAGTCCATAGTCACCGGCATGCCTTGTTGTGGGAGCAACTAGAAGGTCTCATTTCCATGCATGGCTTGTCATGGGAGTGGATGAAGGTCCATATCAGTAACATTTCAAGTTTTTTTAGGGGTTGGTCACCTAGAAGGGTTAGTTGGTTGGCTACTGAAGGTTTTGTGGCATGTGTGGAAGGTCATTTGGTTTCTCTATGTCGGTTCCACTTCCTTAACTATACATGGGGATTTGAATCATATCATAGTAGCCCCTCATCACATGTTTACCCCATTACCCATGTAGCTTACTTTCGATGGATTGTGCTACACAAAAAATGAGAAATACATGAAAAATGTGATTGCAAACACATTTTTCATGTATTTTTTATTTTTTGTGTAGCAGGATGCATCAAAAGCATGAAACATGGGTATTCCTTCGATGATTAATTAAATTACGAATCCAACAACTAGTCACGCTTGAAATTTGAGTAATACCGTAGGGAGATAAGTTGAAAATACAAGTTCAAAAAGTTTTTTTTTTGTTAATCTATTTACTTTTTTACTCCATAAATGGTGAATCATCCTCGTGGTTGACATCATCATATTGAATCTTATTAGTTCTTATAAATTTGATTTTGGTTGTACATTTTTGTTTCGAGGCCCATTTTAGAACTCAAAATTTCTCTAATGGTTACTAACTACCAAATGAATTTTGAAAAGAGTATTTTTCTTGTCCTATAGTACCATGAGACTCACGCGGTGTTGAAATGAGGTGAGAGGTATAGTGATAGAAAGAAAATATAGAAGGCTAAGTTGGATTGCAATCCATTGTAGCTCCGGGGTATCCTTTCAAGAGAAAGAGTCAAGGTTGGGTGGAGCATTACAGCTGCAGTATTATTTTCCAAAGCATATTGACAAGTCAGTACCTTGATTAATTTGTGTTTTTAATTTTTCTCAATTGCTAATTTATTTTATTTGTAGTATTGTGTAGATCTAATTTTTCTGAGTATACATGCAAACAAAAATAAAGTGAATAGAAATTTCTTCTTTAAGCATTAGATATGGCTCATGTATTTTATATATTCAAAATAGTGAAATTATGATATATATGTTTGAACATAATTAGTATTTTGTTTACCGTGAAATTATTTTCAAGAGTATTTTGTGAACAAACTTTTACCATAGAATGCACAGACCATAATTAAAATCATAATTTACTAAAAGTGTAAACATGTGTAAAACAAAGACTAGTGTGATGAAAACAAAATATAATACAATTAGAGTAGTGTATGCTAGTATTGTTCTTCTCTTCATGTGTAAGATTTTTTATACAAGAGTATAACGATAACATAATTGAATACCAAAGATATGGTTGAGTATGGTCCAATACCACAGTAAATAAGGAGAATTTAAGTTGCATCTCTAGGCTAGAATCTAATCCTTAAAGGATATGGATGGAATTTTAGGGAATAACAAGAAACTTTAAATGGTAAACTTAAGAAAAACCATATATACAAGTAGAGAGTATGCAAACAAAGGGATAGCCAAATTTTATGGCCTTAATTAAAACGGGAAGAAACCAACAATGGGAGTGTTATTCTACAATATATATACAAGAATATTTATTACAATATACGAATATGACGAGTTAATGATATCTTTATGTAAATATCCAAACAACAAGGAAATTATAGTTTCAAACCATCTAGAATTAATAATCAAAGCTCAGTATACAATATAGTTTATGAGAAAAAAAAATGTAAATTGGTATGGTTAACAAGGACCATATTACATTACAAATTGAACACTACTTCTAACTGAAGGCTTTTGGCCTTAGTCATTTAATTATATAAATAGGGAAAAAAATTGTCTTTAACAATAAATTCCCCCTCAGGGAAAAAATCCATAACCGCTTCCATGTCCCACTACGTGATGAGAGAATCAATTTTACAGAAGAAGTGACTGGGGGGTATGAGTTTTATGACTTTTATAGGCAGGAGGTCGAAGCCGTTAAGAATTGAAAGGATCTGTGTTTGAGCTTATAGAAGAAGCACTTGAAAGAAAAACACCAATTTTTAGTGTAACTAGGAAATTCCAACAAGAAAAAAAATGGAAGATGGAGCTTATTGAAAGAAAATAATTTTGAATAAAAAACCAGAGAACCTTGGAAAAATGTATACCTGAGAAAATACTTTAACTAAAAACCCCAGATTCATTATCTGAAAATGACTTAGTCAAAACAATTTTCAAAGAGGTATAAAAACAACATATTCATATAGGGTTATTACCTTGGAAGTTTAATAGGTTATGTAAAATTAAGCCAACTACGACTTGGCCTATTCATAAGTAGACGTGACTAAACATTAAATCTAAAGATTTATCCTAGGTCGAACATAACCAAAATGTTATATCTAGGGTTTTAAATTATAATCCCTAACATGTAAATTGACTAGGAGATAATACACATTGTGAGAATTTTATTTATTTTCAAAGAATTATAACTTACTAGTAGAAGAGTGAATCCTCTTTCAAGAGCAGACATCTGCGAGAGAAATTTCAGCCAAAAAAATGTCAGAAGTTATAGTATGGCTTCATACTGAAGCTATACACAAGAGAAAATAAGGGTTAGGTTTAAAAATCTTTCTTTAATGACCACAGATATCCATGTACGGATATATATATATATATAAACGAGCATGTGATCCAAGTAACGGAAAATTACGTTTTCCAACATTAGAACTATAGAGAAGTCTTGACATCCCTAGGAAAAATACTCCCTATGAATCTACAAGAAAAAGGAGAATATATAGTTAAAGCTAATAAACACAAATTATTGGTAATGTAAAGAAAGATTAGCATAACCCTATAAATCAACCTCATACTTGAACATGCAAAATTCAACCATTTAGAACCATATCACATTTCCACTAAAGGAGACCAGATAAGGTTTGAAGAGAGGATAGTATTATAACTATCTGGTATTAATAGTGAATGGTGGAACTAAGATGGGAATGGAGCAGAGTAACGCTCTATCTTGAAACCCAAATAGAAACAATGACAAATGAACTGGAGGAATAAAGGTCATTACGACTAAAAAAGAACCCTAATAATGTATACCATTGATCAGCCCAAATTACATTACAACCATTGATTCAAAAGTTCACAATTTTCCACGTTGCACCACGTGAAGGTAAGTGGAACCACCTTCGTGGCTTAACGAAATTGTTCCACGTATACAAGGGATACCATGTCGAGTTCAAGTATATTTCCAGCAACGTTAAAAAATACATGTAGCCATAAATTTTAAACCAACAGTACAATATATAACATATAAATAATTAAACATAAGGTGAATTAGACATGATTCTATATGCCATTTTAGGGTATTTATAAGGTGATGAACAAAGTCCCTTTTGTGTCCACAAGGCTTGACTTGAATATTTAAAAGTATATAGTTCATGGTTATGGACATGTTTAGCGTACAAAGACCTACAAGTCTAGGGAGATAAAAGTAATATCTTTTAAAACTGAACCTTAGTATAAAATTTAAAGGAGAAGGTGTAAAAACCCATAGTGTGTTGTCATGATACATTTACATCTATGCCTAACTAGATACATTTGCATCCATTTTTAGATATCGATTAGGGTAGATAAGAAGATTCTAGAGTGAGTCTTAGAATAAGACTATTTTAGTATGTCACTAGTCCATTCATTAATTAAAAATCATATGTGTAAATGTAAATGGAAGTGAAATAGAGTGAGAGAAACCTTGTGTTTAAAATTTAAGGTTTGACTTGAATTTATGTATTATAAAAGAATAGTGGATAGTGATCAAAACTGTGTCGAAATATTAAAGTATAGACGAAGGTAATATTGTGTGAATATTGTACCTAAATTAATTTAAAAAAATGTGTGTTTAGACATATATATTACATGTGGTATCAAGGTTGTAGGTTACAACATCGAACTTTTATGGGTTCTAACTAAAATATTATTTTTGTGTAATGTACATAAAGCAAAACAACTACAAAAATAAAACTAAAGAATGGTTGAAGATAATAATAGGAATACTTCTATAGGATCACCTAGAGGGTAGAGAGCATGATTCTAAGAAGGGAATGATGAAGGGAGAACCTAGAAATCTAGATAACCATGAATATGATAGTTTTCAAGTATTTTCTAGTCTAAAATTCATATTTAGATAGTGTAAAATCTAATTAGAAGAAATTTTCTAAGGCAAGAGATGAACAAGAAGATATAAATGGGTACATACTCAAGAGGATAGAATAAAACAAAGGTAATATGAAAGTTGAAAGAACTCATTAAAAAAAAAGTCTAGAAGTGAGTATCTAGACAAAATTGGACCAATAATTTCTATTGAGAGTCAAACACCTAAGTTTAAATGAAATGGAAGAAAAAAATTCAGGGAGTAGTTTTTTTGTGTCTAAGAAGAGAAAATTTGTATCCCAATTATAGGGTGAATTTAAAAAGATTAGACCTCAAAATTTTGATGGAGAATCTGAAGAAGGGGCATAATATTAGCCTCTAAATATGTCAAAATATGTTTATGTCTATAATTACCCTAGTAACTTGAAGGCGAGAATGGCCACATATTAGTTGACTAGCAAAGCATCTTTGTGGTGGTAAGAAAAAAAAAGAAATAAATCAAATTAGAGGCAAATACTTGACATAGAAATTATTCAAGAAAGAATTCAATAATAAGTATTTAACAGAGAGGTACTACGATGAGAAAGCTAGGGAGTTCCATGAGTTAAGACTGAGTCAGTTAAAAATGAATAAATTTATGAGCCCGTTGTGGTATGTTCCATATCTTAAAGAATAAAAGGAAAAAATTCAAATCTTTATCAATTGTTTACATTTTTCCTATAAGAAGGGGGTTGAATTTGATATTCCAAAAACAATGGATGAAACAATAAGAAAAAAAAAAAATTTGTGCGACACCTAGAATAAGTAGAAAAGTTATAATTCTAAGAGTTGGTTGGAAAAGAAGAATGACAAATTCAATGCTAAAAAGAAATGATTTAATAAACCTGCATTTTCCAATACTTATTGAGAAATATATAGGGCAATGATTAGAATGATTTCTCTTTCTTTGATAATTTCTTGTGATTTATTTTTACTTATATTACTTATTATCTTCTATTATTATTATTATGTTTGTGTATCATCAAGAAGATACCAAAAACAGGAAGAACAAGAAAAAATAGTATAGGTTGCAAGTCAAGGCCAAAACCTCTCCAATTGAGAGGAAACCCCCCAAATTTCTTCTCTTCCTTATACATTATTCAATTGACGAATTCCAAGACCTTTATACCAAGACCAATACCCTCCAAGACCAATTCCAACCTTTTCGAATGATGTGCTTTCCTTGTTCAAGTCAAACCCAATCAAATCTCTTCTAGAAGCACAACTTTAACCTCCAGCTGCAGAATTTCATCCTCCACTGCAGACCTAAAATTTTCATCCCTCTTTCAATTTTTGCAGCCATATGTGTGAGATTCTTTTAGCCTCCTAGGTCTTTCTTAGACCTTTGCTTGTATTTCTATGACTTCTGGAGTTTGAGGATGGCTTCCTGTGACCTTCAATTGAACCTCTTGCCTTTTCTTCTTTAATATCGAACTTATAGAGGAAAACCCTAAATCCAATGCAGAAACCCTAGCCTTCCTTCGCAAATGTGAGAGAGAAATAACACAAAACAAAGTCTTCTTCACCCTCTTCCTTATTTTTTTCCTTCTTCTTCTTCTTCCTTCTCTTGAATGAGTGAGAGATGAATTTGATTCAAGGAGGTCGTGTTTCCTCCTTTATATAGGCTTCTTAAAGGTGGACGTAGCTCTTCAAATTAGGTTGGCTTGATCTTGGAGGGTATTTTGACGCCTTTAATGACAAAAATAAATTTTTTACAAGTTACAATGTGCCTGAAGGGGTCTTCAACTTATGAAAATGACTATTTTGACTTCTTAACCTAGGAAAAACCCTAGAAATACTCAATGGGTGCTTGACCTATAAAATAAAATACCTTGAGCATGAAACCCATGCTCCAAAAATAATAATAATAATTTTCTTTCATTTACAATTTACAAGAATCAATATTACATTTCATATTTATGAAGACCGAACCTAGTTACACATTTTTCAACACTCCCTCTTAAATAGGAGAGGTATTCTTAAATGGCACATGAACATTCTCAATCTAAAGATATCTCATAAGAAGAGTCAGATTAGTAACCCATATGTTTAGAATCATATCAACCAACATTGTCATATAGCAAGGCCTTGACTAACCACTGTATCTCTCCACAAGATCAGAGCACAATGCTGGAGAGACCGATGATTTATAGACACGATCATCAATGTCTCTCAAGGTACATACCCCACCCGGGTGTTCACAGAGTATGACCTACATTGGATTATTCTTATCTTGGATAGATAGTCCTCAAATAATATCGCTCCATGACTATTCTTATCTTGGATTCCCTACCTCATCCTCATCCTTAAATAATATCGAGTGAAATATCCTTACCTAATCCTCCATTTTGTCTTCCTAAGTGAAGAAAATAATTATGTTCCTATCTCTCCCTCTCAACTAGGGAGAATACATCAATAAAACCAAGCTTGTCTCTCAAATACACAAGCTTCTTATTAGGAATATATTTTATCAATATGTTAGCTACTTGCTCATCGATGGAGATATATTGTAACTACAGTACATCATCTTGTACTAGATTCTGAATGCAATGATAATTGTTGTTGATATTCTTAGTCTTTTCGTGAAATAATGGGTCTTTAGACAATTGTATACAACTGGTGTTATCACAATATATCGTAGTAGGGTCCATAGGTCCTTCGAATAGGTTGGATAGTAGCTTCCTCAACCAGAACACTTCTCTGCTTACTTCATAGGCTACAATATTCTCAGCCTTAACACTACTTAAAGCAACTGTATCTTGATTTTTTATCATCCATGATATCATGGAGGATCCAAAACTAAAAAATCCTCCTGAGTGCTTCTTATATCTTTCTCACTACCTGCCAAGTTGGAATATGTATATCCAATCAAGTGGACAACATTCCTCCTATTATATTTTAGGCAATAATATATGGTACCTTGTAGATATCTCATTGTATGTTTTTATGCTAATCAATGATCATGATTTAGCTCCACTTGGAACTGACTGAGAACTTTCACTGAAAAACTTATCTTTGGTTGAGTATTCATCAAGTACATTAGGGAGCCAATCAATTTTCTATACTTGGAAGGATCCACATGTCTCGATTTGTAACTCCTTAGTATTTTCAAATTTGTGATCATTGGGGTTGTCATTCTTTTTCAATCCATCATGTCAAAATTATTCAATATATTAATTACATACTTTCCTTGACCTAGATAGATCTCATTAGGTCCTTTCCAGACTTCTAGTCTCAAATAGTAATGCATCAGCCCTAGATCCTTCATGTCAAATTATGTTTCTATTTTCTTCTTACATTCTTAAATTCGACCTTCCACGCCTATCAATAGAAGGTCATCCACATGCAGAAGAAGGATTATCGAATATCCCATAACAACCTTAATATAAAGGTTTGGATCAACAAAAATCTTTCTGAAGCATAATATTTGTAGGTATGCATCCATCCTAGCATACCATGCCCTTGGTTCTTTCTTGAGGCCATATAATGCCTTGCAAACATGTTCATTTTTTGTCTTTAACTTAAAATACCAATGGTTATTCTATATAGACATCCTCATCAATTGTGACATTCAAGAATGCAGTCTTGACATCAATTTGGTTGATTTTCCATCCCATCGATGCTTCAAAAGATACCAACGAACATATAGTTGTATACCTTGTTTTTTGAGCAAAAGTCTCTTCATCATCGATGCCTTCTTGTTGATAGAATCCCCTAGCGACAAAACTTGCCATATTTTTTTCAATACTTCCATCCGCTGCATCTTTTATCTTGTAGATCCATTTGGAAGTTACCATATATTTCTTTTTAGGCCTAGGTATGATCTACCAAAATCAATTCTTCATTATAGATTGATATTCTTCATTCATGGCGTCCTTCCATTCTTGGTGATTGACAACTTCTTCAAAATTGGATAGCTCTGATTCTATTAGTTTCGTCATGTAGGATTTGTTAGTGTCAGTATTTTCATCCTGCCATCAGTGATCAAAATATACTCTTTTCATATTCATATAGCGTCTCATTCATAATTTTTTTATCATTCCATTAGGTCATGTAAAAAATTGATTCGTGAACTTTGAGAAAGAAATCATCGACTAAAGCCCACGCCCCTGCGCCTGAACCTGCATTGCTGCGCCTTCCTCGACCCCTCAGCCCTTCAACTTCTGCTGATCACAATTCGGCTCTAGCGTGGCCACTCCGAAGTCCTCCCCGGAGATGGCCGCCTCTTTGATCCAGGCCTGAGCCTTCTCAAGTCTTATTAGCACCTTGGCTCCTCCTCGACCTAGACCAGCGATTTCCAAATTCGTAAAAAAACTTGAAGGTTTACAAGAGGTTGTTCTCCCTCCCTCTCTCCCTTGTATGGCTTCTCTTTCTTTGGTAGAGAAGGGATTAATAGGTCAGTTTACGGGACTCTGGCCCTCACCGAAGATAGTACAACAATGGGCTGAATGCAACTGGTCAGACAAGATCAACGACAAAATCTCCATCTGATTATGTGGAAGGGGATATTTTACCTTCCACTTTGAAACTAAAGAAGATAAATATTTGATCTTCAGAAACGAACCCTATTTCATGGACACCAGGGGCTTGTACCTCAAAAAATGGACGCTGAATTTTGATCCTGAACTCGATGTTTCGAATGTTGTACCTATTTGGGTGCGTCTTCCACACCTCCCTCTTCATTGTTGGGGGGATGATTCGGTCAAATCTATTGGAAATGAAATTTAAAAATTCATTAATCGAAGTGAACCAAAGGATAACATGCAAGCCTGCGCCAGGATCTATGTCGAAGTGGATTTGGGCAAAGGTCTCCCTGAGGCCATAAAATTAAAATTTGACGAATGGACGCACATTCAGCAGATTGATTATGAGCATATCTCTTTCAAATTTAAGGTATGTCATGAATATGGTCATTTTGCTAATCGTTGTTCAAAAATTATTAATGTTGAAAGCCCAAAGACGGACCAGCAATGGGAAACTGTTAAGAGAAAGAAAACCAATCCGAACCCTAAGAATGTCTCCCCTGTTGCTCCTCCCCCTAAGTCTAATCCATTTCCCTCTTCTTCCCCCCTGATCCTACATCTAAGAAATCCCTCTGCTTCTTCCACTCCCCCCAACTCGCTGGAGCAATCCAATCCTTTCTCATCCATCTTCCTCCCCTATGAATACCCTCCCCTTTCCATTCCTCTCACTCAACAAGACTCCCTCCAAATCTCCCCCTCCATCCATGACTCTCCCTCCTCCTCCCAAGAACTCTCTTTTATCTGAATCACCAGGAATTCATCTAAGGAACATGGGGAAAATCTAGAAACTCAAAAAAAGGAGGGCCCTGGAAGAAAAACTACAAAGCAACAACATGATGAAAATGCGCAAAAGGATATAGCATTGGGAACATAGAACCCCATTGAAAATTACATATTGGGACAAAACACCAAGGACACAGGGCAAAAGGAACAGGGAGGGAAAGCAACTCTCCGAACAGCGATTTTTCAATGATGAAAGTTCTCTCGTGGAACAGCAGGGGTCTAGGGCACCAATCCAAATTAGAAGCCCTAAGAGATCTGACAAATCAATAGAAACCGCAAATTATCCTCCTACAGGAAACAAAGTAAGGAGAATTAGAAATGAAGGCAATAATAAAAAAACAAAGAACTATGATGGCACCCTATCTGACTCAAGGGGAGCCTCTGGTGGATTAGCTACTCTTTGGAATTGCAACATATGGAAACAAAAATACATCATGGTAAATCAAAATTGACTCAAAGTGACTTTAGAAAACTGCATAGATCAGAAAGAGATCATAGTCTACAATGTTTATGGTCCCAACCATTATAGGGAAAAATAACTTTACTGGAGCTCCATAAGAGAAAACATGAGCAATGAGGACAACAACAACATCATAATGGGACGAGACTTCAACCTTATTCTTCATGCAAATGAGAAAAGAGGAGGTTTCTTCAACCAAGATCCTTCCAGAAATCAGCTTGAAGATATAATGCAAGATCATGAGTTGGTGGAGATAGCTCCAAAGAATTGTAGATACACTTGGAGAAATAGAAGAATAGGTAGAGGCAACATCATGGAAAGGGTTGATAGAATCTTGGTAGTTGTCACACTACTTTCTCATTACTCCATAGCTACTGCAAATGTGCTCACATTTCCAGCCTCATATCATTATCCCATTACTCTCACCTTTGGATATCACCGCTCTCTTGGCTCCATTCCCTTCAAATACAATGCCCTTTGGAATGATATTACGGATGCAAACCAGCTGGTGTGAAACATTTGGATACAACATGTTGAAAGATCACCAAAATTTATATGGGAGACCAAATTTAAAAAAAAAAACAAAGTTGGCCTTAAAGGATTGGGCCAAAACTCAATATAAAGAGCCTGATCAAATCAATACTGAAATCAAAATCCACCTGGATGAAGTACATGGCAATATTGAAAATCAAGGACTCAATCAAGATCTTCTCAATCGGGAAAAAAAATCTCTATTGGCAGCTCTCTCGAGCCAACAGAAATGAAGAAGAGAAATGGTGCTTTAAGTCAAGGAACTTATGGCTTCAAGCTGGTGATAAAAACACAGCTTTTTTTCGTAATCAAACCACTATCCGCAAAGTCAAAAACAGCATCGTATCCATCATTGGAAAAGCAGGCCAACTTCATACAGACCAAGAAGCGATTAAAAGTGCGGCTACTATGCATTTCAAAGAGCACCTCACTGAGACAAGCATGCCTGAAGATTACTTGGATCTGTTGCAGCACCTTCCATCCTTAATCACCGAAGAGATAAACAATGCTCTCAACAGATAAATTGATGAAGAAGAGGTCAATAATGCAATCTGGACCCTGCCTCTGGATAAAGCTCCTAGACCAGATGGGTTTTCTATCACCTTTTACAGAACATATTGGGATCTTATTAAAAAGGATCTTATGAAAATGATACATTGGACTCAACGCAAGAAAAAATTTGAGGGGTACACTAACTCTACATTCCTTGCCCTTATCCCTAAAGAAAACTGCCCTTCCTCCTTTTCTAGATTTAGGCCCATCTCCCTTTGCAACTCCTCCTATAAGCTCATCACTAAAATTCTGGCCACCCGTCTCAAACCTCATCTTCATAATCTCATCTTGGAAAACCAAGGAGGCTTCATATCTCAAAGACAAATAACTGACTCCATCCTCCTTTTTCAAGAATCCATACACTCCAGCTTCTCACGCAAAGAAAAAGGCTTTATCCTAAAGCTAGACCTTGCCAATGCCTTTGATAGGGTCAGGCATTATTTTCTCTTAGTTGTGCTTCAAAAAATGGGTTTTGACCAAATATTCCTTGCCCTTATCAACTCCTACATCTTAGGCCCCTGGATATCTCCTCTCATCAATGGCAGACCTGCTCCTTTCTTTCAATCCACTAGAGGATTAAGGCAGGGTTGTTCTCTCTCCCCCTACCTCTTCATCCTCATGGCAGAATCCTTTAGCAAAGCATTGGATCATATGAGACAGGTGGGTCTCATCACTGACATCAAATTTGGTAACGGAGTTAAAAATATGAATCATTCCCAATTTGCAGATGATACTTTGCTGATGGGAGGAGCATCCAACATCATTGCTTAGCGATTTAAAAATGTCTTGGACAAATTCATGCTCTATTATGTAGGACTGATCAATCATCAAAAAAGTTGCATTTATGGATGGAATGCATCTAATCAAACCTTACACAGCATTTCTAACATCTTTGGTGTTCCTTGCAAATTGAATTGGGATAATTTCACTTATTTAGGCATGCCTGTAAGTAGCAGTCCCTTGAAGTCTAAAGTTTGGAATGTCACTATCGATAAAATGAAGAGGAAAGTTCAACAATGGGGCTCATCATGGCTCAACCCTGCAGGTCGCCTTATCCTACTCAAATATGGGCTTTCTTCCCTTCCTCTATATCAATTCACCCTCCTACAAGCTACTGCCATCATCCATATTAAAATTGAAGCCATCATCAGGCATTTCCTATGGCAAGGAGGAAAGAATGATAAAAGAAAATATAACCTTGTCAAATGGAGGCAAGTAATACAAGATCAGGAGCATGGAGGTATTGGATTCCGCTCACCCAAACTCTTGAACAAAACCTTTGGAGGAAATATTGTTTGGAGGCTTATCAATGGGAACCAGGCTTGGTGGAAAAAATTCTTGGAAGTTAAGTATCTTAATTCCACCCGGAAGCAGCTCTTTGACCAAGATATTCATAACAGACCTTGTTCTAAAATCTGGGCTCTTTGAAAAAAATCCATCCCCTTCCTAGCTCAAAACCTCTCCAAAGTTCCCATGGGAGGCAACACCATCAATGCTGGAACTAATCGAATTATGGAACAAATACCCATTATTGACAGGCCTGGCACTCAGTGCATTCTCCTCTTCTTAAGCACTATGGGTTTTAAATTTTTGAGTCAATTCTCCAAATGGGATAATCAAACCCAAATTTGGACTGGATGGCACTTTCCTAAAGTTCCTACCCACCTTGAAGATGATCTTAGCAATTTCCAAACCCACCTTCATGGCTCTGCCCCTTTAAAAAAAGACAACATTGACGGATTTCGATGGGACCCCTCTGGATCAGCATTCACCATCAAAGCAGCCTATCAGCATATTTGTAATGACCATTATCCAACACCTATCTGGCCATCATGGAAGGTTGTTTTGAAATCAGAAGCTATGCCCAAGATCAATTTTTTCATATGGCTTCTTTTGAAAGATAAAATTTTAACCTCTGAAAATCTCAAAAAAAGAGGTGTAATAGGACCATCAATGTGTCCAAATTGTCAAAATGCTGAAAAGACAGTCCTACATCTCTTTATTGGGTGCCTCTTTGCTTCTCATTGCTGGGCTGAGCTCACCTCCTTTTTTCAGCCCTGTTGGACGCATCATCGCTCTATTGTTGAGGTTCTCCACTCTTGGAAAAACAGCTTCCCATGGGGGAAAAAGAAGAACAAAATTTCGAAGAGAGTTTGGGATACCCTCCCTTATGTGGCTTTATGGAACATTTTTCTTTCTAGGAATAGGAATATATTTAGGAACAAAGAGCCATCCTTCAGGAAAGTGTGCAACAAAACTTGGAGCCTCACCCTTGAAACAATCTCTGCCAAGAGCAACAGTAAGATTGACCACATTGAACTTTGTGAGGAGGAAAGGATCTTCCTGAGAGACCTATTAGATAGAAACAACAGTAGAAACCCTCCTCCTAAACATCCCTACAGAACATATGTAAGCTGGAAGATCAGGTTTAAAGAGGAGGACTTCTCCTATTGGATAAATAACAGTGCTAGACACTCTCTTTTCTTTGACGGAGCTTCAAAATCCAATCCGGGCATTGCAAGGGCGGGGGTTATCATAAGGAGTGAAAATATCAGCACTCTCACAACTTTTGAATGGGGTCTTGGCACACTCTCTAATAACAGAGTAGAGGCCTTATCCCTCCTTCAAGGCTTGTCTCAGTTGAAAAAGCTTAAAATCACAAATGTTATGATTTTTGGAGATTCCTCCATTATCATCAACTTAATGATCCATGACCGACCGGCTGCCAACATCGCTCTTTACCAAACCATCAGTAGATGTAGTAACCTCTTGGATGATATGAAGGATGTTTCATTCTTCCACATACTCCGAAATCACAACAAGGATGCTAATCTTCTGGCCAACAGAGCCTACGTTGATATCCCAGGGAAATTTCTTTGCAATGATGTTGTAAATATTATTCCTCTTCCATGATTTTGACCCTGGATGCTCCTAGATTATATTTGATTTTCCTCTCTAGCCCCTCAGAACTTACCTGCAATCTTCGTACCCTCACATCTACCTCACCCGTGATCTTATCTCTTTGGTTCTCCCCCCTAGCTGCTCTCTTCCTTCCACTCTCTCCTATGTATCCCATCGCCTCTTGCTCCCTCTGTCATTCCCCTCTTTCCTCCTCGAGTTTTTCTTGCCTCCCTCCACAAACCTCTCCTCTCATTTCATCGGGCCCTTGCTCCTTCGGGCCTCTACTCCTGTTCTCAACGCCCTCGATGTCTTCTCCTCTTGATTCTCGCCCTATCCTCCTTACGTTTGTTACCTTATTCATTCTCTTGTTAATGCGACTGTGCCATTCTTGCGTTGCTCTGCCTCACCAGATTCTCCCAGAAAATACTGAGTGTGTTATTAAATGTTACTCCATGCAGATCTATGCAAGTGTTATCAAGATTCTGCCTTTTTGTAGAGCTTGTTATCAAGCATTTCATCCCCATTTAGCAGTTATCTCCAATAGCATGGCTCACAACGAAGAGTGTCTCCATTGTGCAGATCTTCAAGTTAAGCTTGAACAAATCAGAGCTCATCAAAATATTCTTGATGCAAAGTTGAAAAATGAGGTAAAAATATTGGATGACAAACATGAATCAGATGTTAAATTCTTTCTCTTAAGGGTTTCCTTTCTTCAATGTCAGTTTGACAATCTCCCAAACTGATGCTCTCATGTTGAAGAATTGGTGCAAATTCTGAAATACATGCTAGAGAAGCGCACCGCCCCAAGCTCCAGCTCTAACAACTTAAGGAATGCTGGAAATGAAGACAATCCTAAGGACTCTACAGTGCTCCATATCAGCCACATCAATATTGACTAATCTGATCTCCATTATTAAGCATGTCTTTCAAATTTGTTTACCTTATGTCTTAGTTTGTCCACATATATGCTTTATCTGTATTCTAGCTCTTTTCGAATACTAGAAACAAAGGAAATGTAGCATTTAGCTGTAGCTATTTCCTCCACTGCACTACAAGCAGTCTAGCATGTAATCATGGAGTTACTACTCCTCTTTTTTTAAATACAAAATAGTGCCAACCGATTGTGTTAAAAAAAAAAAAAAAAAAAAAAAAAATTGATAGCTTATGGTAACCCTAGTCATAAAACTTCACTCTCCCTTAAAATTTCACATTTTCTGACACACCTTCATGTCTTGATGAGCATAAAAAAATCTTAAAATCTCATTTCACTATGTCATTATGTCATTCAAAGTCAAACATGGAGTCAAGTCATCCAAGGTCCCATTAGGTCAACTAGGTTTTATTTTTCAAGGTTCATGAACACATCATTTCATCCCAATAAGGTCAACAAAGGTGTGAGAGTGACTCAAACAATACTTTCTCAATCATATGTAGAGGATTTATTAGCATGTAAATATCATTTTTAAAGTTTTAATTTTGGTTTTAGAGTATGATTTTCATACCAAAATGTCATTTTATTTGAAACAGAGATGTAATTTATTTTTAATTTTTATATAATTTTATGCTCATAATATGTAATAAGTTATGTCCCAAGCTGCAAACTCAAACTCCACATTCCAAACTGAAGAGAAACAAAGTCAAAGTGAAAAGTGCCAAACTCAAGCAACATCATCCTGCAAAGAAGAAAATTCAATGAAAAAGGATAATCAGTAATGCTTTCAAAAAGGTTAAATGAACATTAGAAAAGTGGGTTTTCAGATCCAAATCCAAATTCACTTAAGTATTTATGACTCTTTGACAAATTTTGAAATTCATTTTCCTCGTCCAAACATCAAGCAAGCACTCTAAGATACCAAATTTCGAGTTTCTGGGCAAAATTGGTGAGAAAAACTTAGCAGAGGACGCAAATACTCACTCAAGAGTGCAAATGTAGAGTTGAGGGCGCAAATGCATAATCAAGTGCACAAATGTTCTGTTGAGGGCACAAATTCTTGACAGATGGCGCAAATGACCAGCAAGCCCTAGAAACGTGTTTCAGTGGCAAAAACATCATCTTCAAATCTCCCTCAGTCTACTCATCGACCTCCAAGTAAATCAGTAAGAGCTCATGCCATTTAAAACCATTTTCACAAAGTTTATTTGTTGAAGTGTTGTCAAAATTGAGGTTATAATTTGGTGTTTGAATTGGTAAAAAACCCTATTATCCCATTACACTTGTGAAAACTCCCAAATTTAACTCGCTTACCCTTTATATCCTTCCCACACTTACAAAAACCCATTCCCAAATGCCTGATTTGAAAAAATACCCTTTTCCTAAATCTTTCTCTTAAACCCCTAATCCCTAGCTGTTACATCTACCTAGGCTCCCATTCCCCAAATCCCTATCCTAATTCTCATTATATTACTATTCCCGATCCCCTCCCCCATTTCGTATATCCCTAGAAATATCTCCCTAATTTTCCCTTTCACATTCCCCTTTCCTAAAAACACATTTCACATCATCTACTTCCCTAGGGCTTTCACAAAAACATCATGGAAGCAGAGGAAGAAAACACATCATTCAGTGAAGGAGAGGAAACAGAGGTAAGGAGGCCACATAAAGGGGGAAGAGTACTCAGACTTGAACCTACCAATGCTAGGGAACTCTTGGCTTCTCCATGACTATGACATGCTTCAAACATGTTAGTTGTTATGATTTTTGTGAGAAAATTTAGAGGGTCCAAAACCATCCCATGCTGACCAGACTTTTCATATCAGGACTCCATGACAACCAAGTTACTTTAGATGGTGTCACTTTTACTTTATCCACTACTATCATTTCAGCTGCCACCAGGATCCCAAATTTTGGAGAGAAATGGTTCAAGAAAGGTAATTTGAAGAAACGGGAATTTCACTTCTTCTTAAAACCAAGATACCAAAATCAGACAAAGAGGCTCTTTCCTTTTTCTCACCTCTTAGAAAGATATGCACCAATTATGAAGATAATCATGAAATACTTTTCATGTGAAGGTATGTTTTCTAGGCTTTATTCCTATCACATCCGGCTCTTAATGCATTTCACTAGGGTAAGGATGTTTAACATACCCTATTATCTTTTCTGGAGCATAGAGAAGATGGAATACATTGCCCAGGAAAAGGATTATGAACAGCAAATGACAAGTCTATTTCATCATTCCCTCATAAAAATCATAGTCCTCCACCATCTCAATCAACTAAACACTGCATGGAGTACCTTCATAGCTAATGATATTTTCAATGAGCCATCCACTCAACATGCACAAAATTTCCCTTCATCATCCCATCCATCAACTTCCATCCCTCCATCTCAGCCCATAGCACATTCATCATCATCAGATCTTTCCCCTTCACCTCCTTCATCTCCATCTCATCATGACATTGGGTCACCTAGCAGGATTGAGGACATTGAGCCTAAGTGGGCTAGTATGGTTGAGGTTGAGCCATTTCCAAAAACCTACCAAAGAGGCCACAGGAATGTGTTTGCTCCACTCATAGTGGAAGGGGGCATGCCTTATACAACAACAAAGTAGGTGGACAAGGGCAAAGAAAAGGTAATTGAGGCAGTCAGTCATGATGAGGAGGATCTTCATGAAACAGAACAGGAATTTCAGCTTGTTGACCTAGATGAGGATGAAAATGACAAAATCACTACCATAAAAGGTAAGGATGTCATGATTAAGGGGCTCCAAACTAATCTTGACAGGACCAAATATGTCATAAAATTCCTTGAGCAAGAAAATGAGCAATTGAAGACTAAAAAGGTCATTCATGAGGTCAAGTATGTCACTGCCCAAAGGGAAGCAGAAAATGCCAAAGACATGCTAGATGAAACACTTGAAAGCTATAGCTTGCTTGATGATAAAGAGTAACAAGCACCAGGAAATAAACCTAGAACTAGAGGGATGAAAAGAGATCTAGCTCTAGAAAGACAAAGGGAAGCTGAGTTTGCTTTTCAGCTAACCCTAAATGAGCAGCTTGTTATAGTGATCAGTGAAAATAGGGAGTCGTGGCTTGATAGAGCCAATAAACATTTGGAGAAGATGATAGCAAATTCTAATAAAGACAATGACCTAATTAGGAGGAAAGTTAAACACCATGCCCTGAAGGAGAAAATTGCAATGGCCAAGCTCAAAAGAGCCAATCCAAAGATTGAATATTTGACCATGGAGGAGAAGAAGAAATTGGACATTCTTGCTTAGGCTTCCCTCCAAGCCTAGTTGCATCATCATCAGCCATTCTACCAATTTTGAGGCATTTTCAAAGTTTTTTGCAAAATCTGGCATTTTTTGAGTTTTTTTGGACAGACATTTATCAGAAAATTGGTCATTTGCGCAGCGCCGTAGGTGCTACGCAAATTATTGGGGCACTTTTTTTAGGGAAAGGAAGATACCATTGGTTTATTAAAGACATAATCATTCCATAAAACCATGTTTCCAGCCTTGGTTTGCATTTTTGATAGGAGAAAAGGTCAAAAAACCACCTAAAAATGACCTTTCTGCCCCTGTTTTGACCTAGGCGCTACGCAAATACCAATCTTGGGAGAATGACTTTTTGAGGGGGAAAATGAACTTCATATTTTAAACTTGAGGCATATTCAGAAAGAGGACAGGCAGGGGTTTCCAACAAGCCATATTGAGCCTGATTTGGACACATGAAAGTTAGCCAAAAGTGGCCCTGAACATGGACGGCACAAACGACACTGCCAGGGCGCAAATGACAAAGGGTGGGCGCAAATGACGAATTTGCTGATTTTTTTTGAAATTTCTCTGAAATTTTCACTTTTCTTCAAGAAATAATGTTTTGACTCATGCAATTAATGATGGTAAAAGTAGATATGTTTGGTATTAGTTACCTAGGGATAGATTCATTGGGTAAAAGTTATCATTGAGTCAAAATGAATCAATTTGAATGTAATTAGGAATGAGTCACTTGGACCATCATACACTTCAGCTTTCAGTTCATTATTTTGTGGATCTCTTCCTCACCTCATGGATTATAACCCTGAGGATGATTGAATGTTATTTTGATGTCTATTTAGTCCCTTTATTCACACTAAGCAAGGTTTGGAATCAGTTTTGATGTTAGCTTGTTGATCAAGGAAACTATTGTACTCAGTTTGGCCAGTTAATAAAGAAGAGTTGTAGCTATTTTTTGGGATACATGTGGTATGATGTTTATCATTTTTTTTTCTTCAGTTTCATATTTTAGAATGTGTTATATTCATGTTCATTACATCTCTATGGTATGATCTCTTTCAAGTTGATAGGCAGAACAAATGCTTGCTCATGCTCTATTTTTGGAAATTGATCATAGTTTGTCCATTTTCCTATGTTTAGGAAGAATACATCTTCCATGCTCTTCCTAGCTTTTCATTAGTTCTAAAAACCATTTCATCACAATCATATTTAAAGTGGTAACCCTTCTTCCTACCTTTCCCCATTGAATCCCTGCAACCTTATCTCATTTTCCCTGACCTAGCTCCCTTAACCTAATATCTTCATCGAGTGAAAACCCAACCCAATCAAATCAAAACAAACCCCTGCATTCATATCTAGCCTAAAAACCCCAATTGCTCTAGCCCTCTTGGTTGTGACCCTGTGGATAGAGCCCTCTCTAACTTGGCAGGGCTAGCTACCAAGTCAAAATCTTGGTCTGTGGTTTATACCTCTGTTGGGATTCCTTCTTCAGCCCTAGGAATCTGGCAGAGTGTTAACATTATGGCATCGTTTTCGGGGAACAAAACGACAATATCTTCCCTAAGAAAGAATGAAAAAATTTAGATCTAATTGTTGTTGGTGAACAGCCATTGGACACATATGAAGGTTGAACCATTCACCTGGCGACTCCAACTTGATGTAAATACTCCACTAGAGGATCAACCTTGCCGACAGGAAAATGGAAGAATCTCACACAAAGGTCAGGTATTCAAAATGGAATTGTATTCAAGATGTAATATGATTTCTTGTAAATTACTTATTTTCTTATCCTGAAACTATCCTGCAAGTTTTCTAGAGTTTGTTGTATGAAAAATATGATCAAAGTCTTTATTTCGCCTATTTGAAGAGTGTAAATACCGAGTTTCCCTTTGATTTTGATCAAGATCAAGACCTCTTACCTGAAAATTGTGCATATAATTTTCAATCTAATGAACCTCAAGAGATCAAGACTAATCCTATAGCTTTTGTACATACTCATACGCCTTGTAAAATTCTAGATAGATACAAACCACTCATCTTACCTCTTATACTCCATGATTTCCGTGAAAATTATTACAAATATCTTCCCAGGTTTGATGGATAATATGGTAACATCACTACTAAGAAACATATTCAAAGTTTTGAAAATTTTCTCGAAATTTTTGAGGTTGATGAAGATGATGTTAGTATCAGGATCTTCGCTCTATCTTTTCAAGGTGAATCCAAGGAATGGTTCAAAAACTTGCCAATTCCAAGTATTTTTTATTTCCTTCATTTTGTGAAAAAATTTCTTGATAAATGGGTGATCAAGAGGAATCTCTAATTTTAGAAGAATATGATAATTTGAAAAAGAAACCAGGAGAAACAATCCAAAAAATTTCAGCTAGATTCAATCAAGTATATCATTCAATCCATGTTGATATAAGACCTCCTCCTACTTTAGCCCTCTTACACTACCTGGATGCCTTTGATCCAAAAATGGAATTTCGATTGAGAGAAAGGGACATTACAACACTCAAAAAAAATGTAGGTTAGTGCAGTAGCCATAGAAGCTAATTTGTTGGTCAAAAGGTTAAATTTGAAAGCAGAAGAAAGGAAAAACATAGGGAAAGAATTCTTGACATCTTCAGAAGTGAAGCTCAACATTTTGGTAAGTACAGTAGAGGAAATGAGGCAAAATATCACCATGAGAGATGAAATTTTTGTTTAAGATGACCATGTCCCATTGATTGAAGAAAAACATGTTGTTTATCTGAAACATTTTCCTTCCTATCCCAGTTTTCAAAGATCTGATAATGATTACTTTATATATGCATTAAGGGACAATAAATAAAACAGTTTTATAGATCAGCTTGCAGAGGAGAGATCTGTAGATCTGATATGAATGCTTGATGACATTACTCATTTTAATGATCTACCCAATTATGATAAATATGATGATGATTATGTTGTCAAAAGCGAGGCTAACTCTTCAAGTCAATCATCAACATGTTTTCAGCATTTTAAAGAAGAGAGACAGCTCAGACACATGGTTTATGGCAGTGAGGAGGAAAGTATAGAAAATTTGGAAGTAAGTGAAGAATATTTGCCTCTTTGTTTTACTTAATTTCATTTCATCAAAGATAACTTTCATGCAATCAGAAATCAGCAGTCATTAAGTTTTGATCTTGACAATCTAGAGGATAATGAAATTATCGATCAAAGCTCCTTACCCTTGTGTTTCTCCTCATTTGTAAAAATAAGAGAAAACTATAAGCAAGAAGATAAGAAAGTGGTCAACACTATAAATGATAAACATTATCCTAAACTGGTTGAGGAAATCATTTGCGACATAGAATCCTCCTTAGCTCTAGATTGGCAGCCATCAATTCCCATTGAATTTCAAATTTCAGATGAAGGCTTGGAAGTTGAAACACATGAACAAATGATGCAAGATGATTTTGCACCATTATGTTTTGAAAAACTTCAGTTTTTAAAGGAAAATTTTCATAATGTCTCTAAAGCAAAGGATGAGCAGCTTGTAGAAAGTCATGCAGTCTCATTAGAAACAATGGAAAATATGTTGCAACAGTATTTTCAATTTTTTCATGACCCTATAGCTGATGTGTTGGATGATATATGTAGTAAAATTCCTTCTCCATTAGCTAATTGTGAGCCTGAAAAGAGTTTTGATATAAAATTGATCCGATAACCAATTTCATTGTCTTGTTTAGAAGGAGTTTCATTACAAATTTGATACCAAGATTTGCAGTCATATCATGAGAGTAATGAAGAAGATTCTTGTTTTGTTGTTGATCATCAGGAAAAATTAGTCATTCACAAGTTTCAATATCCTTTTGTCAAATTGCTTCAGTAATCTAGGGAGAAAATCACAGATGTTAGGAACATTTTAAAATCAAGGTACGAAGACTACCTAGAGCAGAGCAGTAATGAATCTGATGGGCTGGAAATCAATATATATTCCTTTGAAGATCCTTTGGCAGCATTATTGAGGTCAACCAATGGGCTCATGCTATGCAATTTCATTAAGATTCAATCTGATTACAAGAGTCATGGGAGTTGCCTTTAAGTAGTTATCTCTTCTTGTTCATAAGAAAGCACTTGCAGAGAATTCGAAAAGTAGCCAAAATGCTCACATGGTTGCATTGGCTGTTTCATTTCACTTGATCAGGTGATGAATGGATCAGTTAGAGTAGGTTTTGTTGAATAAGCTCAATTCTGAGCATCTTTTTCAGTTTGTCAGTTGAGTTTTAGTTTTGTTGAACCCTTAGTTAAACTGAGAGGGGGGGTGAATCAGTTTAATACAGTCATGGTCTTTTAAACCTTTATTTTACAATTATTTACACCTTCAATTCATGCTCAACTTAATGTATAATGAACTAGAAACCTTAATAAGTGAGAAGCAGGTATTAAGCAGATTAAATACAGAATATCAACACATAATCATCATGCACATAGGCAACAGATATAAGTGGAAACTCATAAGGGAGAAAATCACATCTTATTATTGTTGTGATGCAAAGGCAAGCTCCAACTCCCTCTCACCACTTATTTTTTGTAGGCTCCAACCTACAGGGGGATACTACCTCGAATTTTGCAAGCTACAACTTGCAAGGAAGCTCCAACTCCCATCTATTTTCTGTAGGCTACAACCCACAAGAGGCTCCTACCTTAGCCAGCTCCAATTGGACATCTATCAAGCTACAACTTGAAACCGAAGCACCAACTCCCATGTATTTTCTGTAAGCTACAACCCACAGGAGGCTCCTACCTCAACCAGTTACAACTAGACATCTATCAAGCTACAACTTGATATGGAAACACCAACTTCCTCACACTTCAATAAATTCATGTGTTGATTCACTATTACCTTTCCAGCCTTCATATCTGCTTCATATTGGCTCTATTTTTTTTCTTCTTCAATGTTGTCCTTCCAGCCTTCAAATCTTCTTCATATTAGCTCTGTTTTTCTCCTTCTTCACTGCTGTCCTTCCAGCCTTCAAATCTGCTTCATATTAGCTATGGATCTGCACAGCTCCTCTTTCTGCTCTCTCACGTTCTTCCACTCTCTCACCTCTTTAAGCATATTACAATAACATCATTTATAGAGATCACCTTATATTTGTTTGCATTCCATATGGGAATATGAAATGAATAGGTATGACTCTTTGCCTTCCACCTTCTCATTTTCTCGCTCAGCACATTCAAGATGTTACAATACTATGTACTCATTTCAATATTACATTAGAGTTTTGATTTTCCTACCGAAGACTTGCCTTTGCATCACAAAAAATATAAAAATGATACATTTTCAGTTATAATCAATTATTTACTCATCCCATCAATTTTTTTTTCGCTTTGTTGTGTGTTTGGCCTCTTCTACTTGTTGTCCTTGTGTCTTTTCTATTTCTGTCGTTTTATTCCAGCTTTGTTGCATAACTGCCCTATTTCTTCTATTACCTGTGTCTTTTTTGTCGCGTTCAGCATTTTCATCTGCCTTAATTCTGCAACACTGTTTTGCATGAGTTCATGTTCCTTTGTTATGCGTTCATGCCATTCCTTTGTGACCTGTGGGGTATGGCCCGCATACAATTCCCTATATACACGCGGTGGATTTCAAATATGGGCTTTAATCAACATACATACGTTTAAACGATCAACAGCACATATATATTTAACATACATATGATTAGCAATCAACAGCGTAAAATTTATAATATGGTGCATATAACATACACAGAACAAGGGCTTATAGGGTCCCATAGCACGGTGACCAATCACAACGCATCGCATTTCGCTTGCCCACAAGTTTTATCATTTTGCAATAAATGTGTCTCCTATTTTTTGCGATATGCGATCACATCGCCTCTCAGCTAGCTTATCGTGTGAACTCTTAAGTAAAAAACATAAAAACTGTGGTGTGCACTCATTCACAATATCGACACGTGGTCTCCCCTCGTCGCATCGCATATTCCAATCTTTACTGCATCACAAACAATTCAACTTATCTCACGAAGCCTTATCTCTATCCGCTATAATTTGCGATGTGCGCATTTGCGATTTTCCTTCCCCCTTTGATCTGTGCCAAAATCTAATGGTCCTCATCTGATCGCACTTCGCACTTTATAAGATTTACTTTATGGTTACACTTTATTTCTTGCAACCTGCGATATTGCGCAGTGCTGACACGTGTCCCTTCTCCACTTCGCATCGCACAAAAAATAACTTACCTTGTGACGCCTTATTGCTATCCTTTAAGTGTTGCGATGTGTGATGTTGCATTGTGTCGTCGTGTGTCCCTTCTTCACTTCGCATCGCAACTGATTTAAATTACCTTGCGACGCCTTAACACTTACCCGCTATACTTTGCGATTTGCACTTTTGATCTCCGCCAATGTGATCATTGTCGTTGATCTACCCAGATCTACGGTCCTCGTTGATGCTTGCAATTCGATTGTATTTCTACCTCGCTTATATTATGATGAATCATGTCCGTCCATTTATTACCTTTTTTTTTCGATCTAATCTCGACATCAGCTTGCCTTCGCCCGACTCTTCTTCACCTCTTCTACCTGCTTTGATCTCATTCTTCCATCTCTCACCTTTGCTTTTGCGATCTAATCCTGACCGTCTGTTCGCCTCCCTTAGAATTATTCAAAGAATTCTCTGCCTTAGTCGATTTTTCGTTTGTTTACACTATCCCGCTATGTGACTCTGGCTCTTGCTACTCTTGCCTCTACCCCTTGGCTCTCGCCTCTTCCTCTTGTCTGTCACCTCTTCCTGCTTCTGCTATGTGCAGGATCTCTGGTCCTCGCTGTGTCTAGCAAATCTGATTGCCTTTAGTTGTCTCTGCCTCTTTGTTGTATGTGCTCCATTCGATGCCTCTGATGTCTCCGCTTCTTTGTTGCCTATGTTGCCTTGATGCCTTTGGTGCCTTCTTAGTTTCATTCGCTGCCTCTCATCTTTCGTTGCTTCTCTACCTTTGTTGCTTAGCTGCATTCGCTGTCTCTCTGCTTTTTCTGCTTCTATGTTTCCTTTGCTGCCTATGCTCCTTGTCTGCCTAGCTTCTTAGCTGCATTTGCTTCTCTGCTGCCTCTTTTTATAGTCTAATGTTTCTCCTTGCCTTTTTGCTGCTCCTATGCCTTTCTTTTATGCTTTCTTACTTCATTGTTGCCTGATCTGCTCCTTTCCTTATTGATAGTTCAGGTACTGCTCCTTTGTGCTACTTTTCCATCAATGACAATATTTCCAACAATCTCCCCCTTTGGCATTGATGGAAATACTCCAAGACTTCCTCCCCTTTCATTCTGAAAAGTTTCTTTTCTTCCTCTGCTTGATTTTAGGAATAGCCTTTTTTCTTCTTCTTGCTTTTCCTCCCCCTTTCACATCAATAGCAAAGGGTTGCACATTTCTCAGTGTAGTTTCTACCTTTTCATTTCCTTTCTCTAAGATGTGTTTAGGCCTTCTTCTTCTCACTTTATACCTTGTTGCTCCAGACTGGTGTACAAGGGTTGTTGGGAGAATACTTTGAGAATCATTGACTCCTTGCACATGTATAAAGCTGATAGTGATGATAAGTACACTTCATAGAACAAAATCATATAATCAGACTTATATAATCAGAGATGCATCATTGGAATAACACTAAAGTACTGAGAATGCTCCATACGACATATATAAAGTCTGCTCCAGATATACTTCAGTCTATATTACGATATTCATGTGAGATACATATCTGTTGAGGAAGATTGTAGATGGAATATGTCTTCTTCTGCAATACACGTCTATTCAAATATGATGATGCCAATATATATTTTATAGTTGTGGTTCACCTTTACTGTGTGTTGGTGGTGATATGAGCTAGGCTACTGACAAGGATATTACATTTTATAGCTAAAAGGTCCTTGTTACTGATGTGACCAATGAATCAAACCAGAGCTTACAACTTATTGTGAGATTAGACAATATCTTTCAATCTAAGAGACCAAATGACTTTACTGCTTGTACAGTGTACTTTCAAAATAAACCCTTGAGGCTAGATACATTCAATGTAATGGTCATTCTCACTTATCAACTATGCAATTTTATTTATGATTAACCTCTCTTTAATGGTGAAATACCAGCAAATACTTTCTACTAAAGTAGGCTTTAGATGAATCAATAACAGACTCTTGAGCTTCAAATGTAAGATTAACACAACTAGTCCTTCATACTTCAGATACTTTAATTGTTCTATCATGATGATATTCAGCTAAACATATTCAAGTTGTTTAATTGAAATCTCAGCAAACAGACTTCACACAGTTTTATGAATGATCTTATGAAAGAGGCCTTGAAGATATATCTGTACTGACTTGAGGAAGGCATGCAGTTATATCTAGAAATAGATATTGCTTCAATGCTCAATATACTACAATTGTAAACAAGATAATGATCCTTTTGCACTTTCATTGACCTCTTTATGATTTAATAATGCAGATAACGTTGGGTATACTACCTTGATGTACTTCTACCATAATACTCTGATCCTTAAGGCCTGTACCATACCACTGCTTCACTGATAACACTTGGCATTCTACTGATAGGCAAGATGCTTGATCCAAGTACCAATTGATACTAATTTGATCAACTATGCACTAATTTCACTTCAGCTCGCACATGCATCCATAGTTAAGACAACCTTCATAGTTTCTACTATTGAGCTCTCCATTGTTCTTAACAGCAATCATCAATATACTGAATCTGATCTTGGCATCATTAACCTTTTGCTTATTCTGTCATTCTGGTTTACAAGAATGTCACTGCATATTCCTTTATAGGACTTCTCTAGAATCCTTGCTACTCTATATACAATTCAACTATTCTAACATAATGATATTCGGGAAGGCATCTTCAATTTCTCTACTTGGAATCTACAAGGGCAGACCACTCATAGTTTTATCACTCATTTAACAGCTTTCCCCCAAGGGGACCTTCTATAGATGAAATATGGAATGATATAATGATGATAAAAATTTCTCTTACTCATCCTTCTTAAATTTGTTTCATTCCTAACTCTTGTAGTGTGATACACAGTGTGATCATCCTCTATGGACCTTTCCAGTTCTATAGCTCAAAGCATAATTTTTGTGATTTTAATCATTCATCACTTAGTGTTTTGTTGTATTCTTAGCTTACATGTTCATGCATGATTTTCCCTCTACGACCATGGCTGCTTGTTGCCTTCTCTCCTTCCATCAACCTGTTGGCTATTGAATGCTTCAGGTATTCTTCTTCCTCTATAGTTCTCTTTTAGAGGAATTTTCCTTTCCCTTTCTGAACTCTTAGTTGTTCTTATTCCATGGAGCTCTTCTTAGACTACTTTTATGGGGACTAATTATGAACTTCTCTCCCCCTGGGATGTTGCTTCTTATTTATTGTTGGTTGGATATTTTTGTTTCTTCCTAGAGCAGCTTCCCCTGAGACTATGATGGATTCAGTATGTTATTGAAGTAACAGGCTCCCCCTTTCTCTTTTCCTTCCATAATTTATTAGGGTTCTTCATAATGTTTGCAATTATTTTTTATTCACAATTTTGTTTGATTTGATTGGATTCCATCATCTGTCTAGAGTTCTTTAATGTATATCGCAGCTTACAATATTTTGCTTTGTGACCAAGATTGTGGCATGAATAACATCTTATTTTACCTAAGAAAGTTTGAGCTGATGTATGGAATTTTTTTCCCCTTTTTTTAATACAATTTACATTCAACAGATTTATGTCCAAATTCATTGCATGAAAAACAGTAGCCATTGAATCGATTAGTATACCTGGTGAAAGGTTGCCCTTTCCATTTGTTTCCTTGAGGTAGTCTTTTCATTTTCTGCATCCTTTGCTGGTTGGACTGGATTTGATTTTTCTTATAGTATGTTGTAATATGTCCAGGTTTGTGGCAGGAAAAACAAGTGATACTTCTAATGGAAGGAAAGAACCTCCTTTGACAGCTTCTGAATTTATTCAATTCATATTCAGGAGTGTATGGGAATTTTGCAGCTGATTGTTTCTTCCTCTCATTCTTTGTCCTTTCATGTTGCTTCTTTTTTCTCTTAGTTTCTTTACAAATCATGTTCTTGTTGGCTTCTACTTCTGTGGGAATATTTTGAGCTACTTCATTATCCTTTACAACTTTTAAAAAAGTGATATTCCTATTATCTTTTACCATGGACTTACTTGTTTCTCCTTCATAGCCTAACCAAGTCTTTATGAGAGGACATCTTTGATCATTTAGTATTTTTTCCAACTGTTCAGAGCTTTTCATTCATGGAGTGTTCATAGATAACTCCCTTTGGGAATTTTCTAATTTCTTTCTAAGGCATACTACTTCTTCTTCCAATTTCTCTTGCTCGTGATGTTTATCTTTAATTTGCTTAAGCAGAGTGTCTTCCACCTTCCTAGCTTCTTCAAGTTCTACTTTCAACTGAATAAGGTTTTCTGAATCAGGTTCTTCCTTTACATATTTCAGGAGAATGTCTTTTTGTTTTCTGCACTTGAGTATAAGTTTGTCTATCTCCTCCAGGGCACTTATTAGCTCCCCCTCAAGATCTACCTCACCTTCTTCCTCATCTTCCAGAAGGAATCCTTCAGGCTCTTCCTTGGCCATCAACACAAATTCATAGGTTCCTTCTTCATTTGAGGATTCATCTGAGCTTTCAGATGCACTGCTATCTTGCTGAGCATAAAATGATTTTCTATTGACTCTCTTCCCTTTCTGCCATTTATTTATTTTGTTTTTTTCTGTCTCTTGTGGTTGGTTCTTTGTTTTCTTATGAGGAAATTTAGATGCATAGTGCCCCACTCTTTCACATTTAAAGCACTTAAATGGAAGTTTACCTTTGTATTTATCTGTGCCTTTATCCAATCTTCTAAGGAATTTGGCATCTTCTTCATCTAAGCATGAACATGTATCTTCCTTCTCTTTCATGCCCTTGTCTACATTAAAGGTTTCCTCCCTCACATTTGACTTCCCTTGTGGAAGTCTCATCTCATAAGCTATTAAGTTTCCAATAAATTGGTTCATGGTCAAGGTTTCTCAATTTGTCGTTTCTTCTATGGCTGAAACCTTAGGTTTGAACCTGGATGGTAAAGATCTCAATATATTTTACACAATTACACATTCCTTAATGGGTTCTCCTAGAGCTTTCAAGTTGTTCACAATTTCTGCAACCTTTAAGAAGAAACTGGCTATATCTTCATCTTCATTCATTTTTACATTTTGAAACTGAGCTCTATCGGTTTGCAGCTTGGCCATCTTCAACTTTTTATCTCCCTCATGGATACTTTCTAATGTATCCCATATTTCTTTGGCAGTCTTGTTGTGATAAATTATGCCTCACACAAACCACTTAAGAGTGCATTCATGGCTTTTGCATTAGCTATAAAATCTTGTTTGGCTTCTTTCTCTGTGTCAAAATCCTTTGGGGCATATCCTAATTCCACAGTAGCCCAAACTTCTACTCCTAGAGACATTATGTACGTTCTCATTCTTATTTTCCAGAAGGCATAGTTTGTGCCAATAAAAAAAGGGGCTTTGTTTGTTGAGGATCCTTCTAGACTAATCATCTTGGGCACCTATGATCACCTTCTAGTTGTTAAACTGATACAGAAGGAACTCGTTCTGATACCAATTGTTGAACCCTTATTTAAACTGAGATGGGGGGATGAATTAGTTTAATGCATTCATGGTATTTTAAAACTTTCCTTTACAATTATTTACACCTTCATTACATGATCAAATTGATGTATAATGAACCAGCAACCTTAATAAGTGAGCAGCAGGTATTAAGCAGATTAAATATATAATATCAACACATAATCATCATTCACATAGACAATAGATATAAGTGGATACCCATAAGGGAGAAAACCACATCTTATTATTGTTGTGATGCAAAGGCAAGCTCCAACTCCCTCTCACCACTGATTTTTTGTAGGCTCCAACCTACAGGAGGCTACTATCTTAAACTTTACAAGCTACAACTTGAAAAGAAGCTCCAACTCCCATCTATTTTCTGTAGGCTACAACCCACAGGAGGCTCCTACCTCAGCCAGCTCCAACTTGACATCTAATAAGCTACAACTTGAAATGAAAGCACCAACTCCCATGTATTTTTTGTAGGCTACAACCCACAGGAGGCTCCTACCTCAACCAGCTTCAACTAGACATATATCAAGCTACAAATTGATATGGAAGCACTAACTTCCTCACACTTCAATAAATTCATATGCTAATTTACCTGGATATCAGCTTTGTTTTCCTCCATCTTCACTGTTTCCTTTCCATCCTTCATATCTGCTTCATATTAGTTATGTTTTTCTTCTTCTTCACTGTTGTCCTTCCAACCTTCAAATATGCTTCATATTAGCTTTGTTTTTCTCCTTCTTCACTGTTGTCCTTCAAGCCTTCAAATCTGCTTCATATTAGCTTTGTATCTGCATAGATCCTCTTTCTTCTCTCTCACATTCTTCCACTCTCTCACCTCTTTAAGCATATTACAATAACATCATTTATAGAGTTTGCCTCATAGTTGTTTGCATTCCATATCGGAATATGAAATGAATAGGTATGACTCTTTGCCTTCCACCTTCTCATTTCTCACTCAGCACATTCAGGATGTTACAATACTATGTCCTCATTTCAGTATTACATTGGAGTTTTTCTTTGCCTTTCGACGACTTGCCTTTGCGTCACAAACAATATAAAAATAATAATACATTTTCATCTATAATCAATTATTTACTCAACCCATCATTTTTGTTTTTTCTTTGCTATGCATTTGGCCTCTTCTGCTTGTTGTCCTTGTGTATTTTCTATTTCTTCCGTTTTATTCCAGCTTTTCTACATAACTGCCCTGTTTCTTCTATTACCTGTGTATTTTTTGCCGCGTTCAGCCTTTTCATCTGCCTTACTACTGCAACACGGTTCTTCATGAGTTCCTGTTCCTTTGTTATGCGTTCATGCCATTCCTTTGTGACCTGTGGTGTATGGCCCACATACAACTCCCTTTATACACGCAACGGATTACAAATCCGAGCTTTAATCAACATACATACATTTAAACGATCAACAGTGCATATATATGTAACATGCATACGATTAGCAATCAACAATGTAAACTTTATAATATGGCACATATAACATACACGGAACAAGGGCTTATAGGGTCCCACAACTCAGTGACCAATCACAGCGCATCACATTTCGCTTGCTCGCAAGTTTTAACTATTTTCAATAAACGTATATCCTATTTTCTGCGATATGCGATCGCATCGCATTGCATCCAGCTTACCATGAAAAATCTTAAGTACAAACCATAAAAACCGCAGTGTGCGCTCATGCGCAATGCCGACATGTGGGATCCCCTCGTCGCATCGCATATTCCAATATTTACCGTATCGCAAATAATTTAACTTATCGCGGGATGACTTAGCTCTATCTACTATAATTTGCGATGTGCGCTTTTGCGATTTTCCATCCGTTGTTGATCTGCGCCTAGATCTAACGGTCCTCATCTAATCGCACTTCCAACTTATTAAGATTTACTTTGTGGTTACCCTCTATTTCTTGTGACCTGTGATATTGCACAGTGCTGACATGTGTCCCTTCTCCACTTCACATCGCACAAAAAACAACTTACCTTGTGACACCTTATTTCTTATGCGTTGCAATGTGTGATATTGCGTTGTGCCACCACGTGTCCCTTCTTCACTTCGCATCGCAACTGATTTAACTTACCTTGTGTCGCCTTAACACTTGCCTGCTATACTTTGCACTTTTTGCTTTTGATCTCCGCTGATGCGATCATCACCGTTGATCTGTGCATATCTACGGTCCTCGTTGTTGCTTGCAATTCGCTTGTATTTATGCCCCGCTTATCTTACGATGAATCATATCCGTCCATTTCTTGCCTTTGTTTTTGCGATATAATATCGACCATCCACTCACCTTTGCACGGCTCTTCTCCGCCTCTTCTGCCTACTTTGATCTCAGTCATCCATCTCTCGCCTTTGCTTTTGCAATCTAATCCTGACCATCTGTTCACCTCCCTTGGAATTCTTCACAGAATTCTCTGCCTTAGTCAATTTTTCGCTTGTTTACACTGTCCCGTTCTATGAATCCAGCTCTTGATTCTCTCACCTCTACCTCTCGGCTCTCGCCACTCTCACCTCTTCCTCTTGGCTGTCACCTCTTCCTGCTTCTGCTGTGTGCAGGATCTCTGGTCCTTGCTGTGTCTAGAAAATCCAATTACCTGCAGCTGTCTCTGCCTCTTTGCTGTCTCTACTCCATTCACTGCCTGTGCTGTATTCGCTACCTCTGATGTCTCTGCTTCTTTGTTGCCTCTGTTGCCTTGCTGCCTTTGGTGCCTTCCTAGCTGCATTCGCTACCTCTGCTACATTCGTTGCCTCTCTGCTTTCGTTGCTTCTATGCCTTTGCTGCTTAGCTACATTCGCTGCCTCTCTGATTTTGTTGCTTCTCTATTGCCTTTGTTGCCTCTGCTCCTTGTTTTCCTTGCTTCTTAGTTGAATTCGCTTCTTTGCTGCCTCTGCTAATAGTCTAATGTTGCTCCTTTCATTTCTCCTGCTCCTCTACCTCTCTTTTATGCTTTCTTACTGCATTTTTTCCTGATCTGCTCCTTTGCCTTATTGATAATTCAGGTGTTTCTCCTTTGTGCTCCTTTTCTATCAATGACAATATTTCCAACAAGTTTGAGTCAGTTTATTGAGTCAATTTTTCAGTATTCAATTCATCTTTAGCTTTTGACTCCATGCCCAATGGATAGGCTCTTGTTCTACGGTGTTCTTGGCACCTCCAAGGAGCTACCATCCCCAGCTAGAGCCGATGTTAGTGTCAGTATTTGCACCCTGCCATCAGTGATCAAAATATACTCTTTTTATATTCATATTAGGGTTTCATTCAGAAATTTTTTTTATCATTCCATTAGGTCATGTAAAAAATTCATTCGATGATGGTAACCCTAGTCATAAAACCTCACTCTCCCTTAAAATTTCACATTTGCTAACCCACCTTCATGTCTTTTTGAGCATAAAACAATCTTAAAATCTCATTTCACTATGTCATTATGTCAGTCAAAGTCAAACATGGATTCAAGTCATCCAAGGTCCCATTAGGTCAACTAGGTTTTATTTTTCAAGGTTCATGAACACATCATTTAATCCCAATAAGGTCAACAAAGGTGTGAGAGTGACTCAAATAATAATTTCTCAATCATATGTAGAGGATTTATTAGCATGTAAATATCATTTTTAAAGTTGTAATTTTGGTTTTAGAGTATGAATATCATACCAAAATGTAAATTTATTTGAAACAGAGATGTAATTTATTTTTAATTTTTATTTAATTTTATGCTAATAATATGTAATAAGTTTTGTACCAAGCTGCCAACTCAAACTCCACAAGCCAAACTGAAGAGAAACAAAGTCAAAGTGAAAATTGCCAAACTCCAGCAACATCATCCTGCAAAGAAGAAAAATCAATGGAAAATGGTAATCAGCAATGCTTTCAAAAAGGTGAAATGAACATTAGAAAAGTGGGTTTTTCAAATACAAAATTAAATCCACTTAAGTATTTATGACTCTTTGGCATATTTTCAAATTCATTTGCCTCTTCAAAACATGAAGAAGGCACTCTAAGAGACCAAATTTCGAGTTTCTGGGCAAAATTGGTGAGAAAAACTCAGCAGAGGGTGCAAATACTCAGCAAAGGGCGCAAATACTTAGTCGAGGGTGCAAATGCAGAGTTGAGGGCGCAAATGAATATTCAAGGGCGCAAATGCTTGACAGATGGTGCAAATGACCAGCAAGCCCTAGAAACATGTTTCAGTGGCAAAAACATCATCCTCAACGCTCCCTCAGTCTATTCATTGACCTCCAAGTAAATCAGTAAGAGCTCATGTCATTTAAAACCATTTTCACAAAGTTTATGTGTTGAAGTGTTGTCAAAATTGAGGTTATAATTTGGTGTTTGAATTGGTAAAAAACCTTAATATCCCATTACACTTGTGAAAACTCCCAAATTTCACTCCCTTACCCTTTTCATCCTTCCCACACTTACAAAAACCCATTCCCAAACCCTTTATTTTCAACATACCCTTTTCCTAAACCTTTCTACCAAAACCCTAAGCCCTAGATGTTACATCTACATAGGCTCCCAATCCCCAAATCCCTATACTAATTCTCATTACATTACTATTCCCTATCCCCTCCCCCATTTCATATATCCCTAGCAATATCTCCCTCATTTTCCCTTTCTCATTCCCCTTTCCTAAAATCACATTTCACACCATCTACTTCCCTAGGGTTTTGAGAAAAACAACATGGCAGCAGAGGAAGAAAACACATCATTCAGTGAAGGAGAGGAAACAGAGGTAAGGAGGCCACATAAAGGGGGAATAGTACTCAGACTTGAACCTACCAACACTAGGGAACTCTTGGCTTCTCCATTTGTGACATCCTTCAAACATGTTGGCTGTTATAATTTTTGTGAGAAAATTCACAGGGTCCAACACCATCCCATGCTGGCTAGACTTTTCATAGCAGGACTCCATGACAACCAAGTTACTCTAGCTGGTGTCACTTTTACTCTATCCACTGTTATCATTTAAGCTGCCACTGGGATCCCAAATATTGGGGAGAAATGGTTCAACAAAGCTAATTTGAAGAAATGGGACTTTGAATTCTTCTTAAAACCAAGACACCAAAATCAGACAAAGAGGTTCTTTCCTTTTTCTCACCTCCTAGACATATATGCACCAATGATGAACATAATCATGAAATAATTTTCATGTGAAGGTAGATTTTCTAGGCTTTATTCCTATCACATCCGGCTCTTATTGCATTTCACTAGGGTAAGGATGCTTAAAATACCCTATTATATTTTCTGGAGCATAGAGAAGATGGCATACATTACCCAGAAAAAGGAGTACGAACAGCAAATGAGAAGTCTATTTCATCATTCCCTCATAAAAATAATTTTTCTCCACCATCTCAATCAAGTAAACATTGCATGGAGTACCTTCATAGCTAATGAAATTTTCAATGAGCCATCCATTGAACATGCACAAAATGTCCCTTCATCATCCCAGCCATCCACTTCCATCCCTCCATCTCAACCCGTAGCACATTCATCATCATCGAATCAGTCCCCTTCACCTCCTTTATCTCCATTTCATCATGGCATTGGGTCACCTAGTAGGATTGAGGAAATTGAGCCTAAGTGGGCTAGTATGGTTGAGGTTGAGCCATTGCCAAAAACCTACCAGAGAGGCCACAGGCATGTGGCTACTCCACTCATAGTGGAAGGGGCCATGCCTTCTACGACAACAAAGCAGGTGGACAAGGGCAAAGAAAATGTGATTGAGGCAATCAATCATAATGAGGCGGATCTTCATGAAACAGAACATGAATTTTAGCTTGTTGACCTAGATGAGAATGAAAATGACAAAATCAATAATGCAGCCATCAAAGGTAATGATTTCATGATTAAGGAGCTCCAAAACAATCTTGACAGGGCCATATATGTCATAAAATTCCTTGAGAAAGAAAATGAGCAATTGAAGACTAAACAGGTCATTGATGAGGTCAAGTATGTCATTGCTCAAAGGGAGGAAAAAAGGCCAAATCCATGCTAGATGAAACACTTGAAAGGTATATCTTTCTTGATGATAGAGAGGAACAATAACCAAGAAATAAACCTAGAACTAGAGGGCTAAAAAGAGCTCTAGCTCTAGAAAGACAAAGGGAAGCTGAGCTTGCTGATCAGCTAACCCTAAATGAGCAACTTGCTATAGTGATCAGTGAAAACAGGGAGACATGGCTTGATAGAGCCAATCAACATTTTGAGAAGCTGCTAGAAAAGGATAATAAATACAATGACCTATTGAGGAGGAAATTCAAACACCATGCCCTGAAGGAGAAAATTACAATGGCGAAGCTCAAAAGATTCAATGCAAAGATTGAATATTTGACCATGGAGGAGAAGAATAAATTGGAAATTCTTGTTGAGGCTTCCCTCCAAGCCTAGCCACATCATCATCATCCATTCTACCAATTTTGAGGCATTTTCAAAGTTTTTTGCAAAATCTAGAATTTTCTGAGTTTTTCTAGACAGACATTTAGCAGAAAATTGGTCATTTGCGCAGTGCCCTAGGCGCTACGCAAATTATTGGGGCACTTTTTGAGGGAAAGGAAGCTACCATTGGATTCCTAAAGACATAAAACCATGTTTCCAACCTTGGTTTGCAGTTTTTATGGGAGAAAAGGTCAAAAACCCTCCTAAAAATGACCTTTCTGCCCCTGTTTTGACCTAGGCACTGTGCAAATACCAGTCTTGGGAGAATGACTTGTTTAGGGGGGAAATAACCTTCATTTTTGAAACTTGAGGCATATTCAGAAAGAGGACAAGTAGGGCTTTCCAACAATCCATATTGGGCCTGATTTGGACACATTTAAGTCAGCCAAAAGTGGCCCTAAACATGGAGGGTGCAAATGACACTGCCAGGGTGCAAATGACCATTTTGCTGAATTTTTTTGGAATTTCTCTAAAATTTTAACTTTTCTTCAATAAATCATGTTTCTAATCATGTAATTAATGATGGTAAAAGTAAATATGTTTGGGGTTATTTACCTAGGGGTAGATTCATTGGAAAAAATTTATCATTGATTCAAAATGAATCAGTTTGAATGTAATTAGGAATGAGTCACTTGGACCATCCTACACTTCAACTTTTAGTTCAGTATTTTGCGGATCTCTTCCTCACCTCATGGATTTGACCCCTGAGGATGAGTGAATGTTTTTTTATGTCTATTTAGTCCCTTTCTTCACACTAAGAAATGGTTGGAATCAATTTTAATGTTAGCTTGTTGATCAAGGAAACTATTGTACTCAGTTTGGCCAGTTAATAAAGAAGAGTTGCAGCTATTTTTTGGGATACATGCGGTGTGATGTTTATCATTTTTTTTTCTTTAGTTTCATATGTTAGAATGTGTTGTATTCATGTTCATTACATCTCTATGGTATAATCTCTTTCAATTGATAAGTAGAACACATGCTTGCTCATGCTCTGTTTTGGGAAATTGATCATAGTTTGTCCATTTTCCTATGTTTAGGAAGAATACATCTCCCATGCTCTTCCTAGATTTTCATAAGTCCTGAAAAAAATTTCATCACAATCATCTTTAAATTGGTAAACCTTATGCCTACCTTGCCCCATTGAATCCCTGCAACCCTATCTCATTTTCCTTGACCTAGCTCCCTTGACCTAATACCTTCATCGAGTGAAAACCCAACCCAATTAAATCAAAACAAACCCTTTGCATTCATATCTAGCCTAAAAACCCAAATTGCTCCAACCCTCTTGGCTGTGACCCTGTGGAGAGAGCCCTCTCCGACTTGGTAGGGCTAGCTACCAAGTCAAAAGCTTGGTCTGTGGTTACCTCTATTGGGATTATTTCTTTAGCCTTAGGAATCTTACGGAGTGTTAACATTCTGGAACCGTTGTCGGGGAACGAAAGGACAATATCTTCCCTGGGAAAGAACAACAAAATTTAGATCTAATTGTTGGTGGTGAATAGCAGTTGGACAAATATGAAGGTTGAACCATTCACCTGGCGACTCCAACTTGATGTAAAGACTCCACTAGAGGATCGACCTTGCCAGTAGGAAAATGGAAGAATCTCACACAAAGGTCAGGTATTCAAAATGGAATTGTATTCGAGATGTAATATGATTTCTTGTAAATTATTTCTTTTCTTTTCTTGAAACTATCCTAAAATTTTTCCAGAGTTTTTTATATGAAAAAGATGATCAAAGTCTTGATTCCGCCTATTTGAAGTGTGTAAATGTCGAGTTTCCCTTTGATTTTGATCAAGATCAAGTTCTCTTACCTGAAAATTGTACATATCCTTTTCAAGTTGATGAACATAAAGAGATCAATACTAATCCTATAGCTTATGTACATACTCCTACACCTTGTAAAATTCTAGATAGATACAAACCACTCATCTTACCTCTTATACTCCACGATTTCCATGAAAATTATTACAAATACCTTCCCGGGTTTGATGGAGATTATGGTAACATCACTGTTGAGAAACACATTCAGATTTTTGAAAATTTTCTTGACCTTTTTGAGGTTGATGAATATGATGTTAGTATCAGGATCTTCACTCTATCTTTGCAAGGCGAAGCCAAGGAATGGTTCAAAAACTTGCCAGTTACAAGTATTTTTTATTTCCATCATTTTGTCAAAATATTTCTTGATAAATGGGTGATCAAGAGGAATCCTTTTGTAATTTTAGAATAATATGATAATTTGAAAAAGAAACCAGGAGAAACAGTCCAAAAATTTTCATCTAGAGTCAATCAAGTATGCCATTCAATCCCTGCTGATATAAGACCTCCTCTTGTGTTACACGGCATTTTGTCACCATGACATTTGACTGTTTATATAGGTTCATAACTACCTATATTTTTCTTCCTTAGAATTCAAAAAACTTAAAGTTCCTAAACCAAGTCTTGGAATTGGAGAAAATCTCATTAAAACCCTAAAAAGTCTAACTCTACACTTTTCCTAGCCCTTGCCTGCAGACCCGCAGATATTTGCTCTATAGCCTGCGGTACATCCCGCATGTTCTTCTTATTAAACCTGTGGACCCTCGTAAAAGGTAAAATAAAGGAAAAAGTAAGTTCTAGAAGCCCAGCTGGTTGAATATTCTCCCAACTGGAAGCTTCTAGAAGCGCCTTCAGGTCGAGCTTCATCCCTTCACTCATGGAGCTCTATCCCTTCATTAATGGATTCTATCCCTTGGTATTTGGAGCTCAAATCCCTTCATGAGAGGAATCCATCCCCCTCTTCACGGAATTGAAACCACCTCTATTTTCGTATAAATTGAGCTCATGTTTCAGTCTCAAGGGTACTTAGAAATTAGTACTTTTAAAGGAGAATTGCTGAAGAAATTATACTCTCTATACTTGGCATTATTGGTATGAGAATGATTACACACTCATAACCATAACTTCATGCTATTTTGGAGAGAAGAAGGCTTGTCAAACCGAGAGGAACGGTTTTTCAGCATCCCGGAAGAACCTGTATAACATCAAGGCGAAAGGTTGTAAGGTTACTTCTTTATACAAGTTAATACAAATGGATTCCATTTTCTCATTGAATTGTTCATGTATCTATTTGAGTAATTTAATTCTTGGATTCCTTTATCATTGAGATAGATTAGTGTTTTCTCAATTATTATATCTCTTAGGTGCTTTTAATCCTTTTTTATGTCTTTGATTACAGGTTTCACATGTTAAAGTGACCTCTTTTGGAGCGACTAGATAGAATATTACAGCAAGCATTGGACTTCAACTAGGGGCATGTCCTCGTACTTTGTAATTAATAATTCTGAACCAAAAATGGTCTAGAGAAAATGGTTTGCATTTGTTTGTTTGTTTCTAGATATCCTTAGGATACTAGGGAGATCGTTCTTCTCCACAAGAAGGATTTATCCGTGTAAAAAAATGGTGACTCCGCTGGGGAATAATGAACTTAGTTTTCCTTTTTTATTTTCATTTTGACTTTTAAACAGTTTTCTTGTTTTGACTAGTCCAAAACTGGGTTGGGTAGATAACTTATTAGAATCCTTGAAAAGTAAATCTGATTTTTTATTTTTTCTATACTTTTCCTGGCCTCTGCAGTTTTTATTTGAAAACAGTGCGGTAGCCTCCACGGTATTTACTGTAGAACAGTGCGGTACTGCACTATTCTTTATTAAAACCTACGGACTTGGGGAAAATTTTTGAAAATTTAAGAAATCCCTTTTCAGGAACCAAATTACCAGATTCTCTATGTTTTCCCCAACTTGTCTTGACTGTCAAAGTTTTATGTGTGAAATTCCTTCAGCAAGTTTCTATGTTTGAGTGAATTTTTAGTTGATTTTCATTTTATGAGTGAGTGTTTGCCCTGTCTTCTTGTTGCTCTAAATCAGAAACTTTCATATACCTTAGCTGACTGGTATGTTATCGTTTTCTTGCTGAGCCATTGAATTTGTTGCAAATCTTGCTTTTATGAAAATTAGATTTCATTTTCATTTTCAAAATTAGAATACCTTTTAGCTTGATAAGGCCTGAATTTCACGTTAAACCATTATTGGATGTTTTCTATTTTTGCTGAGATAAGCAGAAATTTTCTTGGTTAGATCACAAAATAAGTAGAAACATCCTCAAAACTTTCTAGATAGAGTTCAAAATTAGTGTTTTCTTTGGTTTTGAATTTTATGTTTTTAGGAGTTTTCGATAAGATCTTCTTTTTGGAAATTGTTTGTTAAATAATTTGTAGTTTCTGATCTGATTTATAAAGGATTTCATTTCAAACGAGTTATTGATCATTTTACGAAATTGAGTTCTCAAAGAAACTGTCTTCTTTTCAAAGATTTTTGTTTATATGAGAAATAATTGGTGATTTTAAAGTTATTTAAATCTCTCAAATATTTCCTTTAAATAGGTTTCATTGAAAATAAAAAAAAGTTGCACTTCATTTAGATGCATATTAATGTATTTTTGAGTCGGGTCATTAAACATCATTGAAGTTTCACTTTCATACCCTTCTGTCTTAAGGAACATCCAATTTAAAAACAACGCTTAAATTAAAATCAATCTAGATATTTTACAATTTCTAAGGCTCTTCTCCACCAACATAGCTTAGGCTAGTGTCTTGGAACAAGTTGTAATTAACATTCCAAGGCATTTCAAACAAACAAGTAGCAATCTTGCGGTAGGAAAAATCCAATTGTAGCATGTATGCTCTGGGAAGCTTTTCTTAAAAGAGTCAAGCACAAGATCATGTCTGAACTAGTGAGGTAATCATACCTATCTCATTGGGAAAGATAGAAGATGTGCACGTATTAGAAACGGTAAACCTCGGATAGACTATCGTCGAGGATCCTGGGGTTACTTGTCAGTAAAAATTGGATTATCTCAAGGAGCCTTCAAGGGGATTGAGCTAGTTACTCTGCCCTTGCGTGTATATCAGATCGTAGACTGTTCCCCCAGGTATATTTGTTCCCGTTGGTGACCATAGTGGCTATAAGCTTTAGGATTTTTTCCCAAGGTGAAGGTGGAGGGAAGGTCCCATTGTACCTGGAGCAGACGTCGACTAGACTCACTTGGACTTTTCGGAGAGTTATCTTCACATCGAGATGGTTTAAGTGGAAAAACTTGCACCAGACTGTTTCATTAAGCAGGTTATCGGGGTAATTGTTCCAACCGCCATTTCTACATTAAAATTCTACGTGGATTTCATCACCAACTAGTATTTTTAGTGTGGGAATTTACTGTTTTTGTGTGGATTGATCTCTTATATTTTGTAGGGGTGTGATCAATTTAATTGTTTCCTTAGAGACTTTAGGACTTTTTATTGAAATTTTCTTTGATTTCGTGTGTCAAGATTTTTAATCGTGGTTGAATTACCTAGACAATCACGTAGAATGCAGGGGAAACCCCCTAAGTACACACCAAGCCAGTTAGAAAAACTAAAACCTGAGAAAGGAAAAACATCAGGGACTGGATCAATTGAACAGGAAGAAACATCAATAATTATTCATCCTAAATACGAAGTAGATCAACCTCAAACAGCAGAGAGTTCTAAAAATAAAATTGAAATTTCTAAACTAGTTGAACTTGCTTCCACAACTAGTGAATTATCAGTTACTGAACCTGAAATTTCTGAGCCAGAAACTGAACCTGCTATATCTGATCCTACTTTAGAATTCATTACTCTGACCCCTCGTCGTCTCGATTCACCCAGAGTGAAGTATCGCATCACCGAAAATCTTCCTCCTCGTCTCATTAGTATTGAAGAAGTTACTGACATAGAGGAAGAAGTTGGTCTTCCTTCAAATCAATAATCTTTAGATCTTAGGCCACGTGAATCAATTTGTTATATTCCTTTCAAACAAGATCCTTGGTATTCTCAGTTGAGAAATTTTCTACACAATACTGGTCTAAACTATTCGCCACCCCGAATTCCCTTTTATGCTATACCAAGAAGTTACAGACCTTCGTTAAACATGTCTGGTGAGTCATCCATGTTTTCTACATCTCCAAAAACATATTTTTATTGTGGTCTATCTGTTCTTGCGGGATACCAATCACTTTTTGGTACTTTTTTAGGAGCATCTCCTTCTCCCGACAAAATTATATCATCACCTGGTCCAAATGAATCATATACCAAAAATTTGAATGCATAACAAGTTTATATGATGTCTGGAAACATTCCTAACCTTAACCCTCAAGGTAGTAATTTACCACCTAGGGGGCAACCTCAAGGTAGTAATTTACCACCAGGGCAACCTCAAGGTAGTAATCTATCGCCTGGGGGGCAGCCTCAAGGACAGTACATACCTTAAGGCCAGTACAAACCTCAAGGACAATATCAACCTGAAGGGCAATACTCAGTTCAGGGTCCGCAACCTCTTCAAGGACAGTACCCTATGCTAGGGCAACCATCTTTCCAAGCATAGTAACCTCCTTTAGGGCCAGAGCTTTACCTGGAACAACAAATTTTTTAGGGAGGTGGGAATTATCTAGTTAATTATCAAACATATGTTCCAAATTATCAACCTGTTTATGGTCCTTTTTATACAGCACAACCTTCAATGGAACCTCCATATCCTGGAGTAAATACGGTGTGGAATCCTTCACAAGTTCAACAGAACTTACAACCTAACGCGAAAATACCCTATAATCAACCTGGTCATCCAGTTGGTTATAGTCAAATCTAGCAACCTATCCAAATTGTCCAACCTATGGTTCCAGTTATATCACAAGTATATTCACCTACTACAGTTCAGCAACTTGGTCCGAGTATGCCAAGAACTCCACCTCAAACTGTTGCACCCAGTTCTATTCAAGCTACCACACCTATCCCTGGCGTATCTGTAGCTCCTGTTTCCATAGCCCCTCAAGTATCTATACAAATCCCTATAGTTTCTGCACTGCAACCTAGACCCATAGTCCATACTACTGTTCAGATGCCTGCAGGGCAAACTGGTACAACTATTGTTATAACAAGCCAACCTCAGTTTTTTTATCAGCCATATCAAGGGAAATATCAATATGGGACCTGTAGCACAGAATACAGTATACCAGCATCAACCATACCCTGGGTACATGTATCAAATACCAGCTCCACCCTAGTATAGTCCGGCTAATCCTAGTTTTCCAGGAGGCATTCTGATTCCAAATGTACAGGTTATTCCAGGATATCCTGGGTATCCTCCTCCTGGTACTGGTATAGTTCCACAAGGTTATCAATTTACTCAGCAGGACCCAAATCGTTGGTAGCCATTCATAGCAACTTTGGATTTACCTAATTTATCACGCCTTACAAATGATCTAATCTCTTATCTTCCGTACTGGCCGCCAATGCCAAATAATTTTCCTAGTGATATCCCTAAGTCTGAAGGTAAATCAAGAGAAGACCCTTCAAAACATGTTATGACTTACCACCACTAGTGTGCATCCGACTTTTTGATTGATGATTCTATTCGATTGTGACTTTTTTAGAGAACATTGATAGGTTTAGCTGAAAAATGGTCTATTGAACTACCACATGGCTCATTCAACAATTTCAATGCATTAGCAATAGCTTTTTTCACCCACTTTCAGTTGCCATTCAGACACGACAATGGCAGAACTACTGACTTCATTAAAACAATCTACGTCTACGTGCATATCAGATCACATACATGAATGGAGACGTAGAAGACATTTAGTGAAAGTATTTATTCTGGATCAGATCTTGGCATAATGGTTCATCAAATCATTACTTCCAAAGATCATTGAAGATGTGGCTAAGGGAGGAGTTGTTACCAAAGAATAGGTCATTGCTCAAGCTCAGTATTTAGACTTATTATACACACAGTCTGGTACTTTGCACGAGAAATTTCTTGATTTACCATGGCCTGGTAAGATAACTGCAACTCCTTCAGGGTCTCATGTTTCTGATGGTGTAATTGGTTTAGTTAGTGCGAATAAAAGTAAGAAGAAGTCTTCAAAAACTACTTCTCCTATCATAACTTTACCGGATTCACCAAAAGGAGATTCTTCCCTTGAAACTTCTGTCGACATTCATGTTGTAGATTCATCTACAGCTAAATCTAAAATAAGTAATAAGAAGAAAGGAAAGATTAAAATTAAACAGAATTCATCTCCCAAAGAGAAAATCGAAAAGAATGAACCCTCTGATGATAAACGAAAACCTCGTTATCCTTGTCTTATCTATGATGAGGATCAATTTACAAAAGAGTGCCCACATAGGTCTGAGGTCTCTAAATTCGTCAAAGGTTCACCCACACCCACTGTCTTGAAGGATAATTTTCCTATTCAAGATAGAAAAATGATAGGATCTTCTTCAAACTCATCAACGGACATTTTGATGATGTCTCAAGTAATGGTTGTGATGCGATTGCATGACTCTGGAAGTAAAAATCTTGTAACTGGTAAAGAGGTCGAAAATTCTAATTCAACACCAGCTACATCTCCTTCGGTTTCTGATCCACTTCATATCGAGAAACCTAATCCTGATTTAGTAATTAAACTGCCTGCTAAAGGTGTACTTTGGAAATCAGCTTTCAATCCACATGCGAGAGCTGCTCAGAACTACAACATTGTTGAATACTTGGCAATTTCCTCTTTAGAAATGTCGGCCTTAGAGGTGATAGAATCATGTCCAGCACAAAGGAAATTACTTTTATCAGCTATTGTAGCTATAGATCTTTATGATTCAAACCTTATGGTCTTCAATTTAGAAAATTTTACACCAAGACTCCCCCATCAGATGGCTTTTCATATTCCAGTATTAGTCAAAAACAGACGTTGCTTTCATACTGTAATTGATGAGGGGGCATCCACGTGTATAATGTCTTTAAACTATTGGAAATCACTTGGTTCTCTGACACTTAACCAAACTCTAACAATTCTCAAATCTTTTGATGGAAGAGGATTCCATCCATATGGAATTTTACAGGATCTACCTATACAAGTTGAAGGAAAAATTGTTAATCTATATGTGGAAGTCGTTGATTCCCCTCTAGATTACAACCTTCTTCTAGGTCGAAGCTGGTCTTATGTTATGACTGTTTTCTTGTCATCTGTATTTCGGTTAATTATGTTTCCTTGTAAAGGAAAGATTTTGAAAATTGATCAACTATCATACTATTCGTCTGACCCAGCTTCTACAGATAGTATCCAACATGTTGGAAAATCGACTATCCCTTATGAAGATGTTGGGGTAGGTTTAATAAAAGATTCCACTTTAATGGGAACTTTTTCTATACCTCCACCTAACATACCATGTACTATTTATAATATCAATATGATTACATCAAGCACTATTCCAATTGATGATCCTTGGATAGTGCCTTCAGAGTTAGAGATGGATTCTTTCAATGGCGAGATGCCTTTGAGTCCTTTTGAGATAGCATATCAACCAGTATAGTTATTTTCTAATACACTTTCAACTAATTATGATCCAATAAATGTGATCACTGAATAATATTCTTCACTATCAAGCTAAGGCTTGACATCAATTTCTGATCCTTTTCAACAAGTGTTTCATATTGATGAAAGTATTCGTGAATTCTTCTCTACGGACGAATTACCTTGGGATTATCTACATCATAGATCATCATTTTTACCTGAACTTGATAGATTCGAAAATGATTTTTCATCTATTTTTACAATTAACTATGTCAAGGAGCCCTAGAGTCCAATATCAATTACAAATTCAGATTCTGAAATTAATTTGGGAAATATTTCTTCGATTGTTCCTATCAACATATCAGTTAAACCTAGAGTTGTTGAAAACATTCATATAGGTGCTTCTTGTGCAATGGATGAAATTAATACGTATAAAGCCCTATTTCAAGAATTCCGTAAAATATTTGACTGGTCCTATGAAGAGATGTCAGGAATCGATCCAAAGATATCGTTCATGAAATAAAAACATACCCGAATGCTAAACCTATTAGACAAATATTACGTCTGATACATCCACGAAATGTTGCTGCTATTAAATTTGACGTTGAAAAAATACTACAAGCAGGATTCATTTATCTGATCCCTTTAACAGATTGGGTATCTAATATCATTCTTGTTACCAAGAAAGAAGGAACTATAAGAGTATGTGTCGATTATAGGGCTATTAACAAAGCATGTCCAAAAGACAATTATCCGACCCCCTATATCGACCAAATCATTGATGATTGTGCCAGAAATGAAATTTTTTCATTTATGGATGGATTTTTCGGATATAATCAAATAAACATACTCCCTGTTGATCAACCAAAAACAACATTTATATGTCCTTGGGGAACTTTTGCTTATTACAAACTACCTTTTGGATTAAAAAATGTTGGTTCAACTTTTCAAAGGGCAATGTCTTATGCCTTTCATGACATCAAACATATTGTGTAGCCTTATCTGGATGATTTACCTACTCACTCATTACATTGGGAAGATCATCCTACTCATTTACGAGCGATTTTTATGAGATGTATGCATTACAAGATTCGTTTGAATCCACACAAATGTGTTTTTTGTGTGCAATCTGGGCGATTACTGGGATTCATTGTTTCGAAGGCTGGCGTTCGTGTCGACCCCTCAAAGGTTGAGGCCATCATAAATTTACCTCCTCCTTCCACACTTTGCCAACTCCAAAGTTTGCAAGGGAAAGCAAACTTTCTGCATAGATTTATCCCGAACTATGCTGAGTTAACAAAAAGTTTTACCTGGTTGTTGAAATAGAATGTTACTTTTATTTAGGATGAGATTACTAATCAATATTTTTATGCTCTAAAACACACGTTAACCCATGCACTGTTATTGCATCCACCCAATTACAACCGGGACTACTTTTTATACCTAGCAACCTCTTATTCCAGCATTGGAATGGTTTTAGTTCAAGAGGACGAATTTCACAATGAACATGTGATTTACTATTTAAGTCGCAATCTGAATCCGATTGAAATTAAATATTCGCATGTGGATAAATTGGCCTGGGCAGCAGTTCAAACTGTCCAAAGATTTCGTCATTACATACTGTTACGAAAAAAGACTATGATATCTAATTGTAACCCGATGATGTACATATTGACAAAACAATTACTCGAGGAAAATACTCTAAATGGATTTTCATCCTATAGGATTTTGATTTGGAATTTGAAAAGTATAAATCAAATAAATCACTAGTGTTCACAAAACTTATGTGTGACTTCCCAGATACTGAGATGGAAACTGTGGTAGAGCATTCGATTGCAGATGAATCTTTGTTTCTTATCAGTATGTTGGATCCATGTTATGGAGATATCATCATTTATCTTCAAACCCAAACTTTTCGGCCTGAGATTTCACGATCAAATCGACATAAAATCTGTTACCAATATCGGCAATACAATATTGTTAGAGACACACTTTATCGTCGCGGTGTAGATTCTGTTTTTTGACAATGTCTAACTCACGAAGAGGCGGAAAAGTTTTTAAATGACTGTCACTCTGGAGCATGTGGCGGTCATATGTCTGGGTATGCCACAGCCCAAAATATATTGCGCACTGGCTATTTTTAGTTGTCATTATTCAAAGATTGTATTATTGCGGTCGAGAAATGCCACAACTGTCAAATATTTGATCGTAAGATGTGTGCGCCTCCAACTTCTCTTCACCCTATAATTGTTGGCGGTCCTTTTGCGAAATGGGGCATTGATTTCATTACATGTAACCCTCACTCAGCCAGGGGGCATAGGTATATTATTCCCGTTGTAGATTACTTTACCAAATGGGCCAAGGCGATGCCTACATTCGCGGAAGATGGCAAAACTACAGCTACGTTCATTTTCAATCATGTGATTGCTCGTTTTGGTGTACCGCAAGCTATTATCATTGATCATGGGATTCATTTTTGAAATATAATGATGATTGAACTTTCTGATCAACTTGGCCTACGCCATGATAACTCTACTCCATATTACCTGCAGGCTAATGGTCAGGTTGAAGCCGTTAATAAAGTTTTAACCACCATGATTAAACAGATTATCAGCACTCATAAATTGAATTGGAATACCATGCTTTTTTTTGCATTATGGGCATATCGAACCTCAGCAAAAACTGCTACAGGGTTCACTCCTTTTCAACGGTTTACGGTTTAGAAGTTGTGTTACCTATTGAATGCAAAAAACCGTCACTCCAATTAGCCATAGAGTTACTACTAGCTACTTATGAAGAGGAAAATCGCTTTTTTTACTTAGCACAATTGGATGAGATCAAATACCGTCGACACAGCCGAAGCCTGATAAAAAATGCGTTAAATCGCATGATCAAAGTTTTACGCCTATGTTGCAGAAAAAGACCTATTCTTAGTATATGATCAAGCTAATGATAAGCTAGGAGCTGGGAAATTTTAACCAATGTGGCATGGTCCTTACATTGTCAAGCGAGTGCTTGCAAAAGGGGCTTATGAATTGATTGATTATGATGGGGTCTCTTTAGATAAACTCTGAAATGGACTTTATCTGAAGAGATATTATGCTTGGTTCTCGTGTGAAGATCTCACTTGTATATTAGTTATTTTTCTAGCTAGTATGCCTTAGATTAGAAAAGTGTGCCTAGTTTAAGTTTGCTTTTACTACTATCACTTCTTATCTTGATTAGTCTTGATATTGCAAATGTCGATATCCCTTCAAACGTACATTGGTTTTGTTGATGGTGTCTATCGTAGTACACAGAATATTTCTTCCGCAACTTGGGTTATCTATTCACCCATTGATGAGTTAGTGTTTATGCATGGGGTAAGCCTTGGTCAAACAACGAATAATATTGCAGAATATAGCGTTGTTATTGAGTTATTATCTGATGCCATTTCATTTGGTATTCGATGTTTGATCATTAGGTTAGATTCCGAACTCATTGTATTACATTTAAACAGAGTATACGCAATTAAAAATCCAGTGTTATTGAGATTATTTTTGAAGGTTCATCTCTTGGAAATGAAACTTGATTACATCGAATATCAACGCATTCCAAGAAATTTAAACACATTAGCTAATGCATTAGCTAATCGTGTTATAAATAGACATTTGTAATGATAAAGCAATACACCAAAACCACATTTGATATGTGTTGAACAAGATAGTCAGAGAAAGTAGTAATTTCATAGATAGGAGTTTGTGTTTTCAAAAAATATTACATCGTCTACAATCATAGGTTTAAAACACCTTATGATCTGAAATATACTGATACAAAAAACAAAATACAACAATCCACGATGATCATTCACTATCCTTGGTGATGATTATGGCAGTAAACTATCGCTCGTGCCACCCTGCGCAGGAATATCCTAAACTGGTCTGGAACACCAGTAACGTGTCTCTGGAGCTTAAGAGGAATATCATCTGTAGATGTCTCCAGAATTTCTATAGTCAACCTTTATAGGTTGTGTTCCATGTCAGTGAGGATTTTTGCTACTTGATCTTGTGGCTGTACTACAGGCTTTGTTTGCCGCCTTTCAAAGCGGCAGAGTGTAGCTAGCCGTCGTGGACCAACATCTGCATTTAAAATTTGTTATTAGTATTGGACGATTAAAAAACAAATAAAAATTAGAGTTAAAACACATCAAAATGGTTCATTACCTGATTCGTCCCATTGTGCCCCTAGAGGTAAGGACATCTCGGGATCACCTCTGAAATCTATTCCCGCATAAGGGAAATATTCAATTGTGAAGATTTGGTTCTCCAGCCACATGAAATATGCAGGAGTAAATCGAACCACCGTATTGTCGTCACCACCATGGCAGGACATTAGTGCAACCCAGCGTACCATATGAGTTCCTCTAAGTTCACCACGATCTATAGGAATAAGCTCAGGGGCGAGGAACATAATCCTCTCCAAAGCAAAAGAAATCAGGATGGCACCATACTCAAAGTTTTCAACTTTGCATTTTTTGCTTTGGTCAATTGGCCTTTCATGTTGCCCAATACCCCTTCGCACCAGTTGAAAATGGTGCCTCTGAAACATTTGGCTGTGGTCTGCATCTGAGACTTTTTGGCCACATGTGGAGCCACGCTTCCACACAATCTGGTTACCGTGAACGCAACTACTTTAAGATCAAGTCACAAGATATTCTTTATATCTATACGATTATCCTTGGGGTCAGCTTCATCACTGCAAAACTCTTGCTTGTAACTAGCAACGGGTAGGCCACCCTGCCTAGCTCCAAACAAAGAGATATGTTCCCCTCTTTTGGATAAACCAGTGAGAAAGCAAATATCTTCGAGCTCAAGTTCGAGGCGATGATAACCAATGATAAAACATTGATCTTGGACATCCCATTTGTTCACCAACTATGCCATAAGTTCCACCTATGCCCCCATGTCCTGAATTGCCCAGAACTTATGCAATCCACAATTTCTCAACAAATGCATTGTGGCTAGATCATTCATAGCTAAATCGTCTACACCTTCATGTTCACATTCTCTCCATTATAGCATTATGGAATAGTCTGCAAATGGACGCATTTGAAGATTATAAACTTTTAGAATGGGAAATTTTAACCATTTTTTAGAGAATTTATCAATTTTCCTTTAGTCACGGCGCCTCCGCAGTTTTTGTGCAGAGACAGTGAAAATATTTGCACGCGCTCTTCACGAAAACCATGGTAACCCAATAATTTTCCTTTAAGAAAATTATCGGGGTCCGCAGGTAATGCATGTACGACTCGTGGAACCCAGAGAGTGGAAATTTGAACATAATTTTTCCTCAAAAAATGATTTTAAAGCCTAAAAAGAGAATTTAATCAGATATAAATGAAGAGACGAGTGTTTTGGATTACCTGGTTCTGACGAATCTGAATTTGAGCAGTCAGTTCTCCTGTTATCAACTCCGAAACTTTTTCTGCCAAAAGCTCTCAATTTACAACTCTGAAGACAAAAGGTGAAAATGACTTTGTTAAACTTCTTTTTATAAGTTTTTTGAATGAATAAATAATATATTTTATTTATTTTCCACTTTAAAAAGTTTTTTTTCGATGTTTTTACTTATTTGAAAATAGGTATGTTTAATCTTTCGAGTTTTTGTGCAAAATACAGATTTCTCTGGTGAAAGAATTATTTTGATGATGAGTACACTTTTATCACTTTTTCAGACTCATGAAAATTACAAAAAAGCGAAAACCTGGAGTTCTCTTTTAAACCCTTTTGAGACTCTCTAAACATGAAAATATCGCCGAGTACTTGACTATTCGAACTCGTTAAAGGAAATGAACAGTCGTCCTTTCAGTATAAGTTTACCCCTTTTCCGGACTGAAATGGACTATTTATGAAAAAGGAATACGTTGACTAATCATGGTCAATAGAGTTCTCTCCTGTATTATTTTATCCTTTTTCGGGCTTGAGAGACTAAATTTAAGAAAAAGTACACCCACGGAGTTTTCTTATGTTTTTCTTCTGACTCCCCAAAACTGAAAAACGTCAAGTTTCTCCTATACTGGAATCGTTAAAACTTAACAGTAAAGGACCTGTCGATTACAAACAAGAACGAACCACTCCTTCTTAGGGTTCGATTTTAATACTAATATGGAATTATCTGAAGGATGAGATTACACAACAAGCAAATGTTATCCTCCTCAAGCTTTTCAAAAATAAAGAGGTACTTGCCAGTAATGGTGGGGGGAAAGAGAGAAAATGAATCCAGTTGTCATACTTTGTTTTCAGCAGTATATCACTCTTGAACACGACACTTTTTCACACTCATACCTGGGTTGGGAAAATCCTTTGTCTAAAAGTTAATCAAACCACATTGAAAATCTTTAGCTGGTTTCTAGGTATTAGCTTTAGGTCAATTGTTACCAAACCATCTGCAGTGTCATTATGTGTTTAAGAGGGCAATTCAAATAAACCATTCATCGCAAACATTTGTCTCCATTCGCGTTGACCATCCCTGAGTCAGTCCTTGCAAAATATTTCTTCAAAACTTGATCTAATGGTTTCGTGTCGTGGGTTTTCCTACGACGGGTCACTTTCTATCGATGACAGCTCATCATCTAGAAAGTTGATCTAGAATCCTATCAGTGCCTTGGGATTTGCATGCCCTAATGGCAGGTTTCTCGCCTTCGACGACAGGTTGCATCATTGACCTTCAATCGAATGATTTTGTGAAATGTTCAACTGCAAATCATTCATTCACACTTCATGGATTGTACAGAGTACTTTGAGAGTCATTGTCATTATTGGTTGTTTCTCTCACACTTGTTAAAAGTTTACATCATTGACTGGTAATCAAGTGGTTTCTACCATGTTCGACTTCGACACAATCAATCGCATGGATAGATTCGTACTAGTTCGAGAAGCGGAAATCAAGACCCTAGATCTAGTTTCCACCATCCAAGCTGCGAGGAGTTTTATTATTCATGATACAATAGACTACTTATGACAGATGGTTGCATCCATGTTGTGTCTACTATTGATGTAATTTTAAGATCATTTATGTACCAGAACATTTAGTTAGTTTTGATCTAAGTATGGGAATTCCTACCTCAGCGATGATATACACATATATATGTTTTCATTGAATGTTTTTACAGGTTTTCGACCGGTATGTCTACAATCAAATCCTTGGAATGATAAAGCACTTCACTCCTCAGAACTACCTCAGAATTCGTACTTTAGGGGGCAATATGTTACACGTTTTTTTCACCATGCATTTGACTATTTATATAGGTTCATCACTACCTATATTTTTCTCCCTTAGAAGTCTAAAACCTTAAAGTTCCTAAACCAAGTCTTGGAATTGGAGAAAAGCTCATTAAAACCCTAAAAATTCTAACTCCACACTTTTCCTAGCCCTTGCCTGCGGACCCGCAGATATTTTCTCTATACCCTACGGCACATCCCGCACGTTCTTCTTATTAAACCTACGGACCCCCGAAAAATGTAAAATAAAGGAAAAAGTAAGTTCTAGAAGCCCAGTTGTTCGAATATTCTCCCAAATGGAAGCTTCTAGAAGTGCCTTCAGGTCGAGCTTCATCCCTTCACTCATGGAGCTCTATCCCTTCATTAATGGAGTCTATCCCTTGGTATTTGGAGCTCAAATCCCTTCATGAGAGGAATCCATCTTAAGGGTACTTAGAATTTAGTACTTTTAGAGGATAATTTCTGAAGGAATTATACTCTCTATACTTGGAATTATTGGTATGAGAATGATTACACAGTCATAACCATAACTTCATGCTAGTTTGGAGAGAAGAAGGCTTGTCAAACCGAGAGGAACGGTTGTTCAGGACCCCCGAAGAACCTGTATAACATCAAGGCGAAAGGTTGTAAGGTTACTTATTTATACAAGTTAATACAAATGGATTCCATTTTCTCATTGAATTGTTCATGTATCTATTTGAGTAATTTAATTCTTGGATTCCTTGATCACTGAGATAGATTAGAGTTTTCTCAATTATTATATCTTGTAGGTGCTTTTAATCCTTTTTTATGTCTTTTATTGCACGTTTCACATGTTAAAGTGACCTATTTTGGAGCGACTGGATAGAATATTATAGAAAGCATTGGACTTCAGGTAGGGGCATGTCCTCGTACTTTGTTATTAATAATTCTGAATCACAAATGGTCTAGAGAAAATGGTTTGCATTTGGTTGTTTGTTTCTAGATATTCTTAGGATACTAGGGAGATCGTTCTTGTCTGCAAGAAGGATTTATCCGTGTAACATCCTGGTTCAACCGTCTTACACTACCTGGATGCCTTTGATCCGAAAATGGAATTTCGATTGAGAGAAAGGGACATTAAAACACTCAAAAAAATGTTGGACAGTGCAATAGTCGTAGAAGCTAATTTGATTTTCAAAAGGTTAAATTTGAAAGAATAAGAAAGGAAACACATACAAAAAGAATGCTTGACATCTTCAGAAGTGAAGATCGACATTTTGGTAAGTACAGTAGAGGAAATGATGTAAAATATCACTGTGAGAGATGAAATTGTTGTTCAAGATGACCATGTCTCACTGATTGAATAAAAACATGTTGTTGATCTGAAACATTTTCCTTCCTATCCCAGTTGTCATAGATCTGAATATGATTACTTTATGAATGCATTAAGGGACAATAAAGAAATCAGTATTATAGATCATCTTACAGAGGAGAGATTTGTAGATCCGATATGCATGATTGATGACATTACTCATTTTGATGATTTACCCAAGTATGATAAATATGATGATGCTTATGTTGTCAAAAGTGAGTTTGATTCTTCAAGTCAATCATCAACATGTTTTCAGCATTTTAAAGAACACAGTCTGCTCACACATGCGGTTTATGGCAGTGAGGAGGAAAGTATAGAAAATTTGGAAGTAAGTGAAGAATCTTTGCCTCTTTGTTTTACTTCATTTCAATTCATCATATATAACTTTCATGCAATCAAAAATTAGCAGTCATTAAGTTTTGATCTTGACAATCAAGATGATAATGAAATTCTCGATCAGAGCTCCTTTCCCTTGTGTTTCTCCTCATTTGTAAAAATAATAGAAAACTATAAGTAAGAAGATAAGCAAGTGGTCAACACTATAAATGATAAACAGTATCCTGAACTGGTTGAGGAAATCATTTGTGACATAGAATCCTCCTTAGCTCTAGATTTGTAGCCACTAAGTTCCATTAAATTTCAAATTGCAGATGAAGGCTTGGAAGCTGAAACACATAACCAAATGATGCAAGATGATTATGTGCCATTATTTTTTGAAACATTTCAGTTTTAAAGGAAATTTTTCATAATGTCTCTGAACAAAAGGATGAGAAGCCTGTAGAAATTCATGCACTCTCATTAGAAACAATGGAAAATAGGTTGTGGTAGTCTTTTCAAGTTTTTCATGACCCTATAGCTAATTTTTTGGATGATATCTGCAATAAAATTCATTCACCATTACCTAACTGTGAGCCTGAAAAGAGTGTTGATATAAACTTGATCTGACAGTTGACTTCATTGTCTGGTTCAGTAGGAGTTTCATTACAAAGCTCAGACCAATATTTGCAATCATATCAAGAGATTAATGAAGAAGATTCTTGTTTTGTTGTTGATCATCAGGAAAAATTAGTCATTCACGAGTTTCAAGATCCTTTTGTCAACTTGTTGCAGTCATATAGGGAGGAAATCACGGATGTTAGGAACATTTTAAAATCAAGGTACGAATAATATCTAGAGGAGAGTAGTAATGAATTAGATGGGATGAAAATCAATATGTATTCCTATGAATATCCTTTTGCAACATTCTTGAGGTCATCATGTGGGCTCACGCCATGCAATTTCATTAAGATTCAATCTGATTACAATATTTCATGGGAGTTTCCTTTCAGTAGTTCTCTCCTCTTGCTCATAAGCAAGCACTTGCATAGAATTCAAACAGCAGACAAAACGCTCACATGGTTGCATTGGTTGTTTCATTTCACTTGATCAGGTGATGAATGTATCAGTTAGATTAGGTTTTGTTGAATAAGCTCAATTTTACGCATAGTTTTCAGTTTTTCAGTTGTGTTTTAGTTTGAGTCATTTTATTGATTCAAATTTTCAGTATTCAATTATTCTTTAGCTTTTGACACCATGCCCAATGGATAGGCACTTGGTCTACAGTGTTCTTAGCACCTCCAAGGAGCTAGCATACCCCATTGGAGCCAATGTTGGTGTCATTATTTGCATCCTGCCATCAGTGATCAAAATATACTATTTTCATATTCATATTAGGGTTTCATTCAGAAATTTTTTATCATTCAATTAGGTCATGTAAAAAATTGATTCGTTGAGAACTAACAGCTAACTGTGGGTGATTATGACTCGGGAAAAAATGAACGGCGTTAGGGCTTGGATTCGAAAGGATGTTGTCGCCGCCATCGCTGAAGCTACCTCTCCAGCGTCGGCACCTCCCAGGCTTGCTTTGGAGGCCGATAAGACATCTCAGCAGCACCAGTTTCGGCCCTCAGCCGAAGGATCTTGATATCGGATTTGAAAACCGCCTCCAAAATCTCTGCAACGGCTGTAGGCACAGAGGAGGTTCTCACTGCACAATACATTGTCGTGGACAACTTTGCAGATGCTAAGCGAACTGCTGCCTTCGCAGCAGCTCCATAATATGTGCTTCTCTGTGAAAATCGCACGCCGCTGAGCCGAACTCTTCCTGCCGATACTCAATGCGGAGCAAAATATGTTCACTAGAAACCCAAAGACTCTATTTCAGATTCTTTCCAGCAGATTTTGGGTTGCCCGAATCTAATTGAAAGGAATGCAAGGAAGTTCTCATGGGCAGGAAACAATACCCATTTCCTTGGCTGCTCGCCTCTTTCTAAAACTTCTTCCAACCCTCTGCAGCCAGACCTGGAATCGTTGAATCTACAGAGTACCTGTTCTCTCTCCTCTCAAATATGCAGAGGCAAGCAGAAGTCTGTTGATCACTCTGTTTTTTTTCAGATCCAACTTCTGCTCCTTTCTGGCAAAACCCTGTTGCAATGGGTGAGCTCCTCGGATCTAGTGCAGGATCTCAAGCAAGCACTTGAACATAGGTTGGGGATTCCATGTGCATTACAGAGATTTCTCTATGAAGGTAAACAACTTGAGGAACCTTACCCCCTCTCTTTTTACAGTATTAACATAAACGCATCTATTGTTTTCACCCTTCGTCTGAGAGGGGGAGCAGTTGGATAGTCATCTACAGCTCCTGCTTTTTCCTATAAAGACGTTGTCCATGCTCAGACACACAAGACACCAACTCCACTAGCCAAGGCTCCCACGCCTTTTTTGGTGGACAAACTGGAGGAAATCCCCTCCATTGAAATTGCGCATCCAACGCTGGATGAGAAAATCCAAAAGTATGTAGAGTTTTCCATCATTTGCAGGTTTAATGGACTATGGCAACGCACTTCAGATCTCTACCAGTGGATCCACTCCAACTGGACCAGCAACTGCAAGGTTTTATTCTGCTCAAAGGGCTTCTTCATTGTAGTGTTTGCATTCAGCGAAGACTACCAAAAAGCCTTTACAGAAGGCCCATGGTTCTGGGGCACAGCAGGTTTATTCCTCACCCCCTGTTTCCCAGATTTCGATCCATCCACAGCAGTCATCACCAAGCTTCCCATTTGGGTCAGACTTCCTAACCTCCCAGCGCATCTATGGCACTTCACTATCTTCCAAGGGATTGGAAATACTCTAGGTCGTTTTCTTGCCATAGACACTTCGAGGGGGGAAAGGGAATATACACCTTCGGAAGAATCTGTGCAGAAATAGATATGAGCAAAGGTCTACCCAATCAGATTAACCTCGAGATTAGGGACTTCATTTGGACTCAGACCCTGGACTATGAGAACACAGCCTTCCGTTGCCGACACTTCCATCAAACAGGGCACCTTCAGAGCTCATGCCCCTCGATTCCTGCCCAAAAGAAGAAATTCAATCATAAGAAGAAATCCAAAAGTTTAAAACCTTGTGATCCCCCCCCCTCCCATGGATGATATTGATTCCTTCAGCTCGGATGAAGAGGAGGGGGAAGCAAAAGAGGAGGAATCTAAGCAGTCACAGGATCCGCCTACGGCATGCCCCGAGGAATCTAATGTTCCACCGAACTCACAGAAAATAACTCATGAGTCTTCTCCCTCGGACTCAGACAAAGAGACCTCTCCAATAGCCCAGAACAGTCTGCAAATCGTTCCATCTCAGCCGCATCTTCTTAGCTAGGTCAAAGTTAGTAAAAAGAAAGGGAAAAAACTTCGAACGGATTATTCGACCCATGCTAGGTAGAATCCCCATTTAGCCCTTGTTACCTTGTCTTTTCTTGTTTCTTTTTGCGTATTGCATTGCTCTCTTCATGGTTTCACACAGGGTGCCAAGGTGGATAGTTTATCTTTTCCGGCAGCCTGTTTTCTTGCTTCTCTTGTTTGTAACTTCATATTGTACCATAAGCTCTCTTAATAGAATTAGTTTTACTGAGAAAAAAAAAAAAAAATTGATTCGTTGATGGTAACCCTTAAAATTTCACATTTTTTTATCCACCTTCATGTCTTGCTAAGCATAAAATAATCTTAAAATCTCATTTTACTATGTCATTATGTCAATCAAAGTCAAACATGGAGTCAAGTCATCCAAGGTCCCATTAGGTCAACTAGGTTTTATTTTTCAAGGTTCATGAACACATCATTTCATCCCAATAAGGTCAGCAAAGGTGTGAGAGTGACTCAAATAATACTTTCTCAATCATATGCAGAGGATTTATTAGCATGTAAATATCATTTTTAAAGTTGTAATTTTTGTTTTAGAGTATGATTTTCATACCAAAATGTAATTTTATTTGAAACAGAGATGTAATTTATTTTTAATTTTTATGTAATTTTATGCTCATAATATGTAATAAGTTATGTCCCAAGCTTCCAACTCAAACTCCACATGTCAAACTAAAGAGAAACAAAGTCAAAGTGAAAAGTTCCAAACTCCAGCAACATCATCTTGGAAAGAAGAAAAATCAATGGAAAAGGGTAATCAATGATGCTTTCAAAAAGGTGAAATGAACACTAGAAAGGTGGGTTGTTCAAATCCAAATTCAAATTCACTAAGTATTAAAGACTCTTTGACATATTTTCAAATTCATTTGCCTACTCCAAACATCAAGCAAGCACTCTAAGAGACCAATTTTGTAGTTTCTGGGTGAAATTGGTGATAAAAACTCAGCAGAGGGCGCAAATACTCAGCAGAGGGCGTAAATACTCAGTAGAGGGCGCAAATGCAGAGTTGAGGGCGAAAATGCATAGTCAAGGGCGCAAATTACCAGCAAGCCCTAGAAACATGTTTCAGTGGCAAAAACATCATCTTCAAATCTCCCTCAGTCTACTCATCGGACTCTAAGAAAATCAGTAAGAGCTCATGCCATTTAAAACCATTTTCACAAAGTTTATGTGTTGAAGTGTTGTCAAAATTGAGGTTATAATTTGGTGTTTGAATTAGTAAAAAACCCTAGTATCCCATTACACTTGTGAAAACTCCCAAATTTCACTCCCTTACCCTTTGCATCCTTCCCACACTTACAAAAACCCATTCCCAAACCCCTGATTTGCAAAATCCCCTTTTCCTAAACCTTTCTCCCAAAACCCTAAGCCCTAGGTGTTACATATACCTAGGCTCCAAATCCCCAAATCCCTATCCTAATTATCATTACATTACTATTCCCTGTCCCCTCCCCCATTTCATACATCCCTAGCAATATATCCCTCATTTTCCCTTTCTCATTCCCCTTTCCTAAAAACACATTTCACACCATCTACTTGCCTAGAGTTTTGACAAAAACACCATGGCAGTAGAGGAAGAAAACACATCATTCAGTGAAGGAGAGGAAACAGAGGTAAGGTGGCCATATAAAGGGGGAAGAGTACTCAGAATTGAACCTACCAACACTAGGGAACTCTTGGCTTCTCCATTGACTGTGACATGATTCAAACATGTTGGCTATTATCATTTTTGGGAGAAAATTCAGAGGGTCCAACACCATCCCATGCTGACTAGACTTTTCATATCAGGACTCCATGAAAACCAAGTTACTTTAGCTAGTGTCACTTTTACTCTATCCACTATTATCATTTCAGCTGCCACCGAGATCCCAAATGTTGGGGAGAAATGGTTCAAGAAAGGTAAATTTAAGAAACAAGACTTTGACTTCTTCTTAAAACCAAGACACCAAAATCAGACAAAGAGGTTCTTTCCTTTTTCTCACCTCCTGGACATATATGCACCAATGATGAAGATAATCATGAAATACTTTTCATGTGAAGGTAGATTTTCTAGACTTTATTCCTATCACATCCGGATCTTAATGCATTTCACTAGGGTAAGGATGCTTAAAATACCCTATTATCTTTTCCGGAGCATAGAGAAGATGGCATACATTGCCCAGAAAAAGGAGTATGAACAGAAAAAGAGAATTATATTTCATCATTCCCTCATAAAAAGCATAGTCCTCCACCATCTCAATCAACTAAACACTGCATGGAGTAACTTCATACCTAATGATATTTTCAATGATCCATCCACTCAGCATGCACAAAATTTCTCTTCATCATCCCAGACATCCACTTCCATCCCTCCATCTCATCCCATAGCACATTCATCATCATCAGATCAATCCCCTTCACCTCCTTCATCTCCATCTCATCATGACATTGGGTCACCTAGCAGGATTGAGAACATTTAGCCTAAGTGGGCTAGTATGGTTGAGGTTGAGCCATTACCAAAAACCTACCAGAGAGGCCACAGGTATGTGTTTTCACCACTCATAGTAGAAGGGCTCATGCCTTCTACAACAACAAAGCAGGTGGACAAGGGCAAAGAAAAGGTGATTGAGGCAATCAGTCATGATGAGGAGGATCTTCATGAAACATAACATGAATTTCAGCTTGTTGACCTAGATGAGGATGAAAATGAAAAAATCACTAATGCAGCCATAAAAGGTAAGGATGTCATGATTAAGGAGCTCCAAACTAATCTTAACAGGTCCATATATGTCATAAAATTCCTTGAGCAAGAAAATGATAAATTGAAGACTAAACAGGTCATTGATGAGGTCAAGTATGTTGCTACTCAACGGGAGGAAAAAAAGGCCAAAGCCAAGCTAGATGAAACAGTTGAAATTTATACCTTGCTTGATGATAAAGAGGAACAAGAACCAAGAAATAAACCTAGAACTAGAGGGTTGAAAAGAGCTCTAGCTCTAGAACAACAAAGGGAATCTAAGCTTTTTGATCAGCTAACCCTAAATGAGCAGCTTGCTATAGTGATCAGTGAAAACAGGGAGCCATGGCTTGATAGATACAATAAACATTTGGAGAAGATGTTGGCAAAGGATAATAAATACAATGACCTATTGAGGAGGAAATTCAAACACCATGCCCTGAAGGAGAAAATTGCAATGGCCAAGCTCAAAAGAGCCAATGCAAAGATTGAATATTTGAACATGAAGGAGAAGAAGAAATTGGACATACTTGTTGAGGATTCCCTCCAAGACTAGCCACATCATCATCAGCCATTCTACCAATTTTAAGGCATTTTCAAATTTTTTTGCAAAATCTGGAATTTTCTGAGTTTTTTTGGACAGACATTTAGTAGAAAATTGGTCATTTGCGCAGTGCCCTAGACGCTACGCATATGATTAGGGCACTTTTTGAGGGAAAGGAAGCTACCATTGGATTCCTAAAGACATAAGAATTCCATAAAACCATGTTTCCATCCTTGGTTTGGAGTTTTGATAGGAGAAAAGGTCAAAAAACCACATAAAAATGACCTTTCTGCCCCTGTTTTGATTTAGGCGTTGTGCAAATACCAGTCTTGGGAGAATGACTTTTGAGGGGGGAAATGACCTTCATTTTTTAAACTTGAGGCATATTCAGAAAGAGGACAGGTAGGGATTTCCAACAAGCCATCTCGGGCCTGATTTGGACACCTACAAGTCAGACAAAAGTGTCCCTAAACATGGAGGGCGCAAATGACCATTTCGCTAATTTTTTTGGAATTTCTCTGAAATTTTCACTTTTGTTCAAGAAATCATGTTTCTACTCATGTAATTAATGATGGTAAAAGTAAATATGTTTGGTATTAGTTACCTAGGGGTAGATTCATTGGGTAAAAGTTATCATTGAGTCAAAATGAATCAGTTTGAATGTAATTAGGAATGAGTCACTTGGACCATCCTACACTTCAACTTTCCGTTCAGTATTTTGTGGATCTCTTCCTCACCTCATGGATTCGACCCTTGAGTATGATTTAATTTTGTTTTTATTTCTATTTATTCCCTTTCTTCACACTAAGCAAGGGTTGGAATCAGTTTTGATGTTAGCTTGTTGATCAAGGAAACTATTGTACTCAGTTTGGTCAGTTAATAAAGAAGAGTTGCAGCTATTTTTTGGGATACATGTGGTATGATGTTTATCATTGTTTTTTCTTCAGTTTCATATGTTATAATGTGTTGTATTCATGTTCATTACATCTCTATGGTATTATCTCTTTCAATTTGATAGGTAGAACACATGCTTTCTCGTGCTTTGTTTTGGGAAATTGATCATAGCTTGTCCATTTTCCTCTATTTAGGAAGAATACATCTCCCATGCTCTTCCTAGATTTTTATCAGTCCTAAAAACTGTTTCATCACAATCATATTTAAATTGGTAACCCTTATGCCTACCTTTCCCCATTGAATCCCTACAACCCTCTCTCATTTTCCCTGACCCAGCTCCCTTGACCTAATATCTTCATCGAGTGAAAACCCAACCCAATAAAATCAAAACAAACCCCTGCACTCATATATAGCCTAAAAACCCCAATTTCTCTAGCCCTCTTGGTTGTGACCCTGTGGAGAGAAACCTCTCCTACTTGGTAGGGCCAGCTACCAAGTCAAAAGCTTGGTCTGTGGTTACCTCTGTTGGGATTCCTTCTTGAGCCTTAGGAATCTGACGGAGTGATAACAAGATGCATATCTAGAATCTCGTTTGGGCTTCTTGATTTCCCTAAATGTACCTTGATATGACCCATGACCTTCTGCATTTAGTAGTGTTGACTGTAACTAGTTAGGTATTTTTCTAGTTTGGGGGATTACCATAGATTATATAAGTTCACAGGGACCTTCATCTTCATGGTTTGATTCTTCTTCTTCCCTAGTAACTTCTTCATTGAATACCATTATTTCTTCATCATCAGATTCATAGGGTTATCCTTTAATTTCTTGAATGCAATACTTTCGTCAAATATCACATCTCGACTTACTTCTATTCGGTGTCCTTCTTTTATGTAGATCCTATAAGCCTTATAAGAGTTATTCTAGCCAACAAATGTTGCCTTCATGCCTGATGGATCCAACTTATTTCTCTTGTCCTTTGGTATATGAATATGGACAGGACAACCAAAAATTCAAAGATAATCCATGGTTGGTTTCTTCCCATTGAACACTTCTTCGGGAGTTTTGTTATCGACCTATGGGGACTTCGATTTCGTATGTATACATTTGTGTTTGTAGCTTCACCCCACAGAAATTTTGGTAAATATTGATCATGTATCATTTCTTTTACACTTTATTCAACGGATATGTTCTTTCATTCTACAACTATATTTTGTTTAGGATTATATGGTACTATTAACTCAATCTTAATTCCAGACTCCTTACATAATGTGATGGTTTCCTTAGACATGTATTATTCTCCATTATCGGATCTTAATATCTTGATTCTTATTTTTGTAAGGTTCTCTAATTCAACTTTGAATTCTTGAAATTTGGTAATTACTTGAATTCTTGAACTGAAGCTTGAGAAAGAGGAGATAGCAACCTGTAAATTCTTCCTTCGCGAATCCCAGTCACTCTAGAATTCTCTATGCTTGAGTTTTTACCCCATATTATAACTTTTCCATCAATGAAATCCACTCTATAGCCTTTATATTCTAAACTTTAAATTGAGAGTAAGTTCTTATAAAGATAGAACAAATAGGATGTTGTTGAGATGAATATTTCCTCGATTCTCTAGCTTTATTGAGGTTGATCTAATTCCTCTCACATGATAGCTCTTATTATCTCCAAGTTCAACAGAGTAAGAAGACTTTCCTTTTGATAGTGTATTTAGTTGCATGTGATGACCGGTCATGTGCCTTCAATTCTCCCAAATTCTCTCATCTTGAAATGTGGTAGTGAGTGTTGAGAAGATTCCTTCATCTTTTGTCTTATTCACTTCCTTCTTTGGAGTAAATAGGAGATTCCATACTTCTTTGATGCCTTTCTTGAGATGGCTTGCTACCATTGAACACTTCTTGAGAAACTTCTTCAATGTAGTGGAGATATTCATGATGCCCTTAGCCAGGCTTATCTCTAATAGCATGTGGAGAAATATATAGGGTAATGAATAGAGTGATTTCTCTTTCTTTGGTAACTGCTTGTGGTGTCTTTTTACTTATCTTACTTATTAGCTTCTATTATTATTATTATGTTTGTGTATCATAAAAAAACTACCAAAAACAAGAAGAAAAATAACATAGAATACAGGTTGTAAGCCAAGGCCAAAACCTTTCCACTTGAGAGGAAACCCCTCAAATCTCTTCTCTTCCTTATAGATTCTTCAATTGACGAATTCCAAGACCTTTATACCAACACAAATACCCTCCAATACCAATTCAAACCTTTCCAGATGATGTGTTTTCCTTTTCCAATTCAAACTTATTCAAATCTCTTCCAGTACCACAACTTCGACCTCCAGCTGCATGATTTGGGCCTCCACTGCATACCTGAAATTTTCGTCCCTACTATAGTTGTTGTTGCCACACGTGTGAGCATATTTTAGCCTCCCAATGATTCCTTAGACCTTTACTTGGATTTCTCTGACTTCCGGAGTTTTAGGATGGATTCCTGTGACATTTTCTTGACCTTATTACCTTCTCTTCTTCAAGATCGAACTTGTAAAGGAAAAACCAAGATATGTTGCAAAAACCCTAGCCTTCCTTCACACGTGTGAGAGAGAAATAGCGCAAAACCAAGTCTTCTTCGACCACTTCCTTCTTCACTAACTTCTTCTTCTTCTTCCTTCACTTGAATGAGTGAGAGATGAATGTGCTTCAAGGAGGTCGAGTTTCCTCCTTTATATAAGCTTCTCAAAGGTCGACGTGGATCCTCAAATTAGGTCAACTTGCCAGCTTCCAGGTTGACTTGATCTTTGAGGGTATTTTGTAGAAATTATACAACAAGCATGTTTACCATGGATTCAATATGATCTAACAATTTACTAAAGTTAAATACTGAATCTCTTCTACAAATCAATTGCGGAATTAAAAACACAATTTCCAATCACATGAAGCAAAGAAGAATCAATCAAGACACAACAGAGATAATTTTCTGGGGAAAGCTTGTTGTTCAAGGCCCCACTATATTCTATTGTATATTCACCATGGAATCATGAAACAATTACATACAACTCTTCTCACAAGAGACCTCCTGTACTATTGGTGTCCCGTGTTTTGATAGTTTGGAAAATCAAAAGACAAGGCAACATCAGAACCAATATTTAGAGTTACAGGATCTAGTCCTCCTGTTCTCAGAGAGGGATCTCTCAAATTTTTGTTTTCAAAGGTTTATCTTGTGTGCTTTGAGTATTGGTTTTAGACTAGTTATTAAGTGCAGGTGTTTGTTTATTTGTTTGTTTGGTTGAATTGATACAGCAGAACATGAAAGGTATAGGAAAGATACACAGAATGGAGAAACGTCTGGTTCATTGGGAAATGGAGTCAAGAAGAGGTCATGACATACTCATCAATGGATATGGGATATTAGAGGGAAAATCTAACTTGGCCACAGGATCCTTTGGTTTTGGAATGAGATGGACATCAATGATTTAGAAAGAGAATTTTAATTCTCAACAAAGGGAATTTGAAAACATAGGTTGAACAATAAAGAGCTTTTTGATAGATAGGGCTAACCATGAAATCTACAAATCACACCTTTAAGCAAACAATGATTTCAAAACAACTTTTAAAATGAAATCTAAGATTCGGGGAACACCCTATTTCCTCAAAGATTTTATTTCAAATGACTTGGAAAACATAAAATATTCACTGATAACTGCAGTCATAGAAGAGGGAACACCTAACACATCTATGATTACAACTATAAAGACCTTTGAGACAACTATTTAAGTAAGGACAAAGGGAAAGATCATAACAGACCTCCTTGACTCACTATAACAGTTTTAAAGTGGCAGCAAACAAGCAGGGAGAACCATAAATCATGCTGAAACCAACTATTCGAACTATTAAGGAAATAAACAAGCATGAAGACTAAAGAGAGAGGTTAAAGACTCTAAAATACTTCAGCAGAAGAAAACATGAAACAGTGAAGGATGAACAGGTCTAAGCTGCTTCCAGGAGTCATTTCTTAGCCTAAAACTTTCATCCTACTATAGTAAGAAATTATGGAACATAATGACAACAGGGGAAAAACATTAAACAGTTTAGAATACTTCACCAACAGCCAAGCTCATGGATCCAATGATAGAGCCTTCTCAAGAAAAAACATGCAACAACATCATCAGGACGTCCAAGACTTCAATTTCTTCTTCAACTTCAACAGATTATGTATTATTTCAGAGAGTTCCAATATTACAACTAGTGATCAACCAACACTCACTCATCGTCTTCAGAAGTATATATAGAAGAATGAAGAGGTGAGATCTGATAAAAGGATCCCAAAAAATAATTAATACAGACTTAAATGGCTTATTGGCCTTTGGCGGCTCAATGAAGCAGCTTACAATAGGTGTCCTCTGTATTGAATAATTTACATTGAGATTAAGCTTGGTGGGAGCTTTTGTTGACCTATGAGGCTCTGTGTCATGTTAGAGTAACTCTGCAGATATTTTGTTATTAAGTTTATTTGCAGAGTTCACTGTGTGGCTGCGCTGAGGTAAATATCTGATTTTGATCAATAACTTCGGCCTCTGTTTTGAATGCTTTGAAGCACAGGTGGCACTGTGGTGGCTAGGAGGAATCAATTTGCCTCAGATGTGGCGGTGGAGGCCTTTCTGTCTGATAAAACACTTTGATTTTCCTTTAACTGTGTTCTAATTGGGGATTATGCTTTTGATAAACCATTTTTAGACGTAATCCCCATAGACCTGTCTTTAATCCTCTTGTTCTGATGTATTTTGTCTTCAGCACTGATACTCTCTAACTGTGCTTGACTCATGGTGTTTTTCTGGTGTACAGGGCCGCGCAGGGGTGATATGGCATCAATGCCTCATGAAATACTGATAAAACGTGGAGTTTTAAACCTGCGAATGATTTCTTCTGATGAGATGAAGGCAGGGGGATCGTCGCCCTCTTCTTCTGAATTTTATTCAGAAAATGGCGAGAAAACCATTTAACCTTGCAAAATACAAACAAATATTATAAAATCCTGCGTTCATGGGCTAACTGCTTCAGAATGCATGTGGAGGAAACACAGTCGTTGGATGGCATCATCCAACGGTCGAGATTGATCGAGAGAGGTCAAAGAGAAGGTGGAAGAATAGTTTAAATCAGAGCCGTCGATCGCGTAGAGATCAACGGTCGGGAGCAGAGGCGAAAAAATAACGCGACAGGGTCACTTTATTTGGAAAAATGGAGAAAATAGGTTAAAAATGGTGTGTGGGGTTCGGGATGATCGTGGGCCGTTGGATGAGATCGTCCCTGGGCGATCAATGGCGGAGGACAGGCATTAAAAACCTTAGAAAAATGTGACCGGATATCAAAACTCCAATTAAACCATGTTAAATAAAATTCCTGGGCCTGGTTTTGCTGACTAGACGAGAAACCACGAAGACCCGCCCCAATAGAAAACTGTCGCGTGGATGTTGATGTGGCACTAGGGCCACCGGCACTGCTGTGGACAAGGGGAAACAGGCGATGGAATGTGAGCCGTCGATCTGCAAATCAGATCGACGGCGGAGATCCTTTAAATGCCGCACTGGGTCCACGTTAACTGTCAAGCTTCTTTGGTGAGCGATCGTCGTCCGATGGGCGGCCTCAGATCAAACGGTGGACGTCAATATCGCGTCGGGTCCACGTCTGATCTTTAACGCGCGATGGATGGCGGTTTTATGAACAGTGCCCAAGACACGTGTCGGCCAACGTATGGAATCGCTTCGAAATGGAAAAAACCGCCCCGCGCTCAAAAGCGGTGCGATGAAATCCGTTGGGTTTTTGCAATCGGCGAGTGGCTAGCGGGGACCATCGGGGAGATGGATAGCGCACCGTCAATCTGCAGATCAGATCGATGGTGGAGATTGTTTTGAACCTTTGCACCGGCGGAAAAATTATAATATAACAAAAACGGCAATTTTAATATAACCGAAGGTTTAAAATATTAAATTACAATGTGGCTTGGCGCCCGACTGCGGGGCCATGGGTTATATGGAGATTCATATGACCGGGGGCTAAAGAGGAGGGGCTAATCGCATTTGGACAACGCGATAAGTGCTCGGAGGGTTGGCGCTCGGTTCCAGCACCAAGACATATGGAAGGGAGGGTTAAAGACTTAGCCCAAGGGGCTTAAGTCCATAATGCATATAAAATATGCATTTTAATGATTTTTCAATGGTTTTCAAAGGAATTTGAGAGTTTCAATAAGGCTAAGAGGGAGTCTTAAAATCTTATCAAGGGATTTTGAAAAAAGGGAAAAGGGGAAAAACATGAAAATGAGGGATCTTATGGGGAAAGAGGAGAGAACAAGAGGTTAGTTTTGGAAAAGGGGAAAAAGGGGAAAAGGGCCTTTGCAACAGTTTTTCTTCATGTAATGACAGCATAATTTCTTAGTTGAAAAGGGGAAAAGCAGTGACCATTATCCAAAGAATAGGATATTATCAAAAGACTTTAAGCATCAGCAATTTTAGCAATGAAATTGTTTCTTGAAGGCTATCCAACATCATTTAGCCACCACCTGATATGACAGAATTTATGGGTGGCTAACATGTACTAACCTAATTGTCTCACACTGTCTCAGATAAAACTGACCAATACTTATCCAAATTATTGCCTCCAGACAACCTGCCTTGCTTGCACAATCCCTATTATTTTGGAATTTTTGCCTTCCTTGACTGTGCAAGTATCATGGGCACTCCAATGGGTGTTTGGTTGCATGGGTGCAACCTAATAATCCTACAATTGATAATCAACTTCCCTTTCACCTAGATCTCAACTGGGTCCCCACTGAATCTGACATGCATGCAACTAATAATAGTAAATCCTCAGTTGCATGTGAGATCACTGATTTTGAATTAATTAATATTTAATTCACTTGATCTCTCACTAATGTATCTAAAAGTTACAACTAGCACAACTGATTTTAACTCACTTAGCTGAGTTAAACAGATTAGAACCTGCATTAACTAATGCACCACTGCACTCTGAACTTTGTTACAACTAGAATTACTCTGCATGCCTCACCAACTACCTCTAACTCAAAATTCATGAGCTAACTGAGTTTATCACACTCAGTTAACTATTACAAGTTATTTTGATATTAGATTGCATTTTATTTTCCATCTTAATTAAGGGATAACTAAAATAGACATGCACCAAATTTATCCCACACCAGTGTAGGTGCTGCTAAGACCTATGGTCCCACCCTAGTGTAGGTGATGCTTGGACCTCCTGGTCCCACACTAGGCGTGGGTGTTGAAATTTCTTGTTGAACTTCAACACTCCCTCTCAACAAGAAAGGGACTATCCTTCACCCCGATCCTCCCTCTATGGTATTCGAATTTGCTCCTGGTGAGCGCCTTTGTCAGAATATTTGCATCCTGATCTTCCGTGGGAATGTATTGAAGCAACATTATTATCCTCTGCACACAATCTCTGAGATGGTGGTACCAGATTTCTACGTGCTTGGACCTATCATGAAACACAGGATTAATCGAGAGTTTAATGCAACTCTGATTATCATAACGTATCATTGTCAAATCCATCTGAGAACCAAACAAACCAACCAAGATCCTTCTCATCCATATAGCCTCACATGCAGTTTGACTTGCTGCCATGTAATCTGCTTCCGTTGAACTAAGTGCCACAGATCGTTGCTTCCTGTTGTACCAAGAAACTGTTGTTGATCATATGCTTAAGATGCCTCTTGATGTGCTTTTTTTGTCTGATGGACTGCCTGCCCAATCTGCATCTGTGAAGCCTTAAAGCTTCACTCCCTCTGTTTTTCTATACCATATACCATACTCTGATGTTCCCCTCAAGTATCTCAAGACATGCTTCCCCTCCTTCAAAATAGCTTCGTAGGCTTAACCATAGCCTGATTCAGCTAGTTAACTGCGCAGAAAATGTCTGGTCTGGTGTTCACTAGATACATCAGTGAACCAACTAACTACCTGTAGACAGTAGCATCCACTACCTCTCCAAAAGTAGCATCCTATTTCCTCCAATTTCCTAGTAGAGGATTATCCATGGGTTTGTAGCTCTCCATGTGAAACTTATCCAGTATCTCTTTGGTGTACTTGCCTTGAGAAACAAAAATTTCACCATCCCACTGCCATATTTCCAAACCCAGGAAATAATGAAGGAGTCCCATGTCCTTCATTTCAAACGCCCTTACAATATCCTCCTTGCATGAGTGTATCAGCTGCTCATCACCAGTCAAAATTATATCATCAACATAAAGAACAATAATCAATATCTTACCCTCAACCACAATCTGGTACAGGTTTGCATCATCTTCACTTTTGGTTAAGCCCAATCCGGTGAAATAGCTGTCTATTCGAGTGTACCAAGCACGAGGTGCTTGCTTCAACCCATACAATTCTCTCTTGAGTTGACACACATGTGACTCACTGTCAAAGATCTCAAAACCTTTTGGTTTTTTTATGTACACTTCTTCCTCAATCACTCCATTGAGAAACGCAATTTTCACATCCATCAAATGAATGCGCCAACCCATCTGCGCTGAGAGTGCAAGGATGGATCTAATGGAAGAGTACCTTGCAACAGGTGCAAAACTCTCATCATAATCGATCCCCTTGATCTGTGAGAATCCCCGGGCCACAAATATGGCCTTGTATTTCTCCACACTCCCATCAGCAGCTTGATTTACCTTGTAGATCCATCTAGATTGAACAATTGATTTGTCGACCGGTCTTGGGACAATCTCCCATGCACTGTTCTTGACAATGGAGTCATACTCCTCCACCATTGCATCAACCCAAGTTGGTTGTTGCAATGCCACCTAAAAATAAGATGGTTCAGTCACAATACATTTGCTCATAAGAGCCATGTATCCAGTAAACTTGTATGGAGACTGTCTCTTTCTGCACTGTGAAGTAGGGGTTCCTACATTCTCTGCAGCATCAAGTCTCAATCTATCAGCTTTTGTGGTGCGCCTTCTGCCATTTCTGATGGATGGCTCTGCATGAGTGTTTTCCGCCACTCCATGATCCTCCTCATGTGGATGCTCCACATCTTGAGGCTCATCCTTGGGAACCAAGATTTCCTCCTCTGCATGCAATTTCAACTCCCTCTCAAGGGACAACCACATGGCTTTCTCCTCATCAAATTTTATATCTCGTCACACAACAGTCATTATGTTGTTTGGAAAATACACCCAATAGTTGTGGGGTGTTTTAGTGTACCCCATAAAAATCCCGATCTCAGTTGTCGGTTCCAGCTTCTTCCTGGCGTCTTTGGTCACATGCACATAAATAGATGAGCCAAAAATCTTAAAATGTGAAACATCAGGTTTCTTACCACTGAAAGCCTCTTCTGGTGTACTCATGCCACGTATCCTATGAGGACAATGGTTATGCACAAATACTGTAGTGTTGCATTCTTCCTCCCATAGATGCATCGGTAGGCCTTGATCATGCAACAATGCTCCTGCTACACCCACAATCGTTATGTTCTTTCTTTCAGCGACCCCAATCTGTTGTGGGTTATGAGGCACTATCATTTCTCTTTGAATTCCTTCTTTGTTGCAGAAGTTCTTCAATTCGTTAGAGATGTACTCTCCACCATTATCACTCCTAAGAGCCTTCACTTGCTTCCCCGTGTATTTCTACAACAATGCCTTAATCTCAAGAAACTTTTAAAATCTTTGATCTTTCTTCTACATGAAGAAGATTCAGCACTTACAAGAAAATTCATCAACAAATATCACATAGTAATTATGTTTTGTTGTCAAAGCAACAGAGAATGGTCCACACACGTATGTGTGAACTCTCTCAAGCATCCCCGAAGCTCGGTTCTCCTTCTCATGAAAGGTGGCCTTTACATATTTTCCCATAGTAAATCCCTTGCATGTGCCTGACTGCACAATTGTACCCTTGGGAAGACTAGTATAAATCTGTGGCATGACTTTCAAGGCTCCATGGTGAAGATGGCCCAACCTCTTGTGCCATAATTTTCCCTCATCCTGGCTCACCACTTTTTCCGCCTTTCCCATCAATGTTGAGCAACCATCTACATCCATCTTTTAGAGACTCTTAACTTGAATCCCTATCTTCTTGGCTTGTCCTGTATTTTTGTGTCGCAGGAAATATTTTCCTTCACTAAAATCAACATCATAGCCTTTATCCTCCAACATTTCAACTAAGACTAAATTTTTCTTCAAACCTGGTACATGCACTACATCTCTTAATTGAAAGGGTTTACCTGACTGTCTCTGGAAGGTAATGGTTCCAATCTCGGTAACACTGTACCACTCGTCATCACCCATTTCAATATGCATCTAGATATCCTTCTCCTCCAAGCTACTGAAAATTTCCTTGTCTCCCATCATGTGAAAGGAAGCGCCACCATCCAAATACCACATAGATCCCAATGCACTTGACACCATGCATGTGATCAATGAGAATTCAAGCTTAAAATGTGAGGCCAAAGCCTCACCAACTGTAGATCCTCCAGCCTTCTTGTTTTTCTTCTTTTATGGAAAGTTAGTAGCATAATTCCCATGCTCGTGATAGTGAAAACGCTTCACCCAGGACATGTCTCGCTTCTTGCCATCTTTAGACTCAGATTTGGAATGAAATTTCTTCCCCTTCCCCTTCTTTGCCTCCGCAGCCAAAGCACAATATTCTTCACCTTCATTCTTAGATGAAGATCCATCTCTGGTGTTATATCTGAACTCCTCCTGCACCAAATCCAACCACAGTCGTTCCCAATCTGGCAGTTTTTCCCTTCCATTGACAGAGTCTTAATAATTGTTCCAACTCTTGGGAATTCCTAGGAGAGCTAAGCTCACCGAATCATCATTAACGATAGTTATTCCAACGCTCCCCAGTTCATCCCGACATTGGACAAACTTTGTTAAATATTTTGGCATGGAGTCGTCTTTCTCCATCTTAATCTCCTTGAGTTTATCTTTGAGCGCTAATTTCCTATGGTCGATGTTGCACTGAAATAGATCCTTCAAAGCCTTCCATATTGCATATGGTGTGGATTTCCCATCTAGGCTTGATACAATGTGGTCTCGTACTCCCTCCAATAGGATCCTCCTCGCCTTTGCCACTTTATTTTTCAATGCATCAAGATTTGCAGCATCTGTCACAGCATGTTTAGGAACATCATTGTCAATGAATTCTTTCAAGCCATTGTCTTCAAGTACTACCTCCATCCTTTCCTTCCAAACAATATATTTTAAGCTTCCCTTGAGCGCATGCTCCAACCTCAAGCCATTGAAATCCATTTCGATCTTGAATCAGCTATAGCACCAAGAAATTCTTTCTGCAAATTCGAATTATATTGAGTCACAAACTCAGCTCCTCCTTCATTATTGTGATTTCATGTGCTCTGATACCATGTAGAAATTATACAACAAGTATGTATACCATGGATTGAATCTGATCTAACAATGTACTAAAGTTAAATATTGAATCGCTTCTACAAATAAATTGCGAAATTAAAAACACAATCGCCAATCACATGAAGCAAAGAAGAATCAATCAAGCCACAACACAGATAATTTCCCGGGGAAATATTGCTACTCAAAACCCCACTATATTCTATTATATATTCAACATGGAATCATGAAACAGTTACATACAACTCTTCTCACAAGATCCCTCCTGTACTCAGCTAATTGTCTCACACTGCCTCAGATAAAACTGATCCATACTTAGCCAATTTACTACCTCCATACATCCTACCTGCCTTATGCAATCCCTGATGAATGCAATCCCTATTATTTTGGAATTTTGGCCATCCTTGACTGCACAAGTATCATGGGCACCCCAATGGGTGTTTCGTTGCATGGGTGCAACCTAATAATCCTACAACTGATAGTCAACTTCCCTTTCACCTAGATCTCAACTTGGTCTCCACTAGATCTGACATGCATGTAGCTAATAATAGTAAATCCTCAGTTGCATGTGAGATAACTGATTGTGAATTAATTAATATTTAATTCACTTGATCTCTCAATAGTGTATCTAATAGTTACAACTAGCACAACTGAGTTTAACTCACTTAACTGAGTTAATCTATTACAACCTGCATTAACTAATATACCACTGCACTTCAAACTCTATTAAAACTAGAATTACTCTGCATGCCTCACCAACTACCTCTAACTCGAAATTCATGAGCTAACTGAGTTTATCACACTTAGTTAACTATTACAAGCTATTTTGAGATTAGATTACATTTTATTGTCCATCTTAATTAAGGGATAACTAAAATAGACATGCACCAAATTTAGCCCACACCATTGTATGTGTTGATAAGACCTATGGTCCCACCCTAGTGTAGGTGCTGCTTGGACCTCCTAGTCCCACACTAGGCGTGGGTGCTGAAATTTCTTGTTGAACTTCAACATATTTTGATACTTTTAATGACAAAAATAATTTTCTTTACAAGTTACAATGTGCCCGAAGGGGTCTTCAACTTATGATAATGACTCATTTGACTTCTTTACCTAGGAAAACCCTAGAAGAACTCAATGGGTGCTTGACCTATAAAATAGAAGACCTTGAACATGAATCCCATGCTCCAAAATAATAATTATGATTTCCTTTTATTTTACAATTTACAAGAATCAATAGTACATTTAATATTTATGAAGACCGAACCTAGTTACATATTTTTCAACACTCCCTCTTAACTAGGGAGATGTTCATATATGGTACATGGACACTCTCAATTTGAAGAAATCTCATAAGAAGAGTCGGATTGGTATAACATCATATTTTGAATCAGAAAAAGAATATGACTTAGAGAAGTGGGAAAGTAAGAAGAATAGGGAACCAAAACATTGTGAATCAAGTAGTCCACCAATAAAATGTTGGGGATGTAATGAAAATCATCTATGGAGGGATTTTCCACTAAATAATTTGAATAGGAAAGAAACAATGCATAACATTTAGGAGGCATTTATAGTAAATGATGTTTCTCGTAGTATTCCAAGGATTAGTGTAGTGTTAGATGATAAAAAAGCTAACCATCAATCCACCATGGTGGAGATTCAAGGTAAAATATTTGAAAAGATTCTATCACTGTTAATTGGTCATGCCTCTACTATGGGTTATATTTCTCCTCCTATGATTGAAAAATATTGTCTTAAAAAGGAAAAACAATCTAAACCTTACTTAGTGAAATTAGGTACAAGAACCAAAAGAAGGGTTACTAATATTAGTAAATATTTTTCAATATATTCAAATGGATTGCACACTAAAATGAATTTGAATATTCTACCCTTGGTATCATGTGGTGTCCTTATTAGCAAGGATTTTCTAGAAAAACATAAGGTATTCTTGAATTGTTTGGAAAAATATTTAACATGTGTCAATGATGAAGGGGTGACTTGTACAGTAAAAGGGGCTCCAAGAGTCATTTCAGTGAGGAAAATATATGCCTTACAATTAAATAAATATGTGTTAAATGGAGGTAAATTGTATGTAGTTTAGATTGAATATCATTCTATTAATAATCAGAAGCCTTTTATATAAGATTATCACATTCTAGAAAAATATAAGGTGTTTTTCCTGAGGAAATCCTAGGACTACCTCCATTAAGGGACATATATTTCACTATAGATCATATCCATGGATCAATACCAACATATAGAGCTCCATACCAAATGAGTATTCCAGAGCTAATTGAATTAAATATGCAGCTACAAGAGATATTAGATAAGAAATATGTAATACCAAGTGTGTCACCTTGGAGTGCATGCATGGATGTTTTTGTGGTTTATATCCCTCCCAAATATGGAATGTTTCTCTCCCGGTCATGGGGAGTGAATCTTAGAGGTACCTTGCAGCTCGACTTTTCATATGCTACAATACCGGTCTTTGGTCAACTCAAAAAATTGTACCAGGAAAGTAGACTGAAGTACATGATCAGTAGTAGAGAAAAGCCTAATAATCACCCCATACATGTTTTTCACACGGATTTATAGTATTTTATCTTATTCAATGATCATTTTTCAGCATCGTTAGAAATTTTGATTGAAGAAAAGACATAAATTTCTGAGTTTTCAAATTCTGTTTTAAAAATTGCAAATGCAGAAAATCGATAAAATATGTCAAGTGGTTTGGAACCAAGCGCATCAGTCCAAGAAACAGATGAAACAGTGAAAGACACAAAAATTTGGTACAACAGACCTTTATCAAGCATCAAGTAAAGATCAGTCCTCTGATTGGCAACATCCCGATAAAGAAAGTGGTTTGTGAACCATGGACTTCAATGGAGCCTTGGGTAAGGAAGGGGTTGGCATTGGAGTGTGGATTCACAACCCTATAAATTAGTCTCTTAACATTCCTCCAAATTTTTTAATGTCCCCTTACAAGTTAGCATTCGATCGTTCGAACAATGAAGCAAAGTATGAGCCTTTGATAGATGGCTTGAAAAAACTCAAGGAGTTAGGTCCCAAGAAAATTTATATGTATGGAAACTCTAAATTGGTAATAAAACAAGTCAAAGGGGAATACCAGGCCAAGCATCCTAGGATGTGAGCTTACAGAAATGCATTATTATATATCCTCAAGACCTTCACCGAGTATACTTTATCACTGGTCTCTAGGGATAGCAATGTTATTGTTGATTATCTTGCCACTTAGGCCAACATATTTAAAATTCCATTGTATCCCAATAGGAAGTATGATATAAATGTCAAAAATCACCCTGTTGTTCCGGATAATGTTCAATATTGGCAGGTCTTTCAAGATGACAAACAAATCAACAACTTCTTGCAAACGGGAGATGAATTTGTCAATTTACAAATGCATGACCAATTTTCTGAAAATGACCAAGAATTGCATGCAGCATAAGTGAAATTACTTCAGTTGAAAGACAACTCCATTCCTAGAGGTCTTGTGCCTTTGGAGGAGATTTTTTACAAAGATGATGTTGCACGCAAACTGAACATGCTGCCAACAGAAGTAGGAGTGGAAGATCTTAATCTTGGCACTCCTAAAAAGCCCAAGATAGTCAATATTTAAAAATCCTTGAGCCTAGAGATGAAAGGTAAATATGTAGCACTCATGTCTCATTTTGCTGATGTTTTTGCATGGGATTATTCTGATCTGAAAATTTATGATAAGAATATAATTCAACATACTATTCCTTTGAAACCGGATCAGAAGCCTTTCCACCAAAAATTGAGAAGAATGAACCCCAAGCTGCTACCATCCATTAAAAAAGAGGGAAACAGGTTATTTACTACTATTATTATAGTTCCACTCCGCTTCTCAAATTGGATGTCTAAATTAGTGCCAGTGAGAAAGAATACCGGAGAAATTCGCTTGTGTATAGATTTCAGAAATCTGAATAAAGTGTCGCTGAAAGACAATTACCAACTGCCAAAAATGGACCACATTCTGCAAAGGGTAGTTGGATCTTCCAGACTTTCATTTTTGGACGGATACTCTCGGTATAATAAAATTTTATTCCATCCAGATGATCAGGAAAAGACAGCCTTTACAACACCATGGGGTACCTTCATGTACACCAAAATTCTCTTTTAGTTGAAAAATGTAGGAGCGAATTTTTAGCAAGCAATCAACATTGCCTTCGCCAATGAAAAGGATCTATTCTTGGTCATCTATCTTGATGATATCATTGTTTTTTCCAACATAGATGAGAAGCATTTGCAGCACGTGAAAACAGTTTTCCAGAGATGTAGGAAATTTGGCATATCATTGAATCCTAAAAAGAGTTTGTTTGTTGCGGAGGAAGGAAAATTGTTGGGCCATACCATTTTAAAATATGGCATCCGAATAGATCCTTCAAGAATTGAAGTGATTCAAATCTTGGACTATCTGAGACCCAAGAAGGATATTCAATCATTCAATGGTAAAATCAATTTTCTAAGAAGGTTTGTTCTCAATCTTACTGAACGTTTAAGGTAAATTACTGACATGTTGAAAAATATAGTGAAGTAAAATGGTATGAGGAAGCAAATAAGTCTTTCAATCAAGTAAAATTTGCCTTATCTCACGCTCCTATTCTTATTAGTCCATATAACACACTTGATTTCATCATATTTTCCTTTGCTTCGAAGCATACTCTAGCTGTTGTCCTTAAACAAATGAGAAATCAGAAAACATAATAGCCTAGCGCTTTCTTCAGTAGAACCATCAGAGATGCAGCCTTGAAGTACAATATCATTGAAAAACATGCCTTGGTGCTAGTTAAAGCATTGAAGGACTTCCAAGTATATATTCTTCATTATCATGTGATTGCATATGTTCCAAATGTTGTTGTCAAAGATGTGCTTACACAGAATGATCCTGAAGGTCGGTGTGGCAAATGGATCACTGCTATGCTGGAGTATGACTTGGAGATCAAGCCTACAAAACTGATCAAGGGACAAGTCTTGGAAAATCTTATGGCGGAATCCATTCTCCATGCTTTGGACATTAATTTTGTTGTTGCATTATCTGACGAGAAAGAGGTTGATTCATTACCTCGGGTATCTGACATATTTATTTCATCGCCATGGTACGCTGATATTGTTTATGTTTTGCAACACTTGAATCCTCCTCCCAGATTTCCTAGTATTAAAGATATATCTTTGAAGTTGAAGGATCTTAAGTATTGCATCTATAACAATGCTTTGTATTGGAAATATCTGGCTGGAGTGTTGTTGAATTTCCTGGTAGAAGGATAAGTTGAAAAAGTGACGAATGGATTTCATAAATGTGACTATGGTGGTCATTTTTTCTGGAAGATTACAAAAAATAATATTTTGAGGGCTGGCTTCTATTGGCCAATTTTATTTTCATATGTGTATAAGACTGTCATGAGTTGTCATGAATGTCAAATTTTTGAAGGAAAAAGAAAGCTTTTGTCGTTGCCCTTAAAACCTGTCATAGTTCAAGCACCCTTCCAATAGTGGGGTGTTGATTTCATTGGCGAGATCCATCCTCCTTCATCAGCTAAGCATAAATGGATACTCACTACCACTTATTACTTCACAACATGGATTGAGGCCATTCTGACAAGGCAAGCTATAGATACTATCATCATTCAGTTTTTGGAAAGCATATCTTGTTTCGTTTTGGTTGTCTAGAGAAAATTATTACTGGTGTTGCACCTTCCCTTAATTCTAAGAAAATGATTGACTTTCGTGATAAATATCACATAATACTTGGTCATTCTACATCATATTATCCTCAACGCAACAGGTTGGCTGAATAGTCAAACAAATCATTGGTGAATATAATTAAGAAGTTCTTACAAGAGAACAAGAGAAATTGGCACAAGAAGCTCATAAATTCTCTATGGGAGGATAGAGTTATCACGAAGAGATCAATCAATATGTCACCTTTTCAGCTTGTGTATGGTGTTAACACAGTGTTTCTCACTTCTTTAGTTGTCGCAGTGATGAAAATTCTGCAATAAATCGACAATGAACCAAATGACATCCAACAAAGAATCAGTCAAATGATTCATTTACAGCAAACACGAGAAGAAGTATTCAATAATACTTTAAAACTTAAGGAGAAAATCAAGGAAGTGTATGACAAGAAGACCAAAGCTGATGATTTCAAAGTAGAGGATGTTGTAATTTGCTAGGATGCCTGAAATGAATACAAAGGTAAGCACAGTAAGTTTGATAATTTATGTAAATTTCCATACAAGATCACGACAATAAGAGGTAATAAGGAATTCTTGTTAGAAGATCTTGATGGGCATAAAATTCTGGGAGGATCGATGAATGGTAGATTCCTCAAACACTACCTTGCCTAAGTTTGAAGAAAAAGGTTCACTTTCATTGTAAATATCACTTTTTATTTTTTTTCAAGAATAATAAGTTGTGGCATAAGTTTGAAGCCTGATGAGAAGGCCATGCAACTTCTATGATCATTTGATGCTTTTCTTTCAAAAAAATAAAAAAATTCAGTCAATTTTTTAGTTTGTCGAAGTTGTTTTCAGTTTCCAGTTTTGACTCCATTGCCCAATGGATAAGGATACCCTATCTACAATGTTCTTGACACCTCTTGAAGGAGAGTCCATCCCCATCTGGAGCCAATGTTAGTGTCCAATATTCAGTGATCAATGTGTACTCTTTCAAATTGTCTAGTAGTTGTTCTAGGTCAAAATTTTACATTTCCAAGTCAGTTTTCAAATAAAATTTTGATCGCTGGATATATTTAGGTATTTAAAAGATACTCCCTCCATTTTATTCATGGTTATTGTCATTTCATGGGTCATGTCCTTCATTTTCATCTAGAGCCTCAGGTCAAGTCGTCATGTTTTCACCTAGGTCAGTGTCTAGGTGTCTTTCATTTCGCCACCATAAAAGTCCAAAATCTGTCATAAAAAAGGCAAAAATAAGGCTCATTCATTTCCATCATAAAAGTTATCTTTAAAAGGGAGTTAGCTTATGTAGGAAAAAAAAGGACAATTTGTCTTCTTTCAAAATCTTGTTACATTGTCAAAATATTCAAAAAGAAAAGTGTTCTTCAAATAGGCCATGTTTTCACTAAATGACAAAAAAAAAGTGTCTTATTGATGTTATAAAAAGAGAAAAAAGTATTTCTTCCACTCATTTTATCTTCTCTTCCTCGATAAAGTGCATCTGTCACCTTTAGAATACCCTACCATTTCCAAAGGTGGAAGAAAATTGGAAAAAATTGTAAGAAAATCCAATCTGCTACGCTTTTGGAGGCTCTGCAATGTTTCTGAAGAATCAGTGTGACATTTCTGAAGCTGCGCAACATTTTTGAAGTAGCGTGACGTTTCTTGGTATTAGCGCTACGCTTCTCAACCCTTCAAATAAGCTTCTCAACCCTCAAAACCAGTGTGAAAACCTCATGTGGCCTCCAAAACCAGTAAGTGGACACTCCATCTCCCTTATTCAAGTCAATTCATGATTTTATGAGTGTTTTCTATCATTAGGGTTTTGCTCTCCTATGTTTTAGGGTTTCTCCTTTTTTGATTGGTTTTAGCGATTGGAGACCCTTTTTTTTTCCCACCATCTAAACCTTCACTCATCCTTCACAAACCCTACCCTAAACAAACCCTACCACTCACATGCCTCCTTACCATTTTTCCATCAAAACCCTAAGTCCCCACTACACTTCCACAGCAAAATTGGAAAATTTCTGTGTTTTCACAATTTGGTCCACTTCCCCATACCCATTTCAAGTAATTCCACCAGTATCCTCAATCTAACACATTACCCTACTTCCTCAAATTTTTGGGAAATTTTCCTCAACCTCCTTATACCTCATCACAGCCCCTAAACCTACCCTATTCATATCCCCTGTTTTCCCAAATTCACCATCCCTACCCACTCATTTCAATCTAGTAGGGATTCATCCTATTCACAAATAGCATGGAGGGTGAGAAGAAAGCTCACAAGGGAGGCCACCACTCTATATTTTAGCCATCCACATTAAAAGAACTTAATGCCTCCCCATATGTAAATAGATGTTTTGAAAACACTAGATGCCTGATATTTTGTGAGAGGATCATGGAGGTAGGATTTCATGCCCCATTGACTACCCTTTTTTCCACTAACTTCAGCAGAGACAAGGCCACCATAGTAGGCATTGAATTCAATCTATCAGCAGAGGCCATCACTTCAGCAACAAGGATTCCAAATGAAGGATAATTATGGTTCAAGGGCATGGAATTGGACCTTGAAAATTATCCAATGTTCCTAAAACCTCATTGCAGAGATAAACCTGAACAGGTGTTCCCTTTTAGGCATCTACTTGATAAGTATGCCCCATTAATGAAGTTTATCATGAAGTATTTTACATGCCAGGGAATATTTTCAAGACTTTACCAATACCATGTCAAGTTACTAATGCACTTCACAGCTACCAAATCTCTCAATTTGTCAAACTATCTATTCAGGTGTTTGGTCACAGTGGCTTAAAAAGTATAAAGAAAAGGTAGAAATCCTCATCCCATTCTATTTCACCATGGTTTTGTTAAGATGATTTTTTTTCACCAGCTCTCATAAAACAATTTTACCTGGCAAGTTTTCATGGAGAAAGTAGCATCAGCTCCCACTACTAGTCCACCCATCGTTTATACCACAACATCAGTATAGCCAAAGGAGGTTGGCTCTTCAAGCAGGCAGACTTAGATTTCAAAAGCACCTAGGTTTGAGATCACTAAAACCTATGAGAAGGGAAAGAGAATGGTTTTTTCTCCCAAGACCATTAGAGGTGTATTGGCACCTAAAACTACACTTCAGAAAAGACAAACAGTGGATCAACCACTTAGCCATGATAGTGAGTCACCATTGCAGCGCCATGATGAACAAGCACCCTTAGAAGTTTACATGACAGAACAGGTGAAAGATACGTCATTTTAGGAAATCATAAAGGAGAAATATGAAGAAATAGCAGAGTTGAGGGAGGTTTTCTCAATTGAAAATTCTCATATCACATTCCTACAACAAGAGAATTTTCAGTTAAAGGTGAAACTACTCCTCCAAGACAAACCAAAGGCACATGTTGTTGCACATAAAGGCAAGGGAAAATAAATTGTAGATGATTATCAGCTAGAGGATGCAAAAATTGGAACAAAAAGAATAATACCAAGGACAAGAGGCCTCAAGAAGGTGCTTCAGAGAGAACGAGAATCAACAACACCTAAATCAAGTTGGCAGACTTTTGATGAACTAATTATTGATGAAATCAATCAAGATAGAGAGTATTGGCTTGATAAGGTCAATGGACACCTTGAGAATCCTCTGAAGAAAGCTAAAAATAACGATAACCTCCACAGAAATATGTCCAATCATTATTGCGCCAGAAACAAAATTTCCCAAATCAAGCTCAAACAAGTGAAGAAAAAGCTTAAAGAAGCTCAAATGAAACTCAAGGAGAAGGAAAACTTAGACCTCCTTGTTGAGGCATCCATTTTTTTTTAGCCCATCCTCCACAGGTGTCATAGAAAAAAATTTGGTCAATTTTGAGCACTTTTGGTATTTTTAGTGATTTTTTGCAAAAATCCGAAGACAAATTTTCCAATTTTTTGTAAAACTCACCAAAAATACCAAAAGTGCTCAAAATTGACCAATATTTTTTCTATGACACCTATGGAGGATGGGCTAAATAGCCATGGATGCCTCAGCAAGGATTTTTATCTTTTCCTCCTCCTTGAGCTTCATTTGAGCTTCTTTAAGATTTTTCTTCACTTGTTTGAGCCGGATTTGGGAAATTTTGTTTCTGACGCAATAGTGATTGCCCATATGTATCTGGAGGTTATTTTTCTTTTTACATTTCTTTAGAAGCTTCTCAAGGTGTCCTTTCACCCAATCAAGCCAATACTCTCATGTATTACTCTCCATTTACCCTATCAATAAAATACGTCGCGCCTGTAGTATAAATGTCGTGCATGTTTGGCAGAAGCGTCGCACCATTTCAAGGGTGAATTTGACCCACTTAGGAGCATACAAATTAAAATCTGAAAGTTGGGTTGAGTATCTCTATGATTCTAGATTCCAAATCACCTTTAATTTTTAGAAAGCACTCACAAGAAGGCCTCCAAAAGTGGTTTTTCCCAACCTCACTCTAGAAGCGTCGCGCCTGGTCCAAAACACTGATAGAAGCATAGAAATGAGGCAGTTTAGATAGGGATGACAGCTAGGGAACTAGGTCTAGGGTTTAGCTCAGATTTCAAAGGTTATATTTTAGAGGCAAGGAGGAGGCCAGGTAAGTAAGATTATAAATGTTCTTAATTTTTCATTGTCTATAGGGTGAACAGAGAGAGTCAGAATGAGCTTTAAAATGAATTCATTCATCAGAAGAGCACAGACATGTTCATGTAAATCTTATAAAAACATAGCATGGAAAATATTATTTATATCTATAAACTGATAAGACTTAACATAAAGAATCATATATATGAAAAATGTATAAGATTACATTCAACATGATAAGTTTACAGAGAAAAAAAAAATTCTCAAGGGCATACCACTAGAGTCTCAACACTAGGTCTGCAACATTGTCTCTGATTTCATTCAGAAAAAGCTTATACAATAGCTCCACCATAAATAAAAACTATACAACCTCTAAAATGACTTGAGGTGGACTAATTATAGAAAATATAGTTCATGACACCTCATAGGGTCGAAATCCTATCCAAAAAGAATCATAATTACATCGGATGAGTCACTTCCTAGAATCTAGGGAAGTTAGAAACTAATCCTTGAAATTTAGCTAAAGACTAGGAGTGTGTGTCTCCTCCATTAAATTACATGTTTCCTCATCATATAGGAAAAAAAAAACTAAAATACATCAAATGAAACCTCATGGGACAACTAGCATCGAATTCTGAAGTTTTCCTGGCATGACAGTTGTCTGAAAGGAATCTAATGCGGAAGCGTCGCGCCTGTTCAAGGGGGATTTTGACACACTTAAAAGCATCAAAATGAAAATCTGAAATTTGGGTTGAGTAGCCCTATGATTCTACCTTCTAATGCACCTTGAATTTTTATAAAAAAACCCACAATAAGACCTCCAAAATTCAATTTTCCCAACCTCACTCCAGAAGCATCGCGCCTGGTCAAAAACATTGGTAGAAGCATGAAAAATAGGCAGTTTTTTTTCTTTTTCTCCAAAACTAAGGGTTTTCATGAAAAACCAAGACCTGATCTGAAATTTTCAAGGGAAATTTCATCTATCCAAGTAAGCAAATATTCATTTGGATGCCCTGAGATAAATTGATGCGCTGCGCGACGCTTCTGTAATGACCCAATTTTCCTGATTTTCCAAAAAAAATCTGCAGAAATAGGGCTCAAAGATGGATCAATGTCTCTAAAAACATAGCTTTTTTTGAAAAAATGAGAGAGGTATTTTTTATTTGGCATGTTATTAACAAACACCTCCTCCAATTTTTCAAAATAATTTCCCATTTGCTCAAAATCTAAGTTTGACATTGATCACTAAAAACTTGCAGAAGGGTCGCACCTTTTTTAGAGGGAGTTTGGATGCCTTCCCAGAGGATTTTTGGGATGCAATTAATATGGTTGGAAATCATAGGATTTCCACTACAAAATGGATTCATAAATAACTGCAAACCCCTGCTCCAAACCCCTGAAAAATTGACTTGAAGACAACTTGTTCAAAAGTGCAGAATATGACCTAGAGAAAATGTATTTTTGGAATTTCTCTCAAATATTAACACTCATGAATAAAATGAATGAGGTTTTTGTTATTTGGCCTATTATTGACAAAAACCTCTTTCACTTTTGTAAAATTCATCTATTTTACTTCATAAACTTATTTTGAAGAGAATTTGTCCCTTTGTGCACTATAAACCCTAGCAAATGATCACAAAACTCTGAAAAGTATGCCATGGGTGTGAGTTGACTCAAACCTGAAAACTTGCCCTCTTTTTTTGTAATTTTTCTTCTCATTTCCCATGGTGTTTTTTTTTTATTATATAAACCCTAGCTTGATGGGAAGGAAGGAAAGGACGAAATCTAGGAAAATAGAGGAAAATGGGGCAACAAGTTTAGGGAGGGAAATGGAGGGGATAGCAGTTAGGGAAAAATATGATAAATTTATGGGAGATATGGGAGTGTTTCAATAACACAGTGAAAGTGTAATTCCTTGAAATGGATAAGGGAAATAGGGGAAAAAGGCTAAAACACAGTCCTAGACCAGAATCTCCTCAAAAACGCAACGTGGGCTAGGGTTTTAGGGGAACATGAAATAAATGAGGGAGATGAATGAGGGAAATTATTTGGGGAGGTGTATGAGGTCTGTAGTAAGGTTATAGGGTAGAAAAACTAGGATTCTTATCACTGAAACAAACCAAACACCAAATAAGTCCAAAAATGTAGTGAAAACTCTAGCAGAGGGATTTCACCATCTGCTGAAGAAATTAGGCTGAATGAAAGGTGAGGAAGTATCACTTACTGACTTGGAAGCCTTTGAAAATTTTGAAATGATGATTTGAATCTTCTCGTTTCTCTTTTTGCTTTATTTTCTAATTTTCTAACTCCCACGATGGTGATAATGGTGATGACATGACTCCCATGTAGCTTTTGATGACATGAACAAATGATGACACCTCAAATGTAATCCTAGACCATGACCTAGATGATGGTATATTAATTGATTCATGACCATAAACACTTAAATGAATACTTGAACAATATGACTGATGATGACCATGATTGAATAGAGGGAGCAGCGTTGACCTAGACAACAACCAATGATCAAATTTTATTTGAAACTATAAAATTTGACCTAGGACCATATCAACTAACCTTGAAAGAGTAAATTTGATCACTGATGACTAATAGACACTAACACATACAAAGTGCCAGACTGCGTGTAAACGAGGTCTAGAAATTGGGCTTGAGCAATAACTTTCTCTTCCGTGACAATGCCTCCTTTGGCTACATCTTCAGTAATCTTTGGGAGTAAAGACTTGATAAACCATTTGGCCAGAATTTGATCTGGGATAAAAACTTTGACCAAATGGCGTCTACATCTCTATTCATGAATGTGATCTAAAATATAAGTAGACGTACTTTGTTTGAGTGAGGTAAAAATTTCAGTACCATTATCATAATAGACAAGTAACTGAAAATTAGTTAAGAAAGCATTAGGCATGGCCATCCAAAAAGGAAAATAATAGATAGGATCATTTTTTAGCTAATACAAGTCTGGTAAATCTAAAGTTTCTATAAAAGGTAGCTGTTGGGCAGGGTCTTGTTGTGAAAATTTATAACCTTGAGGACGTGTATAGTACCTAGAGGAGGGCATCCAGGATATACTAGAATAGCTTGGGCAGTTGGAATGTGCATTCCTCCAGGGTAACCAGGGTTATCCATACCAAATTGAGGTTGAGATAGTATCTGAAATGTGTGACCAGGGTATGGTTGACTCTGGAAAGGCAGATTTGGTCCCCTTTATCTGAATTGGTATTGTCCCTGAAATGGTTGGCCTTGAAAAGGTTGACCTGTAAAAGGTTTCCCTTGAAAAGGTTGACTTTTTTTCTTAGTTGTTGCACTAGGCTTTCCTAAAGATGTTTGAAGTATAGACTAGACCATAGGTCCAGCTTGATAAATTATATTATGATGGATAGCCTGTGTGGTATTTTGCATTGACATTTGAGGATTAGTAGAAATAGAGACTTGAGAAACTCTCGGGATGGGTGTTTGAGGAGTACTGGTTTACTAAACATACGTTTTCACAGCAGATTGGATGGGAGTACAAGGAATATTCGAGCCAGCTTGCTGACTACTGGGCACAGATGTCCCCGGTGTAACTTGAGATATTCCTTGAACATTTTTTTGGAATTGAGTATAACCAAATTGTTCAATTGGTTGACTAGTTTTATTGGAAGGAATTTTTGGGGTCGATTGCAAAGGTTGTTGAGTAAACGAAGGAGTCCATATAGTGTTCATCCCCATATAAGGATTTCCTACTAAGGGTTGTGACACATAATGTTGACGATAACTAGTTTGAGGAATTGGACCATAACTTGGATAATTACTGGGTAAAGGTTTCCCTAGAACTGTAGGATATGTTCCAATGTATGGTTGTCCTCCCGGAAGAGGTTGTTTCCCCCAGGCAGAATGTAACCACTGGATGGGTTAACTTGAGGGGTATTCCCAAAAATCATATAAATGTAGTCCGCAGTCAAATTTTGGGCAATAGACTCTGATAATCCAGTTGACACAATAGAAACTTGAGAGGAAGGAGATGCTCCTGAAAAAATTCCAGTAAGTGACTGGTACCCAGCAGGAACAGAAGGACCTCCATACAATAATTTTTCTGGAGAAGATGAAAACATGGATGAATCAGTAGACATGTTTCCAGAAGCCATATTAGATATACTATATCTGGGTAAAGATTAAAATGGAATTCTGCAACATGGATGATCATAACCAAATGAATGTGTAAAGCCAAGTATCATTAGATACCAAGGATCTGGTCGAAAAGGAGAAAAATTTAAATCTAATGGAAAGTTTTGTTCACCGGGCCATAAATCAAATGAAACCTGAAGAGTAGGAATTTCTTCTTCTTCTTCGTCGTTAGTAATTTATTCAATGCTTATAAGGAGTAGGGCTATAACATTTGAAGGCAACTCGGGTTCTATAAAATCAAACTCATGTTAAGATATTTCTGGTTCAGTTAATTGTGTATCTAAGACTTCACCAGTGACAGAATCTACTATAATGGCTTCAGAAATTTCTGGTGGATTTTTTTCTTAGTCTTTTCAAATTTCAGAGGTCTATTTACTTCAAAATCACGATGTATCACAATGGATAATTTTGGTTGTTCTGAAGACCCAGATCCTGTTGACTTTGTTCTTTCAGTTTTAAGTTTCTCCAATTGACTTGGTGTGTATGCAGGGGGGTTCCCCCGCATTCTACATGAATTTCTTGATGTTCAACCACGATTAATTTCAAAACACAAAATCACAAAATTTCAATAAATCACACCTAAGGCCTCTAAAAAAAAAATGAACACGCGCTATAAAATCTAGGAGTCAAACCACACACAAATAGTTTTTTTCCATAATAAAATCACTAGTTGGTGATGAAATCCAACCTCATAGAGATTAAAGTGGAAAACTAGTGGATGGAACCAGTTATCCTAGCAACCTGCTTAATGAAACAGTCGGGTGCAAGAAACTCCACTATGCCATCTCGAGTGAAGATTACCCTCCAAAAATTCCAAGTGAGTCTAGGCAACATATGTTCCAGGTACAGTGGGACTTTCCCTCCATCGTCACCTTGGGAAAAATCCTAAGATTATAGCCACTAAGGTTACCAACTGATACAATCAAACCTGGGGGGACTGTCCATGGCCCGACGTACACGTAAGGGCATGGTAACTAAGCTCAATCCCCTTGAAAGCTCATCGACATGGTAAATCTAAGGTTTACTAACAAGTGACCCCAAACACCTTTCGGCAATGTTCGTTATGTTTGCAATATATTTACCAATGAAGTAGGTACGATTACTCCACTGGGTCCAATATGACCTTGTGCTTAACTCTTTTACAAGAAGAGCTTCCCAGAGCAAAATTGCAACAATTGGATTTTCTCCCTACCGCAAGATACTATTGTTTATTTATTTTCTTTGGAAATTTAACTCACTTCCCTATTCCAAAGCACTAACCTGATCTAAATTGGTGGAATGAGCCCTAGAAAATATTAAATTTCTAGATTAATTTTGATTAGTGTTGTGTTTTTTGGTTGTTTCTTACTCACATGGATATGAAATTGAAACTTGGTGATGTTGCAACTGACTCAAAATATTCTAATACATGCAACAATGAATATGCAATCTTTTCATTTGATGAAATCATAGTTAAGGGAAAGTAAGAGGTTCTTTGAACTTGAAAGTGCAAAACTTCTAAAAATCCCAAAACAATCCTTTTCATAAAGAAACCAATTCACTTTGAAGTTTGTGCAATTGCAAAAAAATTTACTGAAAAATTGTGTCCGTGTTAAGCCAAATCATACGATTATTTTTGCAAACAATTGTTCCCAATTCCTCAAAATTAACGAAAACTACAAAAACTCTAAAATTTATGAAAAAAAAATTAAAAACATAAGTTCTTAATGAATAATTTAATTAATGATTCCTACAAGTTCATTTTCACGATTACTTCACACTGAAAGAAAAATAAAGCATTTTCCATTAGGCAAACAGAAGCATTTTCACAAAACACTCATTTTTTTAGACAAACCCTACTTCACTAATCTAGAAGCTTTATTTCACAAACAAGCAAAATAAATCACTCAAATGAGCAAGATCAACAACAAATCTGGTATATCTGGATGAAAAAGACAACAAAACATTGATCTAGAGAGGCAATCTATCTTTTCCAACGAAGCAACCACACAAACTAGGGCAAACCCTACTCGAAAATGTAAAATGGATGACCTCTCAAAAACCATACTAAGGCAAACAAAACAAGATCATAAACAGGTTTCTAAGATTTACACAAGTAAAAATGACCACTTATACATTAGCAATCAGACTCTAACAAGAAAGAACTATATTTTTTGAAAAATTTCCAGGGGGTGCGCAAGTAACAAGTGTAATTCAGTGCACGTGTGCGCTGTGTTACAATGAAGACTACGCATTGTGTTACAATGAAGACTGCGCTCCAGTGGAGTCGCCAATTTGTTACCCGAATAAATCCCTCTTGCGCACAAGGGTGATCTCCCTAGAATCCTAACGAAGAAATAGAAACAAACAGACATGATAATATCTCTTTCCCTAAGCTAACAATGTTCATATTGTTAAAACTAGAGGAAGAGGATGATGCTCTTACCTTTCCAACGAAATGCCTAATGAAGACCCCGCACTCTGTCCTGATGAAGCTCCTCAATGCTTACAAGAAACTTGCAAATACAAACATACAAAGGGTCAAAGGCATCTGAAAAATAATAATAATGTAAAAACCAACTTAACCTAATGATCAAGGATATTAGGAAATGAAATTTTTTTAATGAATATATGAGCATATACCATTCACAATTCCAAGAAAACAATACAGTGACAAAAATAATCCAAATGTATTATTCAGGCATAAAAGATAAATCTTACTACCAAGCCTTGGTGTCATATAGGTTCCTCCTGAATGCCTCCAATATTCCTCCTTGGTTAACTAACTCTCCAATCCAAAATTAATAGCATAATACTTCTATAACTGAGCTCCCCTAACCCTAAAGTCTTAGTTGAATTTATAGGAGAAATTGAGGAGGTTTCAGATCCACTAAAGATGGGTGAGATCCACAAATGAGGGGCTTAGGGTTCCATGATCCAAGGGAATTAGATCCATGTTTGGAGGTTTTTGGCTCGAACTGATATGACTCAGAGGCTTCTAGCTAGGATATAAGCGTCCAACTATGCTACTATAACTTACTTTTATTTTTTTCTTTACTCTGAGTCAGTTGTGTAGTTTTTAATGGAAAATTGAGTGCAGAACTGCGTAGGGATTCTTAGCAGTAATAGCGCATGCGAAGGCATTGACTGTAAAAAGTGCGCAAGTCATATTTAAGAGTGTAAATGTCCATTTCTCCCAAAATTCACGATTTGGTCAAGGAATACGAATGTTTGACTTGCAAGGGAGTATCAGTATGGATGGTGATAGATCCATTTTGACTGTCAAGTTTCATGGTGACAAAATTACGTGTAACAAGGGTCTCATCAAAACCCCATATTTTCTCAACATCCTTTAACTTGTAGTCTCTTTTGCAATGCCTTGTTTTACGACATTTTTAGCATCTTCTCATCAATTGAACAAGAGACTTCTATCTTCTCTTTGACCTATATCTCACTTTGGAAATTTTACCTTTACCTCTACCAACCAATCGACCTCTCATTTACAAGGTTTTGTGGGTTAGTCCTTCCATTTTTTTTTCTCATCTCCACCAACAATAAAGATTCAACCATGTCATCAAGCGTTAGAATGGTCATGTTACTCCTAACAACCATGACCAAGTTTTCCAACAAGTATCACAACGAACACAACAATATAATACATTTATCCTCCTTAGTGATAGTAATATATATAGATGAAAAGTGACTTATTATTCTATTGAATTCATTAAGGTGATTTTTTATTGATTCACCTTCTCTCATCCTCGGAAGGTACAACTTCTCTTATAGAAACAACTAGTTTACTAGGGGTTTTGATTGGTACAAGTTTCCTGACTTTTCCCATGGTTTATTTGTAGTTTCTTCCACCAATAAATTCAACAATATTAAATCTATAAGACATAGTCAAAGTATAATCCCTACTTTTATTTTTATTTTCTCCCAATTCTCCATCGACATGCCATTTAGGGGTGTTATGGGATGCACAACGATAGACTGTTCTTGATCCACAAGGATATATTCCATTTTAAATTTCCATAACTTAAAAAAAAATCGATTAAATTTCTCAATCTCAATTCTTATACCGATATCAATGCTTCTTTAAAATATTTAAACACAACTTTAAAGCTCCCATTGGAATTAGGTTTATTACAAATCTATTCAAGATTTAGATCCAGGTCTCGGATCTTCACACTTTAGTAACAAAATATCCCCCTTGTTACCAAAATTGTTTTAATACTAGATGTTGGTCCTATCGAGTTTTGATATCCACTTGATTTGGCACCCAAATACTAGATATACCACTCCTACACCAAAACTTGAGCCAATCGAGCCATAAAATAGACTCTGTGAATCAATTGTCATTAAACCTTTACATAAGAAAAATAGAGTAGAAAATATATACAATGGAATATAAATAAACATACACATAGTACATAGATATTTTACCCTTGGAATTGTTAACCAAGAAAACTAGCCAACCTTTGAACTTCACTACTCTTTGTATTCTTCATTGAATATGTAACCACTTTACTATGAACGTTGAAATTAGTCCACACATAAGATTAATGCACTCATACTACATCACAGATCAATTTTGATCCATCATCTTGTCTCAAGCTTACAACATGCTCTATTATAGGCATATTCTCACATAAAAAACCCTAGTTTGTAGCACCTAATTAATTACATAACTTTGAATCTCCTTTGCTGATATCCTAGGAATATTAGGATTCCTAATAATTTTTGACACATTTTTATTAAATTCAATCACCTCTTGACCACTAGTCGATTAAGACTCTTGGTTGACCATGTGCGTCATTGATTGTAATTGCTTTCACTTCGTCATCAACCTTGAATTAACTCAAATATCTTGTTGGTCCTCCTTCTGATCAATGTACCTTAACCAGGGAGTTACCCATTTGATCCACCTTAACAAGATTGTTGGGTTTCATCCTAGTTAATCCACCTCAATAACCCAATCATTCAATTGCACTCTGGTCAACTGAGTTTCCTTTGCAAATAATATAACACCTTAACATAGTATTTGTTGAGATTCAACAATATGATGATCCTAGTGAAAATTAAGCACCTACACTAGGTGGGGCCCGCAGGCTATTTTTAGGTGTATGTCTATTTTTAGAATGGTGAGAAAATTCTATTTATAGCATGATTCTATGTTTAGAATGGTGAGCAAATTCTATTTATAGATGAGGTTATATTTTTTAGATGCATGTGCGAATTCTATTTATAGATCGCATGTCTAAATATATAATGCATGTCGATTATTATTATCTCTTAATAATAATTGGACAATAAATATTAATATATTCTCTTGAAGCACTTGATTTCAGTTAATTGAAGTGGCAAACAAGTTAGCAGAAGGAATTTCGAGATCTAAGGTTGGTTGGTCGGAAATGCAAGTGGAATTAGTTGTAACTGAGTGATTCGAAGTTGTAACAGAGTTGGATGTGTATTTATGTGAGTTGTAAAGTAGTTTAACTCAGTTAAGTGAGTTAAAATCAGTTGTGCTAGTTGTAACTAGTTGTAACTAAAGATACACTAGTGAGAGATTAGTGAATTAAATATTAAATTAAATCACATGGAGTGATCTCACATGCAACTGAAGATTTACTACTGTTAACTACATGCATGTCAGATCCCGTGGAGACCCAATTGAGAGATAGGTGAAAGGGACAGTTTAACTATCAGTTGTGACATTAGTAATGCACTCATGCAACCACACGCACATTGGAGATGCCAATGAGGATTGTGCAGTCAAGGCAAGATAGGATCTCATTCATTCATGGATTGTGATCAGCAAGGATTGAGCAATGAAGGCAGGCTGTCAGGAGGCAGTAAATTGTCGCATGTATTTGCCAATTTTTATATGACAGTGTGAGACGATTGTATATTGTACTAAGAGCTCTTGTATTAGAGTTTTGTATGATATTGTTTCATGATCCATGATATATACATAAAATATGATAGTGGGGTTTTTAGCTTTATTCTTTCCCCGTAAAAACATTTCTGTTATGTGTGGTTAATCTTTCTTCATGTGTTTGCAATTGGCAATCATGTTTTAAATTTCTGCAAGAATTTTTGTAGAAGTGATTATGTCTTTAATAGTGGCATATAATTGTTAGATCAGAAGAATCCAGTTAATACATAATTTGTATTAAAATTTCTACATGGTATCGGAGCAAAGAAGATTGCAATTTTGAAGAAGTAGTTGAGTTTGTTGGTGGAAAAAATTCGAATTTGCTACAAGAATTTCTTGGTGCGACAGTTGAGTAAACATCGAAATGGATTTCAATGGCTTGCGGCTAGATTATGCACTCGAGGGCAGCTTGAACTACATTTCTTGGAAGGTCATGATGGAGGTGGTGCTTGAATATAATGGCTTGAAGGAATCCATCGACAGCGATGTTCCTAAGCCCACTTCGACGGATGTTGTGTTACTTGACGCATGGAAAAATAAAGTAGCGAAGACGAGAAGGATTATGTTGGAAGGTGTATGAGACCACATTGTCTCAAGCCTTCATGGGAAATCCACTCCATTTGCTTTGTGGAAGGCTTTGAGGGATATTTTCCAAAGCATAAACGACCATAGGAAATTGGTGTTGAAGGATAAACTCAGAAAGATCAAGATGGAGAAGAGTGACAATATTCCTTAGTATCTCACAAAGTTTGTCCAATGTCGGGATGAACTGGAGTGGAATCACAAATACGTGTATGATTTGGTGAGTTTGTCGGGATGAACAAAGGGAGTGTGGGAATCACGGTTGCTGGTGATGATTTGGTGAGTTTGGCTCTCTTAGGACTTCCTATGAGTTGGCACAGTTATCAAGACTATGTCAACAGACGGAAAAACTGTCGGATTGGGAACGACTGTGATCGGATCTAGTGCAGGACGAGTTCAAGCGGAACACCAGAGATGGCTCTTCATCAAAGCATGATGATGAAGAGGATTTTTCTTTGGCTGCCAAGGCAAGGAAAGGGAAGGGGAATAAATTCCATTCAAAATCCAATTCTAAAGGCAAGAAGTTGCATTTTTCCAAGGTGAAGTGTTTTCATTGTCACGAACATGGGCATCTCGCCACTAACTGTCCATAGAAAAAGAAGAATAAGAAGGTTTCTGGAGCTACAACTGGTGAGGCCCTTGCCTCGCAATTTGAACTTGATTTCTCTTTGATCACATGCTTGGTTTCAAGCGCAATGGGATTGATGTGGTATCTTGATAGTGGTGCTTCCTTCCACATGACGGGAGATAAGAAGCTTTTCAGTGACTTGGAGGAGAAAGATCTCCAAATGCATATAGATATGGGCATAGATGGACGATACAGTGCGACAGGCATTGGTACCATTACCTTTGAGAGGGAGTGAGGTAAACCATTTCAATTGAAATATGTTATGCATGTTCTAGGTCTGAAGAAAAACTTAGTCTTAGTCACGATGTTGGAGGACAGAGGCTATGATGTTGTTTTCAGCGATGGAAAAGATTTCTTGTGACATAAAACAACGGTTCAAGCTAAGAGGATAGGGATTCGAGTTAAGAATCTCTACAAGTTGGAGGTAGAAGGCTGCGCTATAATGATGGGTAAGGCAGAAAAAGTGGTGAGCCAGGATGAGGGCAAATTATGGCACAGACGATTGGTCCATCTTCATCATGGAGCCTTGAAAGTCATGCAGCAAATGTGTACTAGACTTCCAATGGGAACTCTTTCTCAGTTAGATCAATGCAAGGGTTACACCATGGGGAAGTGTGTAAAGTCCACCTTTCATCAAAAGGAGAACTGTGTTTCGGTGATCCTGGAGAGAGTTCACACAGATGTGTGTGGACCATTCTCAGTTGCTTCAATAGCAAAAAATAGGTATTATGTTATTTTTGTTGATGACTTTTCTCGTAAATTTTGGATCTTCTTCATGCAGAAGAAGGATCAAACATTCTCAAAGTTTTGTGAGTTTAAGGCATTGGTTGAGAAAGATTCGAGGAAGCAAGTGAATTCTCTGCAAAGTGATAATGGTGGAGAATACATCTCTAACGAATTCAAAGACTTCTGTAGCAAAAAAGGAATTCGAAGAGAACTCATAGCGCCTCATAACCCACAGAAAAATGGGGTCGCGGAGAGGAAGAACAGAATGATTGTGGGTGTTGCATGATCAGGACCTACCAATGAATTTGTGGGTGGAAGCATGAAACACTGCGATTTATGTGAAAAATTTTTGTCCTCATAGAGTACTTGGCATGAGTACACCTGAAGAAGCTTTTACTGGTAAGAAATTGGATGTTTCTCACTTTAATATTTTTGACTCATCTGTTTTTGTGTATGTGACCAAGAATGCAAGGAAGAAGTTGGAGCCGACTGCTAAAGTTGGGATATTTGTGGGGTACTCATAAACACCCCATAATTATCGTGTGTATTTTCCAAATAGTCAAATGACTATGGTGTGACGGGATATAAATTCAATGAGGAGAAATCCATGAAGTTTTCACTTGAGAGGGAGATAGACTTACATGCAGAGGAGGAACTTTTGGTTCCCAAAGATGAGTCTCTAAATGTGGATCAGCCACAGGAGGTGGTTCATGGAGTGGAGGATTCCACTAATGCAGAGAGAAACATTAGAACTGGTAGAAGCCATACCACAGAAGCTGAGAGGTTGAAGCTTGATGCAGCACGGAATGTAGGAGTTCCTACTTCACATCGCAGACAAAGACATTCTCCTGACCAATTCACTGGATACATGGCTCTCATGAGAAAATGTATTGTGACTGAACCATCTTCCTTTCAGGAAGCAGTGCAGGAGCCCACATGGGTAGATGAAATGGTGGAGGAGTATGACTTCATTGTCAGAAACAGTGCTTGGGAAATTGTTGCAAGGCCGATCGATAAATCAGTGGTAGGTTCAAGATGGATCTAGAAGGTAAAGCAAGTTGTTGATGGGAGTGTTGAGAAATACAAGGCCAGATTTGTCGCACAGGGCTTCTCACGGATCGAGGGGATTGATTATGAAGAAACCTTTGCACCTGTCGCACGGTATTCTTCCATAAGGACCATCCTTTCTCTCTCAGCGCAGCTGGGTTGGCATATTCATCAAATGGATGTGAAGACTGTGTTCCTTAATGGGATCATTGAGGAGGAAGTGTACATTGAGCAGCCTGAAGGATTTGAGATCTTCAGTAGCGAGTCGCATGTGTGCAGACTCAAAAGAGCTTTGTATGGGCTGAAGCAAGCACCCCATGCTTGGTACACTTGGATCGACAGCTATTTCACCAGAATTGGCTTCACCAAGAGTGAGGCGGATGCAAACCTATACCAAATTGTGGTGGAGGGTAAGATTTTAATCATTTTTCTTTATGTTGATGATTTAATACTGACTGGTGATGAGCAGTTGATACACTCATGCAAGGAGGACCTTGCAAAGGAGTTCGATATGAAGGATATGGGCCTCCTTCATTATTTCCTTGGATTGGAAATATGGCAGTGAGAAGGTGAAATTTTTTTGTCTCAAGGAAAGTATGCAAGGGAGATACTTGGTAAGTTTCACATGGAGGGCTACAAACCCATGGATACTCCTCTTCCAAGAAACTAGAGGAAAAAGGACGCTACATCTGGAGAGGTAGTGGATGCTACTATCTATCGACAGTTAGTGGGTTCGCTAATGTATTTAGTAAATAGAAGACCGGACATATTCTATGTGGTGAACCAGCTTACTCAAGTGATGGTTAAGCCTACCAAGCTCTTTTGGAAGGCGGGCAAGCATGTCCTGAGATATCTCGGGGACATATCTAAGTTGCATGGCTTCACGGATGCAGATTGGGCAGGCAGCCCAACGGACAGAAAGAGCACATAAGGAGCGGTCTTCAGTATCAGATCTACGACTGTTTCTTTATACAACAGGAAGCAGAGATTCGTGGCACTCATTTCATTGGAAGCATAATACATGGCAGCAAGTCAAGCTGCATGTGAAGCTATCTGAATGAGAAAGATCCTGGTTGGTTTGTTTGGTTCTCATTTAGATCCTACAGTGATTCATTGTGATAATCAGAGTTGCATTAAACTCTGGATTAATCCTGTGTTTCATGATAGATCTAATCATATAGATATCTCGTATCATCATATCAGATTGTGTGCAGCGAAAGATCATGTTGCTTCAGTACATTCCTACGGAAGATCGGGATGCAGATATTCTGAAGAAGGTGCTCACCAGGAGAAAATTTGAATACCATAGAGACAAGATCGGGGTGAAGGATAATCCCTTTATTGTTGAGAGGGAGTGTTGAGAATCAACAAGATGATGATCCTAATGAAAATTAAGCACCTACACTAGGTGGGGCCAGCAGGCTATTTTTAGGTGTATGTCTATTTTTAGAATGGTGAGCAAATTCTATTTATAGCGGGAGTCTATTTTTAGAATGGTGAGAAAATTCTATTAATAGATGAGGTTCTATTTTTTAGATGCATTTGTGAATTATATTTATAGATCGCATGTCTAAATATAGAATTCATGTCAATTATTATTATCTCTTAATAATAATTGGACAATAAATATTAATATATTCTCTTGAAGCACTTGATTTCAGTTAACTGAAGTGGAAAACCAGTTAACTGGAGGAATTTCGAGTTCTAAGGTTGGTTGGTGGGACATGCAAGTGGACTTAGTTGTAACTGAGTGATTCAAAGTTGTAATAGAATTGGATGTGTAGTTATGTGAATTGTAAACTAGTTTAACTCGATGAAGTGATTTAAACTGAGTTGTGCTAATTGTAACTAGTTGTAACTAAAGAGACACTAGTGAGAGATCTGTGAATTAAACATTAAATTAATTCACATGGAGTGATCTCACATGCAACTGAAGATTTAGTGGAGACCCAGTTGAGAGATAGGTGAAAGGAACAGTTTGACTATCAGTTGTGACATTAGTGGGTGCACTTATGCAACCACACACACATTGGAGATGCCAATGAGGATTGAGTAGTCAAAGCAAGGTAGGATATCATTCATTCAGGGATTCTGATCAGCGGGGATTGTGCAGTGGAGGCAGGCTGTTAGGAGGTAGTAAATTGGCGCATGTATTTGCCAATTTTTGTATGACAGTGTGAGAAGATTGTATATTGTAATGAGAGTTCTTGGATTAGAGTTTTGTATGAGATTGTTTCATGATCGATGATATATACATAATATATGATAGTGGGGTTTTTAGCTTTATGATTTCCTGGTAAAAACAGCTATGTTATGTGTGATTGATCTTTCTTCATGTGTTTGCAATTGGCGATCACGTTTTAAATTTCCACAAGAATTTTTGTAGAAGAGATTAGGTATTTAATAGTGGCATATAATTCTTAGATCAGGAGAATCCAGGCAATACATAATTTGTATTAAAATTTCTACAGTATTAAGAACCACAATGACGGGTTATTCTTTGTCTACAAGAAATTCCTCAATATTGATCTTCCATAGCTCAAAGCTTTTCCCATTAAATTTCTAAATTTCAATTTTAGAATTGCTTACCATTATTTCTCAACACAAGAATTACCACTGTGGATCTCCCATTGAAGCCAGGTTTATGAGAGACCCGAGATAAACTTTATCTATCAAAAATCAATGAAACCCTTAGAAAAAAAGAGGTCCCCCTAAAGCCAAAAATCCTCATTATACCAAATGTAAATTTTAAACCTTTACACTTAACACATACATGGATATAGAGAAATAGCAAAGCAAACATATACATCATGCACAAATAAAAACCATGATTTATCCTTGGAACCCTTAAGCGAAAAATACAACATTTTTTTAGATTTTCACTTCTAACCTTATCATTGTATTAACTTTAACAATTACAATACAATATATAGTATTCTCAAACATCCAGAACCCTAATATGTTGACTTGAATTATATACAACATTAATTCCTTAACCATAATTAGATTACAGTGGATCGAAAACCATTGGCCAAAAACACCAAAAGCAATAAAAATATCATTTTTTTTCTTTTAAGTGGCTTCACCCCAAACCCAAAAACCCCAAAGAAGGATGGCCTAATTGACTCACCTTGAAACCTCCATCCCCTTCCCACCCATTTCCCACCCCCAACCTGTACATATGAACAATTCATGGAGATAATCATGAAAATAATATAAGACATTCCCATCATGTGCTTGAACGAAGATAACGCTTTATGTTGAAATGGAACTCTCTATTATGCATCACTTGAACAAAATATCTAACCATTGACATAATTAGGTATTGATGCACATAAAAAATCAATGCTTTAATTCAGATTTCCAAATCAACAAATAAACTTTATGTTTTCAAATAATTTTATATTAACAACGTCATGCTAATTTAGATGCCTAAATTAGGAGATAATTATGCCGATAGGCATTCTATTATGAGGTTCTTTATGGTGACACTTTTGAGATTCGTCGTCCTTCGACCAAATCTCAACAATGTCGCTCGTCATTAAACTCATTAAATTCTAAAAAGACAGGGATCAGAGTGCAAGAGAACAGGGACCGTCTATTGGCAGATGGAAGAGTTATTGCAGGTGGCTCCAGCGCACTTCAGTTATGTTTTGACCAGAACCCCCTTCCGTATGGAGCTCTGGCTAGAGAGATACAAGGACTCTTATTTTTCCATCATCCAGCCTTAGATAAATTTCGTTACTGCCTTCTCACCACCTTCACAATTCCCTTATCTATGGATTTTTCTAATCTGACCTTTGAATTCCATCGATTTGGTTTCTGCTAGACGATGCCCATCTCCCACTATTTGTTGAATTCTCCCAACACCAGATGTCCAGATGTCATCATTTTTGATGATTTGTCGAATTCTCCCAATACCAAATGTCTTCATTGTTGGCGATTTGTTAATGCCAAAGAAGAAGTTTCCATGAATGCTCAGAGAGTCATGGAACAAAAGATCTAAATCTGCAAATAAGGTCTGAGGTCATAGCACTGAACGAGGGTTTGATGGGGGGTTTCACCTGCTCCACGTAATTGACTATTCGAGCAGACCCCGATAGAAATCCAAGAAGCTCAAACATGAACAGTTGGTTGGCGAGCTAGCTACATTTATTATGAGTTGACCTGCGCATGGGCAGGCAGCGAAGGTAAGATCGATGCAAGGGTCACATACGAACATCAGTCACATGCGTATGGTGTTTTTACTGGGTGGGGGAAACATTGTTGTTCCTAGTCTCTATTAGCAGCGAGCCTATTGAGTTAACGGGGTCGGGCTGAGGCAACCCACGGAGAGCATTACAACATAATTGGGTGGGCAAGGCTTTGCGTTGGGCCTAGAGTGAGCCCAGCGGCTATCCAAAAACACAGATCAATGCTAAACCCAACGATAACCTTTTTTTTGAAATTCATGCTTTACAATGTAATTCTAAGCTTGCAGAAGTAGTAGCTCAAGAGAAAGCCCAATTGGATGAATGTGTAGATTTTTTTAGCTACAACATCAGCAATGGAGGTAGATGAATCCAGTTTGAGGGCACATCCAATTCAACTAAAACAAGGGAGATGTTGGGATTGGGAAAATTCAATGGACAATAATGCAGTTGTTGTATATATTGGACAACGAAATTCCACATAAGGAGATTTTTAATTTTGTATGATGTATCATTTTTATTGTGACTCTAATAGTTGATCAAGTTGCTTTTGCACTGACCTAGAAAAGTTGGAAGGTGGAGGCCACTTTTCTTCCTGCTGCAAGAATTCCATCTTGCCTCTCAAGCCAAAGGTAGTAAAATAAATGTAAAATAATTAGTTGATTTTTCAGGATCTATTGCATTTGTTTTATGTGCTTGAATATTCTCTATAATGTCTATATTAACACAGTCTGATGCTCGCCTTTGAAGAAAACCTCCATACACATTGCAATGATTTGTATACACATTTTCATCAAATATGAGTTCCAAAATCAGTTTGATGGGACATTTTACATGTAAGTGGTGTACTTCAGAAGATTGCATGCCCTGTTCCCACTTTTTGATTGGGGACCTGTTATAAACCTTTGGGATTAGTGTCGTTTTGCAGGTTATCTCTATTTTTTTTTAGTTATTGAACATGTACTTTGACATAATAAATCCAAATGAATTGTATCTCTAATTCTTGGCTTTGCGATTATGAGCATTTTGTGGGAATGCTCTTGCTAGTAAGTACACGAATTTGAAGGCATTGTTTCCTCAAACGAGTTGTTAGAGGAAATGTTGTTTTTTACTCTAAGAGATCAAGAAGATATGCCACAAATTTGGCATATAAAAAATAGAGATGAATCCCACGGGAGTTCATGAGATAATTACATTCCCATTGGAAAATCAACAGGCTTCCATATGTTTGATACAATAGATTCATTAATAGTTGACTTGGTTGTAGTAATGGTTTTGCAAAAAACAATCTACATCTATCTTCAAGAGAGTGCTTTATGTAGGTTGAAAGTAGTTTTCCCTCATTTTATACATGGTTTAGGTGTTTTTGTTGGCACCAAAATTTCTCTTTGGCATGGAATTTTTTCTTTGTAGAATTTATGGGACATGCTCAGTTTGCAATACTTCTAAAAATAAGATGCTCTAACTGAGGTTAGAAACGTTAGTATACCTAGCACCATGATTCTGGGGATTTACTACACCGAAGTCATAGACTGGAATTTGAGGGAGGTGTTGATGGAGGAGATGAAAACTGGGGATTGACTGATCGGAATGCTGATGAATCAGGAGGATGGAATGCTGGCCCTGATGATTCTGAAACCTCGGGAATATTAGTTATAGTGATGGACTGAGGAGAGTTCAAAATGTAGTCATCAATGGAGGAATTTTCTCTCTAAACTTCAATATCTACAAGAAACTCCAGATCTAGAACCGTGTCTTCAAGTGAAGTTTCAGACTTGTTTCTAAACAAAGAAAGCTCAAAACTCTCATCAAAAGAAAGCTCTTCTGCAAAAAACCACTCACTGGGCCAAGTATGGGACCTGAAAATAGGTGTAGGACTTAGCGATCCCTCTTGTCTTCTGACTATTCTTGAGATAAGATTTGGATTTTCAAACACAGGGGGAGGATTTAGATCAGGATTAGCCCTTGTATATCTTCTTGAAGCCAGTGTGGTCAACTTACTACTGTACAATATTTATATCAGCCTAGAAAACTCTGAAATATAATCATCGAGACTTTACAAGAAAAATATTACTGGGGTGATGAATCTTCTATGCAAAAAGTTTGTAGCGATTGTTCCCCAGTATGGTCGCCAGAGATGTTAGCACCCAATATGAACCTCATGCTGAAAAAGGAAAATCAGGGTAACAACTAAACCACGCTCATCCTTGTAGTTAGCCCTACAAGGACAGGAGAGGGCTCTCTCCGTAGAATAGATATTCAATAACACAATAATGAACTGATTTTAGGCTAGGTATATAAATGGGAAAAGGGGTTTTGATAAATGACTGAATTTTCAGGGATGTATGGGAAAAAGGACAGTATGAACCGAGGAATTAAATCAAAGACACAGAGTATTTCATGGGGCAAGATAGGCAGGAGATTTAGCAATCAAGTTGAAATAAGATGGAGTGGAAAGACTGTTGAGAAGCTGAAAAGGGCATAATAAATGAATCCTTTTCAAACAGAAGAAAACACACAGAGTATGAATGATTCCCCAAGGCAGAGCATATAAAATGGATTCTACCTTTCTAACTTGAAAACATTCAACTCGAAATGTTTATGAATGAATGGTGAAACATAACAGTGTACATATGAAACACAAAGGAGAGACATATGCTAAAACTCATACCACATGAATCCCACAAATCAGAGCTGCATCACTTTATTAATTCCCTGCCAAACTGTACAATAGAGCGCAGAGCTCACTGCCACACTATTCCCCTACTTCTGAGTTTTCAGACCTCAAACTTTCAGCCCTTTACAAATGATTAGCATTTACAATAAATAGACAGATTTTGTGGGAATATAGATCAATGGAAAGAGGAGAAATCATAAATGAAGTTGGAAAACCAAGAGCCAATAATCTCTCCGTAAAGGAAGAGTTGTGTTACATCTGGTCAGTGAGAAGGCGAAACATTGTAACGTAGATCTTTTTGTACTGAAGATGTGACTGCTACCTTTTTTTTTTTGGCATTTCTGACTGTTGCGGTCCATATGCCATTTGAAGAAAAACTGACATTTTATTAATATGCCTTTTGAAATAAAACTGAAATGAAATTACGCTTTCGTGAAGGGAACAATTTATTTTTCATGGGAAAAAGGGAAGGAGAGTAGGCGGGACCCGCATATTAGTCACAATTGGAATCGAAATCGGGAGAGGGGCGGAACAAAGTGCCATGGTAGAAAGAAATAATGCGATGCGATTGAAATATTTTGAAAAATCGATTTATTGCAATAACAAAGGAGAAAACCCATTTAATTGGGAAAAGGCAGAAGGAACTGTGGTGGGGCCGGCCAATCGCAATCGCATTGGAGGTGGGGAGCAGTTTAAAACGCTGAATATAAAAATTACGATGCGATCGAGAGATCAGAGGAGCGGCTTGCGATCAATCACTTCGGAGTTTTGTAGTGGGGAGGGTTCAATCGGCGATGGGCTTTAAATGGTGCGATGCGATTGGGGGCAAGATTTACATAAATGAATTTAAAACCAAAATTCGATTTTAAACCAAGGGAAAGGCCCTTTATTATATGTGGGTGGAAGTACTGTATGGTGGGCTCGGGGGTCAATCGCAATCGCAATATCGGAGAGGAGGAGGAATGAAACATATGTGAAATGCAGACGCGATTGGCCCGATCAAATTTGAGCCGTCGGATCAGTGGGGAGAGATCAATGGTGGGGAAATCAATTGGAGGTTTGCCATCGGGGGAGCGGATAGGGAGATCGGAAGAAGAGTTGCGATCGAGTAATCGAAGGGAGGGGTGCGATCGGAAGATCAGAGGAAGGACTCGTGATTAATCGTATCAGAGTTTCATGCGATTGGAGTAATCGTGGGGGCACGTTAATATTTGTGATGCAATGGAAAGGGGAAGGGAAGGTTTGCGATTGCGGTGGGGTTTTATAATAAAAAATTTAAACTTTATATTATGATGTATGGTGGGGAAGTGGTTTGGGAATGGCGGGGCGGTATATATATATGATCCTTCGAAATGCTTATCATAAGGTTTTCAAAGGGGGATGGAGGGGAAGTGGTTTGGGATCAGATGTAATATAATAATGCGATTTTATAATCGGAAGGGGGTAAAAAGGGATTTATAAAGAAAATATTAAACTTTAATAATATAAAGTTTAAGGGAAGGATGGGAAATAGGGGTTATTTGAAGATATAGGGAATTTTACTTCACTTAGGTATAGAATTCAATCCAGAAGTTAGTTTTGAGAGTGTAGTATATCGTTGGAAAGCTCTTTCCAGGCTCTTTCTGATGGATCTATTTAGAAGATGATTTGGCACTAAACATGTTGTGGAGAAATTCTCTGAAATGCAGGGTGATGATCTTGTTGGAGATGGCAGCTTCTGAATTGTGACTGAAGGGCAAAGTATTATGTTTTCACCTCAAAGCATGGTTTTGAGGTGAAACTTGCATCAAAGTGAATAAATGATATCACCGATCTTCCTGGTGCTATGATTTTGAGTTTATTGACTTCCTCATGACCTTGCTGATCTTTATTTGACACTTGAATCATTATTTCAATCACGGTGAGGCCCTAGAAACTAATGAGACCCGTCCTATGGCCTACTGACATGGTTTTGAGAATGAAAGTGTCTAACGACTGAAGACCATAGAGAGGGGAATCAGCAAGTACCTCATGAGGGAAAATTGATGAAAAATTAATACCATAAATGAGTCCATGACCTAGCAGAATGGTGAAATTTATTCGGTATGAGACACCTAATGTGCAAATGAAAAAGAGAAGTTTTGATCACTGATGGCAATATGACTAGACTGAAACTAACATTGGCTCCAATGGGGATGGTAGCTCCTTGGAGGTTCCAAGAATGCCGTAGAAAAATTAGCCTTATCCATTGGGCATGGAGTCAAAAAAATGCTGAGAACTGACACAATTGAGACTGACACTGACTTCAAGAATAAGACTGAAAACTGAAATAAACCCACACCATACACATATCATCCAAGCTTTATAACCTTAACCTCGGGCCCTAAACTAGAATGACTGTGTACTTAAACTTTGATCAAAAGTAACATGGTATGTACAATGATGATGATATAGATCCTAATCCGTCGTCTTCAACCATGGTAGTGCTTCAAAATCCTACCATTCACTGCTCCTCCAGGGCAATCCTAGCCATCCATTTCTGAGAGAAAGAAGGCATTGTGTCCTCTGTATGTTGAAATCCTGTATGGTCCTTTCCACAGATTTTTGAACTTATCATGCTTCCCTTTGTCTTCATTTCTGGCATCCCACTTCAACACTATATCATCCAGCTGAAACTTTTTTGCTTTTGTCTTCCTTTCATAGATATTTTCAATCTTTTCCCGCAACTAAATAGCGTTCTCTGACACTTCCTCTCTTGTTTGCTAAAGGTGGATAATTTGATTGATCCTTCACTGATTTTCATTCTCCTCGCTGCCAACTTCTTGCAATAATCTCATAAATGGGACTGTAAGGGATGTAGGAAAGACAACATCAATACCATAAACCAGTTCAAATGGTGACATACCTATTGATCTTTTACTGCTAACTCTATCTGCCCACAGTGCGTTGATGAGCTTTCGGTGCCAATTTATTTTTTTTGCCTCCAGCATCTTCTTGATTATATTTACCAGTGATTTGTTAGATGACTCAGCCAGGCCGTTACATTGTGGATAATACGCGGTCGAATGGCCCAGCGCGATGTTGTATTTGTCACAAAAATCGATCATATTCTTGGATCGGAGATATTTATTTGCGTTATGCATTACGATTTTGCATATATGTGAATGCAGAATATAGACCCTGAAATCCTTCAATGCCTTGATAAGAGCCAATGCCTGTTTTTCAATAATATTATACCTCAAAGCAGCATCTCTAATAGTTCTACTAAAAAAGGCAATTGGCTTTTCGATCTCGTCTCTCTTTTGCATTAAAACAACAACTAAAGTATGCTTCGATGCAAACGAAAATATGATGAAGTCTTGAGTGTAGTCGGGATTGATCAAAACTGGGGCATTGGACAAAGCGAAATTTACCAGATTGAATGATTTGACAGCTTCTTCACTCCACTTGACAGTGTTGTCCTTCTTCAACATGTTAGTCATTTCCCTCATATGTTCAGCCAGATTGGGTATAAATCGACGTAAGAATTTCATCTTACCATTGAATGCTTGGATCTCCTTTTTGTTTCGTGGAAGGTCTATGTGCTGAATTGCCTCCACTCTAGATGGATCGATGCGGATACCATCTTTAGAGATGATATGCCCCAGTAGCTTGCCTTCATCCATGGCAAAGAGACACTTCTTGGGATTGAGAGAAATCCCAAAATTTCTACATCGCTGAAAAAAAACTCTCAAATGGTGCAAATGCTCATCATCTGATCCTGAAAACACTGTCAAATCATCCAAATAAATGACCAGAAAAACATCTTTTTCATTGGCAAAAGCAATGTCCATTGCACGCTGGAAAGTAGCTCCTGCATTCTTCAGTCCAAATGGCATTTTGGCATACTGGAAGGTTCCCCAGGGTGTTGTGAAGGCAGTTTTATCTTGGTCCTTCTCATGCACCAAGATTTGGTTGTAGCCTGAGTAGCCATCAAGTAGTGACATCCTGGATGCTCCAACTACTCTCTGCAGAATATGGTCCATTTTCGGAAGTGGATAATTATCCTTTAAGGAAGCCTTATTCAAGTTTCGAAAATCTATACACAATCTTATTTCTCCAGTCTTCTTATGTACCGGGACCAAATTTGAAATCCAGTTAGAAAATCTAATGGGGACTATGATACCAGCTTTGTACAATCTGTTTACCTCTTTTTCGATGGATGGCAACAGCTTCGGATTGATTCTTCTCAGCTTCTGTCTGAATGGCTTTTGATCCGGCTTGATAGGAATAGTATGCTGGATTATGTTCTTATCATACACCTTCAAATCTGCATAATCCCATGCAAATACATCAAAAAATTCAGAAAGCAACTTTACATACTTCTCCTTCGCTTCAGGGGACAATTCCTTTGACAATTTCACGAACTTGGGTTGATCAGGTGTTCCAAGATTCACATCTTCAACTCCTTTCTCCGTGGGCACCAAGCTTGGCTTCTTTGCCACATCGTCCTGATCGAACAACTCCTCTAAAGGTATGAGACCTCTAGGAATTACATCATCTTTCAGCTGCAATATGTCCATCTGGTTTGTTTCCAATTCTTGATCATCAACCACATACTCACCTTCTATGGGAGTGTCCTTGAATTTTCCATCACCCTGAAAAAATGCATTAATCTCATTATCATCCCAAAATACTTGCCAATACCTTAAATTGTCCGGGACAGCAGGCCTATGTTTGACATGGATCTCAAACTTGTTGCTGGAGTTCATCGGAATCTTCATGTTACTTTCAGTAGTGGCAAGAGAATCAGCAATAAGATTCTGCATCCTAGGCACTGCTGTCAAAGTGTACTCTGGAAATGTCTTAAAAATGTCCAGAACTGCATTTCTGTATGCCCTTAATCTTGGATGTTTAGCTTGGTATTCTCCTTTCACCAGCTTGATTATTAACTCAGAGTCCCCATACACATAAATCCTTTTTGCCTTCAACTTCTTCAAGATTTTGAGGCCTGCAATTAGAGATTCATACTCTGCTTCATTGTTGGAGCAGTCAAAAGCCAACTTATAAGCACATACTCTAACATTACTAGGGACCTTTTCAGGATGGAAAATAGGGCTCCGAATCCATATTCCAATACCTGCTCCATCCTTACCAACAGCTCCATCAAAGTCCATACCCCATAGGCCTTCTTCTTCTTCTTGTAGATGTTGAAATTTAGTTTCTTCCTTCTCTTTACCTTGGTTGATTTCTGGTTGTTTGTTGTCTTTTAGCTGCTGGTGGACAGGAGGCTCAGAAGTACTTGCCACTTTGTCCTTTTCCTGTTCGAGGACCTCTCTGAAATTTTCTGAAATCTCAGGTATCTCATCCACTTGTACCAACTGAACATCCTCATCATTTAAATCACCATCTGAATATAAGACAAAAGACTCTAAATCTGTGTGGACTGCATTGATGGGATGGTTTACTGGCTTGTCTTTGCTAGTAATCATATATTTCATTTTCTTTTCCCTATATAACTTTCTCAACTGGCCAAATACAGGGATTGTGGAATAAGAGAAGTCAATCTGTATGGTCCCCTTAATTTTTGCACCCCAAGACCTAGATAGAAGCATTCCAAACCGTGGTGGGACATCAGCAACAACTACATCCATCAAGACATTTTTGGCTGGGATTTGATCTAAAGACACTACCAAGTCTTTGATAAGACCAATAAAATGGACCCTACTTGAGTCAAAAGAATACAAATCATGGTATTTTCTAGTAACATCAAGGCCTAACTTCTCCATGACAGCTTTGGGCATCAAATTATGTGAGGCCCCGGAGTCCAACATGGCGTTATGCAAGATAAACTCATGCAACCTAAGACTTAGGTAAAAGGGAGGGACTTCATTTTCTTCAGATTCTTCTGTGGCTGGATGAAAAATAAGTTCAGGGTAGTCATCTTCCACACTAACCATATCAGAAAGAGGGTCAATTTGCAAGACTTTAGACACCTGAATTTTATATACACTATTCTTCACCAACTTAGTCAGGGGCACAGACACTTTGAGTTTAGAAATTTCATTTTCTAAATTAAAGGAAGGAGCTTTTTATACCTCTTTAATGGGAGGGTCTTTCTTCTCTGTTTGCTCCTTCGCTATGCTCTGCTGGATTTTTTCATTTTCTGTGTTAGTAGTTGTGGGTGCTTTGCTGGATGAAGGATTGGCCAGCTCTTTTCCTTTCTTTTGTGCCTGGTCCTTAATTTTTAGTTCTTTTCTCTTTTGAATGGGACTGATTGTGATGTTTCTGTTCCTCAAAGAATATTTCCTTTGCTGGGCCGATAGAGCATTCATATACCCTCTCTGGTAGTCATCATATTCTTCCTCTAACACCACGTCATTGGCCAAAATGAAATTTTCATCCCCTTGAATGTCTGGAGTCGCCACTGTGTATTCTTCGTCTTCTGTGAGGAAAATGGGCGCACCATCAGCTGTGAAAAAGTGTTTTGCCTTGATCGTAGGGTCATCATCATCTGATTCTGTCCCTTGCACGTAGTTCTTCTGTAATGTCGTTTTAATCTGTTGTTGTGGTGCCGCTTGGTCCTACGCCCTCTGTTCTCTCTGTCTAATTCTAAATTGTGGTTGTTGTTGTCCTCTAAAATTCGGATTTCTTATTTGGGGTTCAGGTCTATCCGAAATCACTAATCGATCAACCATCCTTTCCATTTTACGAAGCAGTGTGTCCATTTTGATGTCCGAAGGGGAGGCTTCCTCTTTCACCACGACTTTCTTTTCAGTTATGGCTTGAGCTCTTCTAGCCAGCAGATTAGCTTCAACGCTTACTGCTATCCTCTACATGTCTTCAAGTGACGGCGGATCTCTTTCATGCAGCTGATATGCCATATCGGCATCAAAACCATCTGGAAACTTCAACAAGCTAAATCCACAGGAGGTTTGAGGTTAGCCGGAATAGCATTGTATACAACATTGAACCTTAAACAATAGTCTTGCACAGTTTCACCCATATTTCTTTTAATATTCTAATATTCAGATAGAATTTGGAGTGGGTTCTTTTTCACCTCCCACCGGTCTAAGAACTGTGTGTATAACTCTTTTAAAGTACAAATAGAGCCTGCTGGCAAGGCTCTAAACCACTTTCTAACTTCGCCTCCAAAGCTTTGAACAAACTGTCTAGTGGTTACATTCTCTTCCTCTACCTCATGAAGATCAAAAAAATCATTCATCTTATCAACATGTTGCTGGGCTGTGATGCTTTGAGTGGCATCAAATATTGGAATTTTAATCTGATAGTCAGAAAGCATATCATTGAGGACTTGGGGTAAAACCAGGGGTGCATACCGGGCAGCCATGATTCTGGGAGGATTTACCACAGCATTTGCAGTACTGGAATTTGAGGGAGGTGTTGATGGAGGAGATGAAAACTGGGAATTTACTGATGGGAATGATGATGAATCAGGAGGATGGAATGTTGGCCCTAACGATTCTGAAACCTCGGGAATATGAGTTACAGTGATGGACTGAGGAGAGTTCAAAATGTAGTCATCAATGGAGGAATTCGCTCTTTGAACATCAATATCTACAAGAAACTCCGGATCTAGAACCGTGTCTTCAAGTGCAGTTTCAGACTTGTTTCTAAACAAAGAAAGCTCAAAACTCTCATCAAAAGAAATCTCTTCTGCAAAAAACCACTCACTGGACCAAGTATGGGACCTGAAAATAGGTGTAGGACTTAGCAATCCCTCTTGTCTTCTAACTATTCTTGGGATAAGATTTGGATTTTCAAACACAGGGGGAAGATTTGGATCAGGATTAGCCCTTGTATATCTTCTTGAAGCCAGTGTGGTCAACTTACTACTGTACAATATTTATATCAGCCTAGAAAACTCTGAAATATCATCATCGAGACTTTACAAGAAAAATATTACTAGGGTGATGAATCTTCTATGCAAAAATTTTGTAGTTCCCCAGCGGAGTCGCTAGAGATGTTAGCACCCAATCTGAACCTCAAGCTGAAAAAGGAAAATCAGGGTAACAACTAAACCACACTCAGCCTTGTAGCTAGCCCTACAAGGACATGAGAGGGATCTCTCCGTAGAATAGATACTCAATAACACAATAATGAACTGATTTTAGGCTAGGTATATAAATGGGAAAAGGGGTTTTGATAAATGACTGAATTTTCAGGGATGTATGGGAAAAAGGATAGTATGAACCGAGAAATTAAATCAAAGACACAGAGTATTTCATGGGGCGAGATAGGCAGGAGATTTAGCAATCAAGTTGAAATAAGATGGAGTGGAAAGACTATTGAGAAGCTAAAAAGGGCATAATAAATGAATCCTTTTTAAACAGAAGAAAACACACAGAGTATGAATGATTCCCCAAGGCAGAGCATATAAAATGGATTCTACCTTTCTAACTTGAAAAACATTCAACTGGAAATGTTTATGAATGAATGGTGAAACATAACAATTTACATATGAAACACAAAGGAGAGACATATGCTAAAACTCATACCACATGAATCCCACAAATCAGAGCTGCATCACTTTATTAATTCCCTGCCAAACTGTACAATGGATCGCAAAGCTCACTTCCCAACTATTCCCCTATTTCTGAGTTTTCAGACTTCAGACTTTCAGCCCTTTTACAAACGATTAGCATTTACAATAAATAGACAGATTTTGTGGGAATATAGATCAATGGAAAGAGGAGAAATCATAACTGAAGATGGAAAACCAAGAGCCAATAATCTCTCTGTAAAGGAAGAGTTGTGTTACATCTGGTCAGTGAGAAGGCGAAACATTGTAACGTAGATCTTTTTGTACTGAAGATGTGACTGCTACCATTTTGTTTTTCGGCCTTTTTTACTATTGCGTTCCATATGCCGTTTGAAGAAAAACTGACATTTTAGTAATATGCCTTTTGAAATAAAACTGAAATGAAATTACGCTTTCGTGAAGGGAAAAAATTATTTTTCATGGGAAAAAGGGAAGGGGAGTAGGCGGGACCCGCATATTAATCGCAATCAAAATCGGAATCGGGAGAGGGGTAGAGCAAAGTGCCATGGTAGAAAGAAATAATGCGATGCGATTGAAATATTTTGAAAAATCGAATTATTGCATTAACAAAGGAGAAAACCCATTTAATTGGGAAAAGGCGGAAGGAACTGTGGTGGGGCCGACCAATCGCAATCACATCGGAGGTGGGGAGCGGTTTAAAATGCTGAATATAAAAATTGCGATGCGATCGGGAGATCAGAGGAGCGGCTTGCGATCAATCGCATCGGAGTTTTGTAGTGGGGAGGGTTCAATCGGCGATGGGCTTTAAATGGTGCGATGCGATTGGGGGAAAGCTTTATATAAATGAATTTAAAATCAAAATTTTATTTTAAACCAAGGGAAAGGCCCTTTATTATATGCGGGTGGAAGTACTGTATGGTGGGCCCGGGGGTCAATCGCAATCGCAATATCAGAGGGGAGGAGGAATGCAACATATGTGAAACGCCGACGCGATTGGCCCGATCGAATTTGAGCCGTCGGATCAGTGGGGAGAGATCAACGGTGGGGAGATCAATTGGAGGTTTGCCATCGGGGGAGCGGATCGGGAGATCGGAAGAAGAGTTGTGATCGAGTAATCGGAGGGAGGGGTGCGATCGGAAGATCGGAGGAAGGACTCGCGATTAATCGCATCAGAGTTTCATGCGATTGGAGTAATCAAGGGGGGCACGTTAATATTTGAAATGCGATTGAAAGGGGAAAGGAAGGTTTGCAATTGCGGCGGGGTTTTATAATAAAACCTTTGAACTTTATATTATGATGTATAGTGGGGAAGTGGTTTGGGAATGGCGGGGGGGTATATATATATGATCCTTCGAAATTCTTATCATAAGGTTTTCAACGGGGGATGGAGGGGAAGTGGTTTGGGATCAGATTTAATATAATAATGTGATTTTATAATCGGAAAGGGGGGAAAAGGGGTTTTGTAAAGAAAATATTAAAACTTTAATAACACAAAGTTTTAAGGGGAAAAAGGGAAATAGGGGGTATATGAAGGTATAAGGACTTTTACTTCACTTAAGCATACATTTCAATCCAGAAGTCAGTTTTGAGAGTGTAGTATACCATTGGAAAGCTCTTTCTGGGCTCTTTCTGCTGGATTTTCTTGGAGAATTATTTGACGCTGAACATGCTATGAAAAACTTCTCTGAAAGGCAAGGTGATGATCTTGTCGAAGATGGTAGCTTCTGAATTGTGACTAAAGGGAAAAGTATTATGTTTTCACCTCAAAACATGGTTTTGAGGTGAAACTTGCATCAAACTGAATAAATTATATCTCTGAATTTCCTGGTGCTGCGACTTTGAGTTTATTTGGCTTCCTCATGACCTTGCTGATATTATTGACATTTGACTCATCAACTTGACCATGGTGAGACCCTGAACTAATGAGACCCGTCCTATGGCCTACTGACATGGTTTTGAGAATGAAAGTGTCTAACAACTGAAGACCATAGAGAGGATAATAAACAAGTACTTCATGAGGGAAAACTGATGAAAAATTACTACCATCAATGAGTCCATGACCTAGCGTAATGGTGAAATTTATTCGGTATGAAACACCTAATATGCAAATGCAAAAGAGCAGTTTTGATCATTGATGGCAGTATGACTAGACTGACACTAACATCGGCTCCAATGGGGATGGTAGCTCCTTTGGAGGTGCCAAGAACACCGTAGACCAAGTAGCATTACCCATTGGGCATGGAGTCAAAAAAAATTGAGAATTGACACAATGCAGACTGACATTGACTTCAAGACTAAGACTGAAAACTGAAATAAATCCACACCATACACATATCATCCAAGCTTTATAACCTTCACCTCGGGCCCCAAACTAGAATGACTATGTATTTGAACTTTGATCAAAAGTAACATGGTATATACAATGATGATGATATAGATCCTGATCCGTCATTTTCAACAATGGTGGTGCTTTAAAAGCCTACCATTTACTGCTCCTCCAGGGAAATCTTGGCCATCCATTTCTAAGAGCAAGAAGGCATTCTATCCTCTGTATGCTGAAATCCTGTATGGTCCTTTCCACATATTTTCGAACTTACCATGCTTCCCTTTGTCTTCATTTCTAGCATCCCACTTCAACACTACATCATCCAGCTGAAACCTTTCTGCTTTGGTCTTTCTGTCAAAGATCTTCTTTATTTTCTCCTGCAACTAAATGGCATTCTGTGACACTTCCTCTCTCGTCTGCTGAAGGTGGATCATCTGATTGATCCTTCGATTGTCATTGTCTATTGCCAACTTCTTAGAAGAAATAATCTCACTACTCGGGGCTAACATGGGGATGCAGGAAAGACAACATCAGTACCATAAACCAGCTCAAATGGTGACATACCTATTGATCTTTTACTGCTAACTCTGTCTGCCCACAATACATTGATGAGCTTTCGGTGCCAATTTCTTTTGTTTGCCTCCAGCATTTTCTTAATTATATTCACCAGTGATTTGTTAGATGAATCAGCCAGGTCGTTGCCTTGTGGATAATAAGTTGTCGAATGGCCCAGCGCGATGTTGTATTTGTCACAAAAGTCGATCATCTTCTTGGATCGGAACGCTGCTGCCTTGTCTGTTACGATTTTGCATGGGCAGCCAAAACGAGATAAAATATTCGATTCCAGGAATTGAATGATTACCGTGTTTGTTGCTTGCCTGGCTGGGATGGCCTCGATCCATTTTGTAAAGTAATCTGTCCCTGTCAATATCCATCGGTGCTGTGCTGAGGATGCAGGATGAATTTCTCCTATGAAATCGAGCCCCCACTACTGAAAGGGTGCGTTCACTGAAACTGGTTTCAAAGGGAGTGGAAGCAATTTCTTCTTCCCTTGGAAGATTTGGCATTCATGACATTTCATCACTGTCTTATATAAATCAGAAAATAATGTGGGCCAATAATATCGTGCTCTCAATACCTTGTTAGTTGTAGTCTTCCAAAACAAGTGACCGCCACAGTTGCCTTTATGAAAATCGTGCATTACCTTCTATGCCTCTTCTTCAACCAAAACATTGAGCAGAACGCCTCCTGGATCTTTCCAATACAAAGCGCTATCTAAAATGCAGTATTTTGTAGATTTTATCTTCAGAGATCTACCCTTACTCTTAGACATGCCGGTAGGAGGTGACAAATGCTGAAGGACATAGACAATATCTGAATACCATGGGGACTGCATAAAAATATCTAAAATTGGAACCAGCAAACCTTCATCTTCGTCTTCTGCCACTATTGTTTTGAGGTTTATATCTAGAGCACGCAGATTTTATTGGGTCATCAATTTCGCCAAGCCTTGGCCTTTGATCAACTTCGTGGGCTTGATCTCCATATCGTACTCCAACATAGCTGCTATCCACTTACCTCTCCGACCTTCTGGATCAATTTGCATCAACACATCCTTCACTGCTACGTTAGGGACATAAGCTATAGTATGTGAATGCAAAATATAGACCCTGAAATCCTTCAATGCCTTGATAAGAGCGGATGCCTGTTTTTCAATAATATTATACCTCAAAGCAGCATCTCTAATAGTTCTACTGAAAAAGGAAATTGGCTTTTCGATCTAGTCTCTCTTTTGCATTAAAACAATAGCTAAAGTATGCTCCGATGCAAACGAAAATATGATGAAGTCTTGAGTGTATTCGGGACTGATCAAAACAGGGGCATTGGACAAAGCGAACTTTACCAGATTAAATGACTTGAAAACTTCTTCACTCCACTTGAAAGTGTTGTCCTTATTCAACATGTTAGTCATTTCCCTCAAATGTTCAGCCAGACTGGGTATAAATCGACGTAAGAAGTTCATCTTACCATTGAATGCTTGGATCTCCTTCTTGTTTTGTGGCAGGTCTATGAGCTGAATCGCCTCCACTCTAGTTGGATCGATTTGAATACCATCTTTGGAGATGATATGCCCCAACACCTTGCCTTCATCCATGGCAAAGAGACACTTCTTGGGATTGAGAGAAATTCCAAACCTTCTGCATCGCTGAAAAACAACTCTCAAATGGTGCAAATGCTCATCATATGATCCTGAAAACACTGTCAAATCATCCAAATAAATAACCAGAAAAACATATTTTTCATTGGAAAAAGCGATGTCCATTCCACGCTGGAAAGTAGCTCCTGCATTCTTTAGTCTAAAAGGCATTTTGGCATTCTGGAAGGTTCCCCAGGGTGTTGTGAAGGCAGTTTTATCTTGGTCCTTCTCGTGCACCAAGATTTGGTTGTAGCCTGAGTAGCCATCAAGTAGTGACATCCTAGATGCTCCAACTACTCTTTGCAGAATATGGTCCATTTTCGGAAGCAGATAATTATCCTTTAAGGAAGCCTTATTCAAGTTCTGAAAATCTATACACAACCTTATTTCTCCAGTCTTCTTACGTACCGGGACCAAATTTGAAATCTAGTCAAACAATCTAATGGGGACTATGATACCAGCTTTGTATAATCTGTTTACCTCTTTTTCGATGGATGGCAGCAGTTTCAGATTGATTCTTCTCAACTTCTGTCTGAAAGGCTTCTGATCTGGCTTGATAGGAATTGTATGTTGAATTATGTTCTTATCATACACTTTCAAATTTGAATAATCCCATGCAAATACATCAGAAAATTCAGAAAGAAATTTAACATACTTCTCCTTTACCTCGGGGGATAATGCCTTTGATAATTTGACAAACTTGGGTTGATCAGCTGTTCCAATATTCATATCTTCAACTCCTTTCTCTGTGGGCACCAAGCTTGGTTTCTTTGCGACATCATCCTGATCAAAAAGCTCCTCTAGAGGTATGAAACCTCTAGGAATAACATTAGCCTTTAACTGTAATATGTCCATCTAGTTCGCTTCCAACTCCTGATCATCAGCCACATACTCACCTTCTATGGGAGTGTCCTTGAATTTTCCATCACCCTACAAAAATGCATTGATCTCATTATCATCCCAAAATACTTGCCAATACCTTAAATTGTCCGGAACAGTAAGCCTATGCTTGACATGGATCTCAAACTTGTTGCTGGATTTCATCAGAATCCTTAGGTTACTTGTAGTAGTGGCAAGAGAATCAGCAATAAGATTCTGCATCCTGGGCACTACTGTCAAGGTGTACTCTGGGAATGTCTTCAAAATGTCCAGAACTGCATTTCTGTATGCCCTCAGTCTTTGATGTTTGGCTTGGTATTCTCCCTTCACCTGTTTGGTTATCAATTCAGAGTCGACATATACAAAAATCCTTTTTGCCTTCAACTTCTTCAATATTTTGAGGCCTGCAATCAGAGCTTCATATTCTGCTTCATTGTTAGAGCAGTCAAAATCCAACTTATAAGCACATACTCTAACATTACTAGGAACCTTCTCAGGTTGAAAAACAGGGCTCCTAATCCATATTCCAATGCCAGCTCCATCCTTACCAACAGCTCCATCAAATTCCATACCCCATAGGCCTTCTTCTTCTTCTTGTAGATGCTGAAATTTAGTTTCTTCCTTCTCTTTACCTTGGCTGATTTATGGTTGTTCGCTGTCTTTTAGCTGCTAGGGGACCGGAGGCTCAGAAGTACTTGCCACTTTGTCCTTTTCCTGTTCGAGGACCTCTCTGAAATTTTCTGAAACCTCAGGTATCTCGTCCACTTGTACCAACTGAACATCCTCATCATTTAAACCACCATCTAAATATAAGACAAAAGACTCTAAATCTGTGTGGACTGCATTGATGGGATGGTTTACTGGCTTGTCTTTTCTAGTAATCATATATTTCATTTTATTTTCCCTATATAACTTTCTCAACTGTCCAAATACAGGGATTTTGGCATAGGAGAAGTCAAGTTGTATGGTTCCCTTAATTTTTGCACCCCAAGACCTAGATAGAAGCATTCCAAACCGTGGTGGGACATCAGCAACAACTACATCCATCAAGACATTTTTGGCTGGGATTTGATCTAAAGACACTACCAAGTCTTTGATAAGACCAATACAATGGACCCTACTTGAGTCAAAAGAATACAAATCATGGTATTTTCTAGTAACATCAAGGCCTAACTTCTCCATGACAGCTTTGGGCATCAAATTATGCGAGGCCCCGAAGTCCAACATGGCGTTATGCAAGATAAACTCATGCAACCTAAGACTTAGGTAAAAGGGAGGGACTTCATTTTCTTCAGATTATTCTGTGGCTAGACCAAAAATAAGTTCAGGGTAGTCATCTTCCACATTAACCATATCAGAAAGAGGGTCAATTTGCAAGACTTTAGACACCTGACTTTTATATACACTATTCTTCACCAACTCAGTCAGGGGCACAGACACTTTGAGTTTGGAAATTTCATTTTCTAAATTAAAGGAAGGAGCTTTTTCTACCTCTTTAATGGGAGGGTCTTTCTTCTCTGTTTTCTCCTTCGCTATGCTCTGCTGGCTTTTTTCATTTGCTGTGTTAGTAGCTGTGGGTGCTTTGTTGGATGAAGGATTGGCCCGCTCTTTTTCTTTCTTCTGTGCCTTGTCCTTCATTTGGAGTTCTTTTCTCTTTTGAATGGGACTGATTGTGACGTTTCTGTTCCTCAGGGAATACTTCCTTTGCTGGGCTGATAGAGCGTTCATATACCCTCTCTGGTAGTCATCATATTCTTCTTCTAACACTACATCATTTGCCAAGATGAAATTTTCGTCCCCTCGAAGGTCTAGAGTCGCCACTATGTATTCTTCATCTTCTGTGAGGAAAATGGGTGCACCATCAACTGTGAAAAAGTGATTGGCCTCAAACACAGGGTTATCATCATCTGAGTCTGTCCCTTGCACGTAGTTCTGCTGTAATGGCGTTTTAATCTGCTGCTGTGTTGCCGCTTGGTCATGCGCCCTCTGTTCTCTCTGTCTAATTCTGAATTGCGGCTATTGTTGTCCTCTAAAATTCGGATTTCTTATTTGAGTTTATGGTCTATCCAAGACGCTTAATCGATCAACCATCCTTTCCATTGTACGAATCAGTGTGTCCATTTTGTTGTCCGAAGGGGAGGCCTCCTCTTTCACCACGACTTTCTTTTCAGCTCTGGCTCGAGCTCTTCTAGCCAGCAGATTAGCTTTGACACTTACTGCTATCCTCTGCATGTCTTCCAGTGACGGCGGATCTCTTTCACGCAGTTGATATGCCATATCGGCATCAAAACCATCCGGAAAATTCAGCATAGTTGAATCCACGGGAGGTTTGAGGTTAGCCGGAATAGCATTATATACAGCATTGAATCTTAAACAATAGTCTTGCACAGTTTCACCCACATTTCTTTTAATATTCTCATATTCAAACATAATTTGTTGTGGATTCCTTTTCACCTCCCACCAGTCTAAGAACTGTGTGTGTAAATCCTGTAAAGTATGAATTGAGCCAGCTGGTAAAGCTCTAAACCACTTTCTAACTTCACCTCCGAAGCTTTGAACAAACAACCTGGTAGCTACATTCTCTTCTTCTACTTCATGCAAGTCAAAAAAGTCATTCATCTTATCAACATGCTGCTGCGCTGTAATGCCCTAAGTGGCATCAAAGATAGGAATTTTACTATGATAATCAGCAGGCATATCATTGAGAATCTGAGGTAAAAGCAAGGGTGCATACCGGGAAACCATGACTCTGGGTGGATTTACAACATGATTTGTAGGATTTGGGGGAGGTGTTGTTGGAGGAGATGATAACTAGGAATTGAATGAAGGGGATGTTGATGAATTATGAGGAGGCAATGTTGTTCCTGATGATTCTAAAGGCTCAGGAATATTAGTTACAGTGATGGAATGAGGAGAATTCAAAATATAATCGTCAATGGAGGAATTTTCTCTTTGGACTTCAATATCTACAAGGAATTCTGGATCTAAAATTGTGTCATCAATGTCAGTTTCAGACTTATTTGTAAACAAGGAAAGCTCAAAACTCTCATCAAAAGAAAAATCTTCTACAAAAAACCACTCACTGGGCCAAGTATGGGACCTGAGAATAGGTGTAGGACTTAGCGATCCCTCCTGCCTTCTGACTATTCATGGGATAAGATTTGGATTTTAAAAAACAGGGGGAGGATTTGGGTCAGGATTAGCCCTTGTATATCTTCTTGAAGCCAGTGTGGTAAAATTACTACTGTACAATATTTATATCAGCCTATAAAAATCTTAAATATCATCATCAAGACTTTACAAGAAAAATATTACTGGGGTGATAAATCTTCTATGCAAAAAGTTTGTAATAGTATTCCCCAATGGAGTCGCCAGAGATGTTAGCACCCAATCTCAACCTCAGGCTGAAAAAGGCAAATCAGGGTAACAACTAAACCACGCTCAGCCTTGTAGCTAGCCCTACAAGGACAGCAGAGGGCTCTCTCCGTAGAATAGATATTCAATAACACAATAATGAACAGATTTTAGGCTAGATATAATAAACGGGAAGAAGGGTTTTAATAAATGACTGGTTTCAGTGGATGTATGGGACAAAAGGACAAGATGAGCCGAGGAATTAAATCAGGATACATGGTATTTCATGGGGCAAGAAAGGTGAGATTTAGCAATGAAATTGGAAATAAGATGAAGTGAAAGATCATAAGAAGTCAAAAAGGGCAATATTAAATGGATCCTTTTCAAAATGTATACAAAAACACACGTAGTATGAATGATTCCCTCATGCGCAGGCATATAAAATGGATTCTACCTTTCTAACTTGAAAACATTCAACCGGAAGTGTTTATGAATGAATGGTGAAACATAACCATGTACATATGAAACACAAAGAAGAGACATATGCTAAAACTCATACCACATGAATCCCACAAATCGTAGGCTAACATCACTTTATTGATTCCCCGCCAACCTGCATAACCGAGCGCGTAGCTCATCACCATACTATTCCCTTACTTCTCGAGTTTTCGTATCTCGTATTTTTCTTACCTTTTGCAAATAACTAGAATTTACAATAAATAGACAGATTTGCAGGAATACAAATCGATGGGAAGAGGAGAAATCTCAACTAAAGATGGAAGGCCAAAAGCCAACCATCTCTTCGTAAAGGAAGGGCTGCGTTACATTATCTCATTTGAAATTTTCGGATATCCAATGAGGAGGCAAAACCTATAGCGTGGCTCCTTTAGAATCATTGTCAAGATGCGATCACAGATTGCTTTTCGACTGGCTGCTCGCTTTCCATTATTTCTTTATTCTCTCGACTTTAATAAAATGACTTTGAACGAAACTTTGCCTTTAGTGAAGGGAAAAGTGGTGAATAAGAAGGGGAGCGAGAGGGGAGAAGTGGACTCCACATCTTAATCGTTAATCGCAAATGGAGCGGGAGCAGTAAGGTAGATATGAATATGGAACAATATTATAATCGCAATCGGAGTTTGGAGAAGGTGGAGGGATATATGATATATAATAAATATAACAAACAGCCATCGCAAATCGCAACTTCAGAATGGTGAGGAGGAGCGGGATGGTGCCATAACATTTGCGATGCGATTGGGGAAAACTCCTTTGCATATAAGTTTAAAACCAAATTTCGGGTTTAACAAAGGAAAAAGGCCCTTTAATACATGAACGTATGGGAAGTATAGATGTAGGTCTTCATATTTAATTGTAATTGCAACGTGGAAGAGGAAAGCAATCACAATTGGAACACCTGGGAGGATAGTTACAGTGATCAGAGGAGGGGATGACCATTGTGGGTCGTTTGATCAACGAGGAAGATCAATTGTGGGTTAATTCGGGAAGCAGCCATCGCATTTAGAGTCAATCGAGGTGGGATTTAAAGCATGATTGGAACATTGCGATTGGCTGAGGACCGCTGGATTGCATGATGAGATCGCACTTGCCTGGGCGAATTCCGGGAGTATGTCAATTCCGGAGGGGTGTCAACTGGAGAGGGACTTATGGAGGCTACGCTTTATTGCAATGGTGCTATTGATGTAGGCCGTCTGATCATGGGAAAATCAACGGTCACGATGTCAATTCGAGGTTTTTGAATCGAACTTGTGAAGGTGCGAAGTGGGAAAAGTTCCGACATTGAGGACCGCGGATCAAAGGAGATCAACGGTGGAGGGATGATCGGGAGATCAGAGATATGTCTGTGATTGGGGTGATCGGAACAGGGGTGCGATTGATCGGATCGGGGGATGGTGCGATCGAACAATCAGAAGGGGATGCGATCGGGCAAATCGGAAGGGGAGGACTTGCGATCAATCGCAATCGGAGTCCTGCTATATCAGTTGATCGCAGTTATTTACGATTGGCACTATTTGCGATTGCGATTTATCATAATAAACTCTAAACTTTATATTATAAAATTTTATCATATACATGGTGGGGAAGTGGTTTTAATATGATAAGGCGATTTTTTGCCATCGTAAAGGGAAAAGGGATTTTTTTAAAGGAATATTAAAACTTTAAACATAAAGTTAAAGGGGAACAAATGGGAAATAGGGGATATATGAGGATATAGGGACTTTTACTTCACTTAAGCATAAATTTAATCTGTAAGTCAAGCTGAGGGAGGTAGTATACCGTTGGAAAGCTCTTTTCCGAGTTCTTTCGATGGATCTACTTGGAAGATGATCTCAGCATTGAACATTCGTGGGAAAACTTCTCCAAAGGAAGGGACATCACTTTGTGGAGACAATGTTTTCCGAATTGTGACTCGAAAAGAAAAGTATTATGTTTTCTACCTCAAACATGGTTTTGAGGTGAAAATTACATCAAACTCGAACAAATGATATCTCCGATTTTCCCGTTGCTTTCTGTGCTTTACCTGCTGAATTTATCATGATCTTGGCTGAGCCTTACCGACACTTGACTCATTAATTTGACCATTGTGAGAACTTAGGGAGATCAATGAGACCCATCCTATGACCTACCGATATGATTTTGAGAATGAAGACTAATGACGAAGACCATAGGGAGAGAATCAAGTACTCACAGACACAAAAACTGATAAAAATACACTATCGGGACATGAATCCATGACTCATGAAATGGTGAAATTCTATTCGTATGAGACACCTAATATACAAATTCAAAAGAGCAATTTTGATCACCGGGCGGGCGATGACTGACCGACACCTATTTAACTATTGGTGAAGTTTTTCAGACGAAGGAAATTCTTCTTCCAAATAAAAAATCATAGATGCACTCCATTCTCATCTCGAATCACCAATAATATTTCCAGTAAGAGCATTGCCCATCTCAAATGATGAAAAATAATCTTCCGAGCGCGTGAGCATCAAGACCATTTTTTCATTTGTAAATATGTTAGAAAAGGGGTGTGACATTTTGTTATTTTATTAATTAATTTGTTATTTTTAATAAAATAGGATAATTAGGAGAAGTGAGGATTATGTAAATAATTTTTTATTAATTAAAATGATATGAGAGAAATAGATTTAGGATAAAAATTAGAGATTAGGATTTCTATGTATGGGATTCTTATCCACACCTAAAATATAGATTAGCTGAGGATTAGGTGGAGAGAAGCTTGAGTGAATTAAATGCATTATCTATGTATAAATATGAGTGGTTTTTGAGAGGAGAAGGACACTTGAAGAGTTGTAGAGAGGTGAGTGAGTAGAGAAGGTTTCCCCCTTTTGGGAGCCTTCTGCATTGTAAAGGGCCACAGATCTTGAAAATATGGCCATGAACTAAAGGGTTTTGAAATTTATTACATTTTTTTATACAATGAGGAATTTGTTCTGGAATTTTGTGTGTGTATTATATTTCTGGTCGAATTGGTAGAATGAGGTTAGAGTTCTTAAATTCAGTCATATGATAAGCTTTGTAGAGAAGCTCTGCACATAAGTTAAGAATCGATATTATCAGTATTATAGTTCTTATTTTTAATGATGAATCTGGATGCTTTTATGTCGATTTGTAGAAAGGGCGCACTATGAAATTTTGATCATAGAGCTGAACGAAATTACGTTGGAGGAAAGCTGTTGGTTGAAATTGATTGAAAATCAAATGCAGAATTAAATATACATTGTATGAAGCATGATCTAATTGAAGTTAATCAAAGCGTAGAGTTCTATTTTGATATTAAACGCAGAGTTCTGTCAATTGTAACAGATTTTTAAATGACCGGACATTCTGTCAATTGGCAAATGAAACAATGATCGATTGAGATGCGGTGTTGAAGAAATTGTGCTTGAAATTAATTGGAAGTGAATTTTGAAGTCGATCTGTGGTATTGTAGGTATTTTAAATAGTCAGATTGCAACTAAGTTTAAAATGAATCGATGCTCACAAAGTATGTGATATTGGAGTGGATATGCTTTGGGCCAGACGTATGGTTAACATTAGTACGTGGCTGAAAATCAAATGTATGTTGAAATTGGCAAAGGTCGATTCAAACTTGAGCAATTTCGGTGCGTGGAGAGCTTTTTAAGACTGGAATAATGGATTTAACTGAAGTGTTAACTAGTGATGAAGGAAGTCGATGTATGGCAGCGTAAATTGCTGTGTTGGACATTCGTTGCAGGAACTCTGATGGATGGAGCAGGTAAGATAAATGCTAGTTTATTCAAATGCATTGTAAAATGATTTATGTGAAATGCTGGTTTAATACCTTTATATAGAAGCGTTAACGGATTGATGCCATTGTAGAGGAGCCACGCAATAAGATGAGATTCGGTTCAATCTGGAATTGAACTAATGTGAGCAAAGTGTTCGATGAACAATTGCTAGTCAATGTTGAATAAAATGAAATACAGAGGAGTAATGATTCGATGCAGAGTAATTATGTCAATTTTATATAAGGTTGGGTTGTAATGTTAATGTAAATTTATGCAATTTCCACAGTGACAGTCGACGTGTAAAGGCATTAGTCAGACTTGAACAGCGTGGATGGAAGCGTTGAAGACGCAGTTGAAATTGTCAGGGTGTTTATAAAGGTAAGCGCATTATTGTAAATTCCTGTGGCCGATGTTATTCAAATGTTTGCGTAGTTGGGAATTTAAATAAATGGGGTTTAAATGAGAATATGGTTAAGTCTAAGCTGGATGATTTGAGTAAAATATTGCGAGTTGGATTCTCTATTCTATTCCTTGCAAAGGAGTTTGTTGGATTTTGGTTTTGAACCATATGATAGCTTCCGCATATGAATGGGAAAGTGTGAATTTGCCAGTGATTGAGATTTTGATTTGGGTAAAACGCTGAGATGCATGTTTATATGCACAGTTGTTTAAAGATTCTGGGTATTGCAGGCCAGCCCTGCATCATTTTTGGTATCAGAGCTTGGCTCTGTTGAAATAGAAGATATTTGTTTTTCTGAATGAGGACAGAAGGTTTTGTTGAGAACTGAAATGTATTTTTGAATGTGTGATGAATGATTGAAAGGAAGATCAGATTTTTAAATTTGATATGCAAGCTACACAAATGCAGTGAACAAGATGGCAAAAATGAAGAAAGGACAAGATCTTGCAAGATCTTAAAGGTGAGATGATTTTCTGATTTGGAATTTGTGATTAAAGTTTATGGATGCAGAGAAGATGATGGCAGTGAACCTGACATTTAGCTAAAGGCTGGATAGGAAGGACAATTACATTATCCTGAAGAGGAAGTAAGTTGAAGAGATAGCATAGACAGAGAGCAGAGGAGAGTGCTCAAGAGGTTCCAGAGGCAGTGAACCAAGTACTTACCAAAAGACTGAGTGAGGAGAGCTTGGTGAGGTAAGTGGCGGCAGGACAGGAAAGCTTGTTGTTGCAGAGGCTAGTGCAACTCATGGTGAGTAAGAAACTCATGGAGAAGAATCAGAGAAGAGGTTCGGAGGAATTCCATAGAGGTGAGATGACTGATGAAGTCAGAGAAAGAAAAATTTCAGTAATGAAGGTACAATTGCAGGTACTAGAAGAATGGCTGCAAGAGCAAGAAAACCAGAATAGAGGATGGATATTTCCACTGAAGGGAAAGAGAGTGATTTGGTAACCATTGCAGATGAATTTAAGGCAAAGTGTGATTGCCTTATTGAAGAAAGGACTTAGAGTTCTTGAGCCAGAGATGGAATTTGAAGATTCCAAATGCAGATTTGTTCAGAAGGAAGTATTGGAGGAAGTAGTCAAGACTGAAAAGTCTTGTGGTTTTAAAACTAATGAGTTGTGTATGTTTGCAGGTACAGTACAGGGAGATGAACAAGCTTTAGAGTTTGTTTAGAAGAGAGAATTGAATCTGAAGACTGTTCAGATCGATGTTGAGATAGCAAGATCTCAGGGGGAAATGAAGACGAAGGAGTCTAATCAGAGTATTGGTGCAGAAAGAGAAATACCAGCTGATGATTGGTCAAGAGCTGGTGAAGTTATGGAAAACTATGTGAAGTTTCTGAGTTCTACTCCTAATGAAATTGTTGAATTGTATAGGAAATTAGATCTTCAGAGAAGAGAATTGGAGAGACAGAGGACTTATGTGCAGGATAATTTGCTGAGGAAGCAAGGTAGGAAATTTTTCATGAATGAAAGTCATGGAGCAGAGGATGGTAACAAGGCGAGACTATATGACAGTCTCATGGTGAATGCCAATCAGCATACTGATGTGCTGACGGAAGAGTTGGAAGAAAACTCAGAGCAGCATACTGAAGTGTTGCCAGAGGAAGCTGAGGAGAAAGCCAGTGAAGATTTTCTGAGTCCTGAAGAAGACTTGGAACTGCAGAGGACTGAATCAACAAGTGAGACCATTGGGTCTTGTGATTTTGATGCTGACAATTTGATTGTGTTTACAGGTGATATAGAAGACAGTTCATCACTTGGAAATGTCTTGGAAGAAGAAGAACTGTTGCAGGTAGAAGATGAGACAATCATGTCTGATATGTAGAGGCTTGTTACCATGGGTGACAAGAAAGAGTTGGCTTGTCTGTATAGCCAAGAGAAGACTGGTGGAAAAAGTTTTGGAACTGCTACAGTGTTAGAGGATGAGACTACAATTTTGGGAGAACTTGATTTGATTGCCAGAATCAATCAAGATGATGATGGACAATTTCTGAAGATTGTCGAAGGGGCAGATGTAGGTTATGCTGAAGTTAATTTGCAGCATGTTGATGAAATGCTGAAATGTTTGCTGGGGACATTTGAACCAGAGAAAGAAGTTGCAGATGAAATTGCAGGTGACGAGCAAAAGAATGTTGCAAAGGGATAGGAAGCTTGGGAGGCAGCAACATGTGGGACGACATTTATGGTGGTAGCTGAAGCAACATCTATGGGGGCACTGAAGCCTTATGGTTTTTATTCTAACAAATGTTTTGTGAGTACAGGTTTTATTGCAGATGCTGGAGAAAATCTGTTAGACAAAGAAATTGAATTGATGAGGCGGATGATGATGAAAGTATCCCGGAAGAGGCCAGCAGCAGTAAAACAAAGGGGAAGCAGCAAAAGAAAGACAACAGAATATTGTGAAATCATAGTCAGTGGAGCGATGCAGCATAAAGTGTGGAGACCTGGAGAAGAACATCAGAAAGAAGTAGCGATAAGTGGGAAACTGCAGCACAAGATATGGGATCCAGGCATATACAGATCCGAACACATGATCAGGCGATCATGTTTAATTTCAACGTTGGGAGTCTGATGCAGGAGCATCAAGACCATTTTTTCATTTGTAAATATGTTAGAAAAGGGGGGTGTGACATTTTGTTATTTTATTAATTAATTTGTTATTTTTAATAAAATAGGAGATAATTAGGAGAAGTGAGGATTATGTAAATATTCTTTTATTAATTAAAAGGATATGAGAGAAATAGATTAGGAGCAAAATTAGGGATTATGATTTCTATGTATGGGACTTTGTTGAGTCCACACCTAAAATATAGATTAGTTGAGGATTAGGTGGAGAGATATTTTGAGTGAATTAAATGCATTATCTATGTATAAATATGAGTGGTTTTTGAGAGGAGAAGGACACTTGAAGAGTTGCAGAGAGAGTGTGAGTGTGAGTAGTGAGAAGGTTTCCTCTTGGGAGCCTTCGGGCGATTGTAAAGGGCCACAGATCTTGAAAATATGGCCATGAACTAAAGGTTTTTGAAATTGATTGCATTTGTTTATACAATGAGGAATTTGTTCTGGAATTTTGTGTGTGTATTATATTTCTGGTCGAATTGGTAGAATGAGGTTAGAGTTCTTAAATTCATTCAGATGATAAGCTTTGTAGACAAGCTCTGCACATAAGTTAAGAATCGATATTATCAGTATTATAGTTCTTATTTGTAATGATGAATCTGGATGCTTTTATGTTGATTTGTAGTAAGGGCGCACTATGAAATTGTGATCATAGAGCTGAACGAAATTACGTTGGAGGAAAGATGTTGGTTGAAATTGATTGAAAATCAAATGCAGAATTAAATGTACATTGTATGAAGCATGATCTAATTGAAGTTAATCAAGGCGTAGAGTTCTGTTTTGATATTAAACGCAGAGTTCTGTCAATTGTAACAGATTTTTAAATGATCGGACGTTCTGTCAATTGGCAAATGTAACAATGATCGATTGAGATGCGGTGTTGAAGAAATTGTGTTTGAAATTAATTGGAAGTGAATTTTGAAGTCGATCTGTGGTATTGCAGGTATTTTAAATAGTTGGATTGCAACTAAGTTTAAAATGAATCGATGCTCACAAAGTATGTGAGAGTGGAGTGGATATGCTTTGGGCCAGACGTATGGTTAACATTAGTACGTGGCTGAAAATCAAATGTATGTTGAAATTGGCAAAGGTCGATTCAAACTTGAGCAATTTCGGTGCGTGGAGAGCTTTTTAATACTGGAATAATGGATTTAACTGAAGTGTTAACTAGTGATGAAGGAAGTCGATGTATGGCAGCGTAAATTTCTGTGTTGGACATTCGTTGCAGGAACTCTGATGGATGGAGCAGGTAAGATAAATGCTAGTTTATTCAAATGCATTGTAAAATGATTTATGTGAAATGCTGGTTTAATACCTTTATATAGAAGCGTTAACGGATTGATTCCATTGTAGAGGAGCCACGCAATAAGATGAGATTCGCTTCAATCTGGAATTGAACTAACGTGAGCGAAGTGTTCGACGAACAGTTTCTGGGAAATGTTGAATAAAACGAAATACAGAGGAGTAATGATTCGATGCAGAGTAATTGTGTCAATTTTATATAAGGTTGGGCTGTAATGTTAATGTCAATTTATGCAATTTCCACAGCGACAGTCGACGTGTAAAGGCATTAGTCAGACTTGAACAGCGTGGATGGAAGCGTTGAAGACGCAGTTGAAATTGTCAGGGTGTTTATAAAGGTAAGCGCATTATTGTAAATTCCTGTGGCCGATGTTATTTAAATGTTTGCGTAGTTGGGAATTTAAATCAATGGGGTTTAAATGAGAATATGGTTAAGTCTAAGCTGGATTATTTGAGTAAAAGATTGCGAGTTGGATTCTAAATTCTATTCCTTGCAAAGGAGTTTGTTGGATTTTGGTTTTGAACCATATGATAGCTTCCGCATATGAATGGGAAAGTGAGAATTTGCCAGTGATTGAGATTTTGATTTGGGTAAAAAGCTGAGATGCATGTTTATATGCACATTTGTTTAAAGATTCTGGGTATTGCAGGCCAGCCCTGCATCATTTTCATCCCTCAAAACACTCTCTCTCCTAGAAATCTTAGAGATAACTTGACAGTGGTGTGACAATCAACACAAACATATAGGTTCTTCAAGATTCTTAGTTGTTCAAGGGGATGTGCTGATGAGTCCAAAATCAATGGCCAGCTTCTCACAATGCTTCCAGAGAAATTGCTTCTTTTTCTCCTCCTCCAGATCGTGGAGCATCGGCTTAATATTCACAATTGGGTACATGCTTAATATTCATGGTTCAATACATATCCTTCTACCTTCATCTTCCCATCCAATTTTTTCAGCTCTGGATAAATCTCCTCTTTTTGTGGATGCATGTTATCACTTACAACAAATATGGGCATTTGGTTTTTTACTTGAATCCAGCTACATCCTGGTGACTTTTTTAAGCCCTTGTCTTTAATCATTATTGTTATCTTTGTTGCTTCATCCCACATGCCACTTGCTACAAAAATATTTGATATGAGGAAATACGTTCCACGGTCCTGTAGTTGCAATTCCAGAAGGCCATTTTCTACACGTCTACATATTTCCATATTTCCTTGAATTATGCACCCACCTAGAAATGCTCCCCACACAAGTAGATCATTCTGAGGTAGAATTTTATTGATAAAGTCTTCCACCTCATCCAAGTGCCCAACATGGCCAAGAAGGTGGTCGATGCAACCAAAGGGCTCTACTGTAGTAATGACACCATAATCTGCACTTATCAAATTGAAATATTTATAGCCTTTGTCCAATAGACCAACATGGATGCAAGCACAAAGCATGCCTATAAAGGTGCTAGAATCGAGGCATATTCCTACTTGCATCAACTACCCAAAAAATTTGAGAACTCCTATGCCTCATCCATGCTGAGCACATCCAACGATTATGAAATTTCTTGAAACCACATTTCTTTCAAGAATTTTCTCAAAAACCTTAAGTGAATCATCTACATCCCCACATTTTGCATACATGTCAACAAGGGAACTCCCCATGATAACACTTGATCCAAATCTAGGTATAAAGTGGGAATGGACCTCCTCACCTTGTTGTAGAGTTGCATGTTTAGTGCACACAGCCAAAACACTTCCCAAAGTGAATTGATCTTGCTTTATCTTGATACATGTCAATATGTCCTAGCACATACTGGAAGAATTATATTATTTTGGAGCGGAGCTGCTACACATTTTCATCTTCGAAACCATGAAACCATTGGATCTGAAGAAGGTGCAGAGTAAAGAGGAGACAAGCTGTAGACAAGGGAGGAAAGGAAAGAAATAAGGGAGTAAGAGGGGAAATCGTTTGCTTCCCATTCTAATTTCGGGAGATTACTTGGTAATATGTCACCTTGCAACATTAATGTAAGGACGTTGACTGTGGGACGTAAATAGAAATAGAGATGGAATAGAGATGGTGGAAAGGTCAGGATGGAAATGGTTTTGAGGGTTTTAGATTGCCAGAGGAGGAAAAAAAATGGTACGCGATAAGTTTATTTTTTCTATTAGATAGACTACACCGAAAGAAAGGCCTATCCTTGTTGTTTTTTAGGAAATATTTTAGTGGAAAACTAGTAAATGTTGAAATTCCTGCTTGAGCTACTGCAACACCTAATGAAGACCCCACTCATGAGACACACTTGTGATTGGTCCCACCTTTAGGTAGCCATTTCCATTTTTGACAAAATATTATTTTCTCATGATTTTTTAACAAAATATACTATCATATTTCATGAATGGTATCCAGAGATCTATTATTTTGTCATAATGTCCTTTGTTTGGAAAACATGAAATTACTTTGCCAAAACATATTTAATGGCATCATTAGAAACATAGAACTCAAAATTTAGAAGTTGGAGTTGTCAAGGAGATATCTTAACTTGTTTGTGCCTTTAGTAACTTATAACTCGTAGCTGATTTGAGTTCCCTCCTCTCCCATGAAGTGTTTTTGTCAAAAGTGTAAAATTCTGCAGATAAGTTCATTGTAAGTGTCCACATTAGGTTCTATGCTTTTAACTGACACATTATCCCTAATTCTAAATGAAACCTCTAGTTTTCCATTCCTACAATAGCCATGGATAAGATCATTGTAAATAGAAAAAACTAGAGCCAACCCCTTGTCTAGCATATTGTCCAAGAGCCATTCAGTTGCCTCCAATTCTCCTTTTACACAGAACCCACTGATGAGTATCTTGAAATCATCAATGTTAGAAGCCATACCCTTTATGACCATCTTCTCCTACACTTTTAAAGCTTCATGCATACTATCTTCCTCGCAATAACCATAAATTAACATGTTATAGTCTGAAACAGTGGGCTGCAACCCATTTTCGATCACATAGTGAAAATTTTTATCAGCTACATCTGTTTCTCTTTGCATGCAAAGTTGATTAATGAAAAATATGCATATGTCTGATTCTGGAACAATGCCTTTTGAGAGAATTTCGTCCATTAGAACCAATGTCTCCTAAATATTTCCTTCCTACAACTACCTATGAATTAGTGTGGCATAAATACTTTTTTTGGAGTACAATACCTTTCTTTAGTATTTGAATATCAAGATTATGAGCTTCCTAAATCTCTCCATCCTCCCAAATCCCACCAACAACCTTTTCATAGACAGATATGGCAAGAGGAGGAAAAAATTTGTGAATCATTTCGTCCAACAACTTTAATGCCATTCTTGAATTCCCACTCTAGAAATGGGTGTATATAAGCTTGAAATTACTACTCTTTTTGAGAGTCAAACCCATTTCTTGCATTTAATTAAACTATTCATTTCCTTATTCTAGATGTCCTCCTTTATACAACCCTTTAATTAGTGTAGTGTAAGTTGTAACATTCAATACTATACCTTTTCTAATAATTTCATCATGGTTTCTGTTTAGGTGTTCAACATTTCCCTTGAGGTAGTTGATCTCCAAAACTATAGAGAAGAAAATTGATGTAGGAACCAATCCTTGGTATAGCATTGTTGGAAACACTGAGAGGGAGGGAGGGGGGGGGGGTTGAATCAGTATTCCTTTAAATTAGAGCATTAGTTAATCTTCAATTATTATCAGTGTTTTTAAAATGATAGAAGAAAACAAGAAGAACACAAATGCACACAGTTTTTAAGGTGGAAACCCACTCCGGGACAAAAACCACCTAATGCTTTTCTAATAATTCTTTAATATTCAACTCCAATTGAAAATAAAGCTCCAACTTCCTAGAATCTAGAAAAGCATTCTTCTCCAGCTCCCACTGGATGGACGCTCCAATGCCCAAATTTCTTCAGTAGTCAACTGAATGGATTCCCCAACACCCGATGAGCTACAACTCACCCTAGCACCACCGTACCACCCTATAGAAGAATAAAAGAAGAATGGACTCTCGTACCAGAGAAAATGGTCCACTTTACAATGATATAGAATGATGTAGAAGAAGAAGATGTAGAATATAGCCCTTTGTTGAGTAACTTGCCTAATGGTGATCTCAAACCTCCCCTTTTATCTTCAAGCCTTGGTACGTAGACACTAGTAAATTTTACAATAATGTATTTACAATGACTTGATATAATGATACATACCACACAATGATCTGTGTGCTCTGGATTAAACCCACATGAAGAGACTATATGATAATTATTGTGCTGTTGTTATGCACCTTGGATGCTGCTCTTGTCATGCTACCTTCTGCTGCACCTTGCTTTGGTTTGCTGCCATAGAAAGTTTGGTCCTTTGTAACCCTTGACAAAACATGATCTAGCTTTTTCTTTCCTTCTAGGAGCTTGATATTGAATCTGGTGTATCTCTGCTATTTCATATCCTTAATATTTGATTTTTGCCCCTGTAGTATTCATCTGAGTCATATTTCCAATGCCACAGGTCTGACCCAATTTGGATTCTTCAAGAGAGAGCTATACCCAATCTCTCACAATGCCCTAATTATGGAATGTTTCAGAAGAGTGAACTTGTATGGCGTGCCGTGTGTCATTGTTTCTTCATTCGGTTCTGAAATTGATAGAGAGAAAACTATAGTCTATGCACTATCTTTCAATTTTATAAATTGTCGATGGAAGAAGATGATTATGATGAATTTTCAGAAGGTCGCTTGTTTGATATTATTTATGGCTGTAAAAAACCTTTGACCCCATAAATCATATCTACAAAATATTACTTTGTAATTAGAAATTTTCATAGAAACTCTCAGGATTTGGGCTTCGCCTCATAAAAATTTCAGCTTCTGAGCCTTCGTAGAAAAAATTTAGAGTGAAATTCCATGATAGGCTTGCTTTGGATGGTGAAATCATTACATAGGAAGGAAAATTGGATCACAATTTATATATAAATGCTTAGGTTGAAGGAGACTATGAAGGCCACCTCGTGGGAAGGATTTTAGGAGCTTAGCTCTTCACTCATGACTTTTCAATATTGTGCCCCAACTTCATGAGTTTTAGCCCTGCTTGGAGACATGACTTCAAACATGAATATCTCTCAAACCATGAATTTTTACATGACGTTTTATATATTCTTTAGGATGTCTGACAAGTAGAAACCATAAAAATCATTATTGACCTAGAATATATTAAATTTGGTAGGTCAAAATTCCTGCAATATTAGGTTGTACCAATTGCAGGTTTGACAGTACGAAGTGTTCAACCAACGATCAACATTCTCCCCCTTTCGCATTGATGGCAACACAAGTACTCCTCCTACGATCATGACACCACTTCCTACAAAATTCTCTCCCCCTTTGACATCAATGGAAAAGGTTAACTCCCCCTGAAACACAACCATCCTACGGTCCTATACGCACTTCCACTCCCCCTAACACGCAACCATCCAGTAGACCTGTAATCTAATGAGAACTTGGGAGAATCCCAAGCTTTTGACGAAGATATTTAAATGCTTCACGAGGTAAAGTTTTAGTGAAGATATCAGCAATTTGTTATTTTGTACAAACATACTCAAGTTTGATATTCTTTTCAACGACTTGTTCTCTAACAAAATGTTATTTGATCAGAATGTGTTTTATTTTTGAATGCGTGACAGGATTCTTGGAGATGCCGATGGCACTAGTGTTGTCACAAAATATGGGAATAGGCTCACTGAATTGTACTTGAAGATATTTCAAATTTTGTTTCATCCAAAGGACTTGAGTACAACATGATGATGCTAAAATGTATTCTGCTTCTGCTGTAGATAACGAGATTGAAGTTTTCTTTTTGCTAAACCATGATACGAGACAACCACCTAGATAGAATGCTGCTTCACTAATACTTATACGATCATCAACGGTTCCTGCCCAATCTGCATCTGTAAAGGCTTGAATAATGAGATTGTTACCCTTGGGATACCACAAGCCATATTCTTCTATGCCCTTTAGATATCAAAGAATTATTTTGATGGCAATAATATGATCTTTTTGGTGTCGCTAAACTTTAATGTCCAACCATGTTTTTGTATAACACCTAGCAGAGGTCACATGCCATGGTAAGACTACCAATCAGCAGATCTGTGATAAATCCTCCATCCACATCCTATGAGTCATTCATGCTCAATTTGAAACTCATACCATCGTAGTAAGGGACGAGTTTCTGTACCTTCCATTTTGAACTTTCACAATATCTTCATAAAAAATTTCAATAAGCTCTGAAATATAAATATTCCTTTCTCTTGCTGAGATATTTGAAGCCCTAAGAAGTATGTCAGCTCACCAAGTAAAGACATCTCAAACTCACTTTGCATATTTGTAGAAAATTTATTACTTAGTCGATCATCATTGCTACCAAATATTAGATCATCCACATAGACCTCAACGATTGTTAAATTATCTTTATCTATTTGTACATAAAGATTGCTATCAACAATACCTTTCTTGAACCCTTGTTGACATAGATATCCATCAAGACGAGCATACCATGCTCTGGGAGCCTGCTTGAGACCATATAGAGCCTTTTTTAACCTGCAGACATAGTCTTCTTTTTGTGATAGTATAAAACCTTCAAGTTGTTCGATGTAAACTTCTTCTTCTAATTCTCCATTCAGAAATGTTGACTTAACATCCATTTGGTAGATTTTGTTTTTTCTTGAACATGCATAGGCGAGAAACATTTGGATGGCTTCCATTCTGGTAACTGGTGCAAATGTTTCGTCAAAATCAATTCCTTCCACTTGTGCATAGCCTTTGCAAACCAATCTTGCTTTGTTTCTGGTAACCTGCCCATCTTCATTCAATTTGTTCCTGAACACCCATTTAGTCCCAATGAATTTTTTATATTTTGGTCATGGAGCTAATTCCCAGGTGTTATTCTTCTCAATTTGATCCAATTCTTCATTCATAGCTACTACCCAATGTTCATTCTAGCTGGCTTCCTCAAAACTACTAGGCTCAAAGGTTGCTAGAAAAGCAACGTGAGCTTGTTGTGATGAACGAAGCTGTCGACCTTCATTTATGTCACCAATGATTTGATTTGATGGATGGTTCTTTTGAGTCCACTCTTTTGTTCTCCTTGGAGGAGCTTCTTGTTGTTGTTCTGGTATATCTTGATGATCATTGTTTACTTCTTCCTCGTTGATAGTTGCTTCTTGTTCTACAATTTTATCTGTGTCTTTTTTAGCCTCTATCTCAAGTTTCAAAGATTCTAGATCCTCATCATTACTCACTAGAACACCATCTTCGTCAAATGTAACATTTATGCTCTCCACTATCTGTTTTCGTCTTAGATTATAGCATTTATAGGCCTTTCTTTTGCGTGAGTAACCAACAAAGATACCTTCATCAACACGTGATTCAAACTTACCCAAATTTTGATCTTCTCTTTGATATAACATTTGCTTCCGAAGATTCTGAAATATTTTACATTAGCTGGTTTTCCTTTCCATAATTCATATGGAGTCTTGTTGCAATTATTTCTAAGAAGACTTCGGTTGATAATGAAGACTGCCGTATCAATTGCTTGAACCCAGAATTTTTCATCCAATTTTGAGTCCTTCAACATTGTTCTACCCATTTCCTATACAGTTCTATTCTTTCTTTCAGCAACTCCATTTTGCTGAGGTGTTCGTGTTGTTGAAAATTTCCTTTTTATTCCATTTTCGTCACAGTATTGCTGAAATAATTTGGAAGTGAATTCTCCACCATTATCTAATCTTAAACACTTTATTTTCAAATCAATTTCATTTTCAACCAACTCCTTGTAGATCTTAAAGCACTCAAATGCTTCAGATTTTTTCTTTAGGAAACTGACGGCTGTCATCCTGGTATAGTCATCTATCATTAACATGAAATATAATTCTCCGTCTAAGCCTTTTGTTCTCACAGGACCACATAGATCAGTATGTATCAATTCCAATGGATGTGATGAAAAGTGGTATTTTGTTTTAATTAGACTTTTGTCTGCTTTCCATGCCGACATGCCTCACATAGTGTGTTTGAAGGTTTTGAAATTTTCGGCATTTCTCATACTGCTTACTTTTTTCTTATCCTGACAAGATTGTCAAAGTTTATGTGACCCATTCGTTTGTGCCATAACCAACTTTCATCTTCTTTAGCTAGTAGACATGCTTTAGTTGTTCCATCCAAAAAATATATGTCGTTTGGAGCTCGACTTGCTGTGACCACAATTTTATCATACCTGCCTTTCCTAATTTCACATTTTGTGGAGTTGAATAGCATTGTGTGTCCTTGATCACAAATTTGTCCAAACATTGAGCAGATTTTGATTCATGTTTTCGACCAATAGAACATTCTTGTCTATAACATCTTTGCTTCCGAGAGTGACGGTACCTGATCCTATAACATTTGAAGATCCATCATTTCCAAAGGATATGGTTCCATCCTTCTTCTCTTTCAGAGATACAAATTTCCTTCTATCTCCAGTCATATGTGTTGAGCAACCACTGTCAACATACCACACATCTTTATTTTTTTGAGCCTTGAAAGTGAGAGAAAAATTATCAGTCTTCTTCTTCTTCCATTTTCGTTCATTTTGTGGCTTCGAAGATTCTTCTAGAGGATTTTCAAGTCTACAGTCTCTGGCTATGTGTCCAAAGTTCTGACATTTGTAACATTCCATATTATTTCTTAAATGTTCAAATCTATTGATGTTTCATTGAGCCCTGGGAGGTTCATATTTGAATAATCGAATTGTATTGGTTCCTAGGGTATGTGCGACATTCCACAGCTTTATGACCAAATTTTCTACATGAATAACAATAGCCAGGAAAAATATGTTGGTACCTAGATGAAAATATTCGTCGAGGAATCGTCTTCCAAGTATGTGCTTGCGAATCTTGTCCAATGAAGTCTACATGTATGTCAGATCTCAGAGGTTCATTGTATTTTGTTGTAGAAGGTCCTGCTTCTTCTTCTTTGTAACTGAGGCCAGTTCTGTCATTATAATATCGTTGATTGTTGATGAGTTCTTCCAATGCCCTTGAGCTGTTGGCATAGTTTTGGACAATTTTTCCCTTCTTCACTTCCCTACGCAGCGAGACTACTTCGGCTTCTAATGCTTCCCTTTCTTGGTTGCTTTCTTCCAACATATTTTGAAGTGACTCTTCAATACATTTGTGTTCTTCAACCTCAATTTTGAGACCTTGAACTTGTTCTTCAAGAGTATTGGAACGAATCTTCTCAGCATTGAGCTCTTTTATATGCTTGATTGCCTCCTCATAAAATTCTTCTATGGTCAACCCTTCTTCTTCATTGTTTAATACTTCTTGTTTATTGTGCTTGGCCATAAACAATAATTTCTCATTGGCTTCTTCTTTGTTGTCACTTTCTTCATCGGATGATGAGCTATCTTCTTTAGAGAGAAAGTTCCTTTTGGATCCTTTCTTTTTACCTTGCTTGTTGAATTTCTTAAAGCCTTTCTTTCCTTTTGAGTTGCCATCACTTTTGCTCAGACATTTTGCTACGAAATTCCCAACCTCACCACAACCGAAAAATATCAATGGATGTTTACCTTTTAATTTTCCCTTACCATGTTTTAGTTTTCTCGTAAATTAAGCATATTCTTCATCTGAAAGACCTTCTCCATCATCTCCCTTTTCTTCACACTTGCAGGTGCATGTAATTTCAATTGAAGGTTTTTTTTCCTTATTGGTTTGCTTAGATGCAACGAATGTAGTTTCTAGATTTGAAGTACCCTTTTCTTCATCAAGTCTCATTTCATATGCTATGAGAATTCCATGTAATTCTTTCTTGTTGTGTTTGTCCAGATTTGCACTGTATTCTAAGACCGATACCTTTGGATTGAATCTCCTTGGTAATTTTCTAAGAATATTCCGTGTAATAGTCGTCTCGTCAACTTGCTCTCCCAATCCTTCTAGAGTATTGGTTATTTCATCAACATATTGGAAGTATGCAGCAATGTTGCAATCTTCTTTCATTCTGAGTTGCTCAAATTTTTCTCTATAGATTTGAAGCTTTGCTTCTTTGACATTTGAGTCACCTGTATATATATTCTCAAGCTTGTCCCATACATTTTTGGCAGTTTTACAACCCAACACCTTATGATAAGCAGATTCAATAAGTCCACTGATAATAATATTCTTTGATTTTGCATCATTTACCAAATTCTTCTTACCTTGTTCATCCGTAGTTGATGTAAATCCATTTTGAACAGTGTCCCATACTTCGTAACCTTGCACCAAGATATAGACCTCCATTCTTCCTTTCCAGAGTGCATAATTATTTTCATTGAATAGAGGTACACCATTCTTGGTATGCTCCATGACCTCCTTCCAGCTATTAAACTGCTATTGAAGGAACCAAGCTCTGAAACCAATTGTTGGAAATACCGAGAGGGGGGGTGAATCAGTATTCTTTCAATTAGAGCATTAGTTAATCTTCAATTATTATTAGTGTTTGTACAATGATAGCAACAAACAAGAGGAACAAAAATGCACACAGTTTTAAAGGTGGAAACCCACTCCGGGAAAAAAACACATAATGCTTTTCTAATAATTCCTTAATATTCAACTCCACCAGTGCATTGGGTTCAACTCCTAGAGAATCAGAAACATTCTTCCAACTCCCTACTGATGTGATTTCAATGCTCAAAAAATCTCAAAAGAAGTCAACTGAATAGATGCCCCAACACCCAATGAGCTACAACTCACCCTACCACCACCCTACCACCTTGTAGAAGAATAAAATAATAATGGACTCTCGTACCAGGGAAAATGGTCCACTTTCCAATGATATAGAATGATGTAGAAGAAGAAGACACACTAGACCATAACCCCAACTATGACACAACGACCTAACGATGATCCTAGACCTCCCGACACTGCCTCTTCAACTCTTGGTAATAAATAATTAGTACAATTTACAATAATGTGCTTCTACAATGACTTAGTACAATGATACCTTTACAATGATTGTATGCAGTGTTGCCCACTTGAAGACTTCATATGATGAACTTCTTGCTGCTGTTATGCACCTTGGTTGCTGCTCTTGTCATGCTACCTTCTGTTGCACCTTGCTTTTCTTTATTGCCATAGAAATTCTGGTCCTTTGCAACCTTTGACAACACATGATCTAGCTTTTTCTTGCCTTCTAGGAGCTCGATATTGAATCTGGTGTATCTCTATTATTTCAGATCCTCAATATCTAATTTTTAGTCCTGTAGTAGTCCTCTAAGTTGTCTTTCCAATGCCATAGGTATGAACTAATTTGGATTCTTCAAGAGAGATTTATATCCAATCTTTCACAATGCCCTAATTATGGATTGTTTCAGCAGAGCGAACTTGTACGGCATGCCGCGTGTCATTGTTTCTTCATTCAGCTCTGAAATTGATAGAGAGAAATTCTGTGCACTATCTTTCATTTTTTACAAAATTCCAATCTGATACTCAGAGAGAGATTTATGAAGATTTTATGAAGGTCACTTCTTTGAGATTAATTTCAGGAGCCTGCAAAAGCCCTGACTTCCACAAATCATATCTCCAAAAATGTTGTGCACCTTGATTTGAAATTTTTACAGCAGTTTCCTCAGGATTTCTTCTTCTCCTCATAAAAATTTCAGCTTCTGAACCTTCGTAGAAAAAAATTTAGAGCGAAAATTCTATGATGACCTGTTTCAAATGGAAAAATCCCTTGCATAAGGAGGAAATGAGGATCACAATTTATATAAATGATTAGGTTGAGAGGGGCTTCAACAAGTGAACGTGGGAGGGATTTTAGGAGCTTAAAAAATATTAATTATGACTTTGGGATTTTAGGAAACAATCCTTGGTATAACATTTGAAAGATAATATTATTCACTTCCTCTACCATTCCAAGCTTACAAAGCATGCTAATGAATGAACAATATCTAGCCATGTCAAGGAGAATACCATGTCCTAGCATCTGATTGTGTAGCTCTATAACATGTCCAATTCTTCCATTCTGCAAATGAGTTTCAATTAAAATTGTATACATTTCAAATCTTGGTTTCAATCTCTTTTGATGAATTTGTTGCAGGAGGCAGTTGACATCCTTCAAATTACCTATATTGCAGAGACCTTTGATAAGTGCATTGTAAGTTTTAATTTGAGGCACAAAGCCTCCTTGTCAAATGAGATCATTCACAAGATCAAGAGCCTCTGACACTCTACTTTCCTTGCAGTATTCATAAATAAGTAAATCATAGGTACAAAAGTCAGGAATGTAGCCTGTTTGATGGATGACTTGTATAATTTTGGGGGATTCTGGTAGCTTACCCCTGTAACAAAAAGTTTCAACAACATAATTCCAAGTATTAGTAGGACAAAATTCCCTTTCTTGCAATTATTCAAAGTTTCTATCACTAATTCCAGTTTTTATATGTGATATAAAGATTTAAGAATCATATTGCAACAATGAACATCACTTGCAAAGACTTGTAATATGTCAACAAGTTCTGGCATCATTTGACATTGTGCACAAGTCTTATTCAACTTTTTAAGGACTATAGGTACCAAATAGCCTAAATATGTAGAAATTAATGCCCTAAAAATGCCTGAAACTGAGGTTTGCTCATTGCAGGAAATAATAGAACGATGCATTACATCTTGTGCATCACTGTACAACTTTTCCCTTATCAATATATGAATCATAGTTAAGTGAACTTGTATAGTTTACTGAATATGTTGTTTTTCTAACCAGCTGAATAATTGCAATCCCAATACAGTATTATCCTGGATTTAAAGCAATACTTGAATTAAAACACATGGAAATAATTTAGATGATAATTCCTCCAACATATCCCTATGATGTCCCTTCAAAAAATTACAGGTAGCAGCAAGATGACCAGAATTAACTTCCTGAGTTTAAACACATTGCTTTTTTTCTTCAAAAATTTCAATGCCGAGCTCCTCCGAGACTACCTCTGCTGAAATATATCTCTTTCTGGTAGCACGATCAAGAAAATAATTAGTCCAGCAATCAGAAGATTTTTTCCTTATGGCATGAAACCCTTTCCATCTCCCTAGACTATTTCGAATTTTAAGCCTTCTTATCAGGGGTATTGTTGTAAGTGCTAGGGCTTTAAATATCATATAGGGTTTAAAACACATTATTTTAGTAGTTGTATATAGCTAACGGGGCCTCGGTTCACTGTTGAGTTCAACAGAGTATGAGGCCTTCGCTACCAGGGCCCCATTTTCGCTTGGGTTTGAGAAACCCATATGTCATGTCGAAAAAAGGATAAGGGTGGGTGTTGTATTGGGTGCTTTGGAAAAGCTAATGCCCTCAGACCTCCATAATAAAATGGCCAACATCCGAGCAATACTATTCCCATCATTTTTGTGCTTGGTATAGTGATCTGGGTCCAATTAGCTATGGTTGGCTTGTTGTTTATGGATTAGTTTTATATATAGCTTCCTTCTCACCTGGCATGGGACCAATTCCATGGACAATCAATTCTAAAATTTGTCCTTCAAAATATATAAGTATGTGTGGAGGTATTGCTACAACAATTTTTTGGATATTTAATCTAATTTTTTTAGGGAGATTCCTATATTTGATTGATGTGTTGGGCACATTGTTGGGTCTACATTTCTTTATGTCCTTGCTTTTGTTCCCGAGATGAAAGGCTTGAGCTTCGAGGAGGTCGATAAATCATGACAAGGGAGATCTTATAGTGGTATTATAGGCGAGGAAGGTTCTTTTAACAAACCCCTTCTTAATGATTATCATACATTCTAAAGTAGAAAATCATATGCTGAAATATCTCATGAAAGAGGGCATTCAAATCAATTGCTACAAATATGTGGGAGACATTTTTGAGGTATTATAGTAGAATGTAAAACTCAAATGGCATATCACCAATTATATCAATAAGTGCATGGTGGCATATCAACATGTTTTGCATGGTGGCGATGTCATAATTTGCACTATTTCTTGATAATATGTTGTTATTTTTTTTAAACTCCATTGGATATGTTGGATAACAGATGCTTCTACTTACATCATTAATCAACATCCCCTTTGAAAAGATTTTTCATTGCCACCACTCCCCAAATATAGGAATTTTAATTTAGCACTACATTTGCGTATGAAAGGATATATATTTTGTGCTTTCCTTGATTTGGAATATACATAATTCCACTCTATTGAAGTTACGTCATTTTTAGATTAGGTTAAGCAAAAACCAATGAGATTTTTTCGGTTGCTCTCCTAACACTTGTTGTGGTCCAAATGCTTTAGGTATTGGTATTTGCATAATTTTGTTTTTGGGGATGATGGTCTTCCACTGGAAATAAAAATATAGACTAAAGAAATGCATCAACACGTTGAGTTTGAGTTGCTGCACATTAGAGGTACAAGGAGGGTGAAGAAACACCCTTCCTTCATTGTTTAGATGGTCGAGTGGGAATGATGGGTGCTAATGTCGAACAATGAAATTATGGACACTAAAATATGATTATCTTCGCAGGATGCAAACATGATACCACCTTTCCCTTTCCCTTCCTATAAATATGGTTTCCCACATATGGATAAATCTTGCAGCCCACAATGTGGCAAAAATGATAGTCTCCTTCTAATTATGTAAGATGGTAAATTGAGTATGGTATCCTTAAAAACACCATATTATGATGTAGTTTCTTTGCAATCTTCTTACTTTGAAATTCATTTGCTAATCATTTACACAATTTTTTATGTATGTTTTTTGAAATTTCTACCATCATATCAATTTAATGAACAAAGGATTTCTTAATATTGTTAAATAGATGACTATGCAAGAACTGCCTACAAATTCGATTGTGAAGGATTTTCTATAAAAATAACTTATGGAAGTTTAATTTTTACATCTAATGGTTTTTTAATATAAGAGGAGATGAGGCCAAGAGTGAACCGAAAAATCATTAGCGATCCTTCTCAAAAACTGGAAATGGGTGATTTAGTTGAATTGACTCTGTCAATACCACAAACGTTTTTGATTGAATACAGTAAATAATTAAGCCAAATTTTTTGGTAAGGAAGATGAATTCAAGGATGAAACAAGCCATATGCTAGGAAATAATTCACAAGTTGCAGCTATGACATCACTTATGTAGCAAATGGACAATTGTTTTTGGAGTGAATTAGAAATAATGGTGACCAAAATATTTACCTTGTTGAATGCCAGTCAACAACAAGGTTTAATGTCATTACACCAATATGCTTGTTATGAGCTCAACACATCACTTCTGTAAATTGAAACTAGGTGGGAAGGATAACAATAATTCCTCACAACCACCAAAGATAAACCCAATTGACAACTTTCTTTGTGGAGATTATAATTAATATCATGATGACAATTTTTTTTTGGTCGAAAATTCGTTCTACTCTTTGAATCATTTAAAGCACAATATTTTAACAAGGCTAGGAGATAGGTATGGATAACCAGGAAAGGAAGGTTTGGGATTGTCTAGGCTATTTTGATTCTCATCTTTCTATTTCACTTTTTTTTTAGAGAAAATTGTATATTCAAAACAAACTAAATTCAAATAAAACTACAATAGAGAAGCCTAATTATGATGACGTTTCTCTCTCCACAACCTTGCAATGCCGTTATTGTTTTTGAATTATACTTGAATTTAACTGATAATAGCTTGGATTTATATATTTATTTTAAAACTAAATTGAAATCACAGTAAACATATGAATGTACCATTAAGTATGACCTAAATATGGTTCAAATAATCTCAACTTTATACCATGCACATGGCAAAGTAATTTCTGAGGTGTGAAGTTTTATTAGAGGCACTATTTGTTTGTTTGTTTTGGTTAGAAAAAAAAGGTCGCTCTTGGTTTTATGTGACTTTCAATTTATAATTTGTAGCATGTTGAAAAATGGAAAATAATAACGTGTGACATTTATCTTGCATAAATTGATGTTGAATGAAAGGATATATAGTTTAACCAAACTACAGTATGATTTGGTAAAGGTAGAAGAACATCTTAAAAAGTTGCCTACGAATACACCATATACAGAGTTTGAACACAAGTAATATATCAATTTTTATTTTACAGATATGTTATTTTTTATACCCAAGATATCACAAGAAGAACAATATTGATATTGTAGGAATTGTTTGAGGACCTCATTAAGGTTATTTTTTCTGATGTCCTACTTGATTGATACCTTCTCATGACAGGATGAATTTAAATATGAATTTATATGTTGCTAAAACAAATCAGATTCAAATTTTATTGATATAAAATATAATAAAAAAATGGCACTGCCTTCATTTGATTGTTACTTAATTCTGGTGTGGGCAGGTTACATGAAATGGTATTGGAAAAAGGCTGGGGAGACAATGCAGAGCATGTCCTGGATATGATTCATTTGTTGTTGGAGATCCTTCAGGAACCTGAGCCATCAACTTTGGAAATCTTTCTAGTAGGGATTCCTATGGTTTTTAATGTTGTGATTCTTTCACTTCATGGTTATTTTGGGCAAGCAAATGTTTTAGGAATGTTAGACAAGACACTGGTGGACAAGTAAACAAATTTCTTATAATTTCAATGTTCATTCCATGATATCCTCTCTTTATTGTTTGATTGTATTTTGAATGTTTCTTTTGATTTTATTTTGTATTTTAACTATGAAATTGAAAATACTTGGTATCATGTCCATTTAAAAAACATCCAAATCTTGAATATGAGTTTAGTATTACACGATAGTAAATGAAATCCTTTTAGTTGTTTTGTGTTAAAATATTTTCATGTTTATTAAAAAAGTTTACTTTCATGTTGTTATTTAAGGACAGGTTGTTATATCCTTGACAAAATTCATGCGTTAGAGAATGAAATGTTGTTGCGAATAAAATGACAAGGTTTAAACATCACATCTCATTTTTTTTTAACAAGTTATCTGCAACCTGTGTTTTTTAACATGTAACTTAGTTTGCATGATTGTGCCTAAGCTTTCTTTAAAGGTTGAATATAACTAAGTTACTAATGTGTTGTTTTTTATGGTGATGTTTTATTTTCTTTGTTTATACAGATCATATGGCCACATAATGGCCACTATCCCCAACTGAAGAAAACTTGTTCGATTTTCTTGATTTTATGGGGGAAAAAGACATTGATATTGCTGATGTTGAGGTATATGTTGTGAAAATATTTTAAAGTATTCTTTAGTTTATATTCAAGTATTAATCTTCTTTCATATCTTATATTCTGCATTATATCTTCTTTCATTTTTCAGGATAGGAACTCAATATTGATTTTAAGAAGCAAGAATTGAAGAAAGAGAAGAACAATAAAAATGGAGTGACAAATGAAAAATGAGAAAGAGAAGAGGACTATTATAGTGATACCCTTAGAGTCAATATCTTGCATAAGACACACACATAGAGATTGTTGGTCAAATATTCAGAGTTGGTGAATTCACTTGCAATGCCTTGGAAACATAGTGATAATGTTTTGAGATGATGAAATAATTTTTCATGTGTAAATGGCAGTCCAACCAATATAAGTTGGAAAACTATATTGTAATACTTGAAATTTTATTTAATAAAATTTATGTGGTTGAAATTATTTTTATTTTCACTTGATATTATTTAGTCTTGTAATTAACATATGTAACTTTGCGTTATCATATTTGATGAACATGCTAATTGTATGACATATTTTTTTTTTTAATTTAGTCGCAAAATCATAGTAATTAATTTATGTTGATTAATAATGAACACATAAAATCAATCTAAAACTACTAAATTAGTAGTTTATATTGATTAATAATGAATATAAATAAAATGAATATATGACTAAATTAGTCGTTTATAATGATTATCAATGAAATGAATAGAAATTACTAACTTGGTTGTATATATAATGAATATGAAACTACCAAAAAAATATAAATGACTACTGTAGATGACAAATTTGTGATTACAAATGATGACTAAATTTTGCATATATACGACTATTAGTAGCTAATTCACAATATCTTATAACACGACTAAAATTTAGTCATATTTCTTTGGTCATTAATTGGTTTCAAATAATGACTAAAATGTGCATATGTATGACTATTAGTAGCTAATTTACAATATCTTATAACACGACCAACATTTGGTCATTAATTGGTTTTCTTGGATAATCATATAGTAATATATTTTGTTGTATATTTAGTCATTAATTGTGGCAATTAATGACCAGATAAATGACTAAATAAAGAACCAAATTTATGACTAAATCACTGGCCAAATTTATGACTAAATCAATGAAGAAATCAATAACTAAATTAATAACCAAATTTATGAATAAATATACTACTAGATGAGAAAATTGAGACAATTAATTAATGGCTAAGCTAAAAATGACTAAAAGTTGGTCACGTTATTAGATACTGTAAATTAGATACTATTGGTCACTAGTTCAAAAATGGTCATTTATATGAAAATTTTAGTCTTTTTTTAGTAATTAATTGGCTATTTTGTACTAGTGTATCCTTTCTACTTCGACTTTGCAGACTCCAATTGCCCAAAGAAAACAACAGAAAATATCAAGGGAAGAAACATCAACTCTTGTGGATTTGGTCAGCGAATTCATAATCCAACAAAAGAAGGAGAAGATTGACTTAACAATTTGTACAGATCAAAGTCAAAAGGAACCAAAAATCATAGATTTGGGAGATCGAGAAGTATATACATCAGCAGGAGGGAGTGTTCCTAATACTCCATCATCTACTTCACCCTCTCAAGAACCTCTGGAGATCATCCAATTAATGGGAACCAATTCAACATATGACCAGAACATATTCTCTAAATTCTTGGAGATTAAATAGAAAAATTAAACAGTGAAGTCTAAAATATATAGAGAATTTTGGAAGAAGACTTCTACATCACAACATATGTGTCTCTCTACTTTTGATAGTGAAAAGGGAAGCATGCAAATGGATTTCCTACAAGCCCAAGTCCCTTTTCCTAAGTCTCCATCAGATTATAAGAATACCATTTTCTCATTTGATGCCAACCAGATTCATCCAATAGATCAGATGGATATGCATAGATGGTCTAGAGAGATGCTCTTCTCCACCATGACTGATACATCTACAAGTTTATCTAAGTTAAGAACAACATTATCAAATGTACAATCACAACTTAAAGTAGAAAAACTCTCTTCTTTAGCTAAATAAAACAAGTTAAAGTCTTCAGAATAAATTGTGGTTAAGATTGGGTATGACCCAAAATATTGTAAAGATGTTGAATAAATTTTAAAGAAGAAAAATTCAGACATTGCAACTTTGAAAAAAAAGCTAAAGATACCTTCCACAGAAGACCCATAGACAAAGGAAAAAGAGGAGAGTGAATAGAACATAAAAGAGATGATCAAAATCATCATTAAGCAAAACATTCAAATAAAGAAGATGGAGGAGAAAATTGAAGGACTTCTCAAGGAAAAAGAACAATTAGGCCATCTTGCTATGACCCCCGTTACAATAGTACCAATTTCAATTGCAAGAATAGAGCCCAAATATTCATCAAAAGCTATGGAATCTACATTTAAAATAGGGGATTCAATCATACTAGTGCATGATTTGGCCATACCAAAACAAGAAAATGAGAAGCTGTTGGAGAAATTCAAGACCTTCGAAACTCAGAAGATCAAAAACAATACCTTGTACATGGAATAAATGCAGAAGTCACATAGATTGGGACTAAAAGTTTAGAAGCTATAAAATGAGCTGCTCATGGCAGGCACCTTGGCCCTAGCCAAGGAGAGTATATGGACAGAAATAAGTCAAGAAATGACAGAAGTATGGCCATCCATAAAAATCACTTTTGAGCAGGAAGAATTAATTAACATATGTAGGATAGTCATTGAACAAGAAAGGTAACACTGAAGAAGAAACCAACATAGGCATCAGACATGATCAAGGTACTGAACTCAAAAAGCAGAGAAGAGTTGGAGTAGATCAACATTTCAGTCATAGCAACTACTATCCTGGAAATAAAGAAAGTATTGCAGAAAAATAATTTACCAAACCGATTGGAAACTAAGTGTCAAACTTTGGACATTGTTGTCCAAAGATTTCACACTAAGTTTAATGTGTTGAACCAGAGAGGATTGTCTGTAATAGTAGCTCCTAATGATAAGCTGGTCAACTTGGAGGAGTACTGCAAAAATCTTTACACCATTGCAATTTACAAAGAAAATTTTGCAGGAATTAAAGGCCATGTGACTGGGAAAGCTTTTCTATAAGCTTTAGATTTTTATTTGATTGTAAAACATGAAATCAAACATCTCTTCATCAACAAACCTACTTTTTAAAGGTACACAGAAGTAGATGAAGTTTCTGGAAATTGGTAAATCTAGAAATTCCGAGTGAGGAAATATGGGATCACTTATGTGAAATCATAGAGTAACTCTTTATCTCCAACAACATGCGATTGCAACAACAATTTTTGGGCCACATCATCTACTGTTTCCTCAAAGACAGTGACAAATCACTCATCAGTTTTGTTTTCCTACAATTTGATACTATTTTTGTAATCAATTTTAGATACTTCTAAGTGATAGAAACTAGTATAAATAACTCTCCATTTGAGTTATTAAGGGTTGCACCCTTGGATGAGAATTTTTAAGAAAAAATGTATGAGCTTTGATCATTGATGATAATAAAAGGATTTTGGATTTATTTCAATCAATTTTTTCTCATGTAGATTTTCCAGTATTCATTTAACTTTGTTTTTCTGCATATATTTGATGTTTATGAAGATAATTAGGTAAGAAAAAATCGTGTTTCAGTCTATCTTAAATCCTCTGAAGTTATAATCCATTTTAGAGAATGACTTATTGAACTCACTATTTTTATAAGTCCCTCTATATCAATTAATTGTCGAAAATATTCATAAAGTTAAGTATGTTTTGTTAATTTGTTGAACATTGTTTGACAATCTTTCACACTTATGATAAATCAAACATTCAATCTGAATATTTAACTAATCATACTTTCTTACAGTTTCTGCCTTCACATATGCAATCTTAAATCAATGTTTGAAGCAAAGAAACAACCATTTTCTTAATAGTTAATATTATCTAAAGTTTAAATACATTTTTTTATAATTGCTTAATACATTGGTCATCCAAAAACCTAATTTGAAACAAAAAAAACATTATAGATGCTTTGGAATGATTAATTGACCTAGAATTATCTTAGAGGACAACAACAGGGACTGCGTCACACCTCATGGTTGATATTTTAATAGCTGGAAGCTCAGTCCTCAGATCTCCTGGTATCACACCCCATCTTCTAGTACTGGATCTCAATTGTTCCTCAACAAATCTTCTGACTCCCTTTGAAGCTTTGTGTTGCCTCTTCATGGATCTAAGCTGCCCAGCGTGGCTTTGCACTACCTCTTCTGCATGTCTGTCTGCCTCCTCTGCAATGTATTCACCAGATCAAGAATACTTCATCCAACAAACTATCTCTGCACCTCACTACAAGAAATCACTTCGATCTTATTCCAGAAACTATTGTGTTTATCTCTTGATCTGTTACTCGATGTGTTCTCTAAGTTCCCATCGGGATTTTTCTTATAATATTATCATTGAACATTCAAAGACCCAGATTAAATCCTAATCAATGGCTCAGATATCTTTACTTGATCTTCGTATTTTTCTAAAAGATTCACACCCAGTTTAATTAATACCCTTTAATTCTTTAAATTTCCTAAGTTTAGACTTACGCATCCTTTAAAAATAATTAATTATTTTCATTAAACCTTTTCCGGGTGGAATTTCCCAAAATGATATATGGGTCTTGGAGAATTCATGTGTCTTGGCCTCCCTACAAATTCTTGAGGTTAGAGCACATCTGATGCCACAAAAATCAACACTCTCTCTGGCTCTTAGCGAGGATTGTGTTAGCCACCAATAAAATTTTTCATATCAGATGGTGGCTAAAACATTTTGGAACCTTCAAGGAACAAGTTTATTACTAAAAATGTTATCTCTTGAAGACTCATGAAGACATCTTATCCTTTGTTTCAATCGTCACTGCTGTTTCCATTTCAAATTCTGTTGATTCCATAGGAGAAATACTGCTGCAAAGGCCGTTTTTCTTTTTCCCCCACCACAAAACTAACCTCACCTTTTACCCCTTTCATTCTCATGAAATTCCTCTATTTTTCATTTTCCCCTATTCCACTTTAATAAATTCACTTTAAAGAGTTTAAAACTCCTTTTTGACTCTGCCAAAACCCCCAAATCCATTGAAAACTTGAAAAAATTTCATAAAAAATACGTTTTTGTATTACAGACTTAAGCCCCCTTGGGCTAAGTCCTAACCACTTCCCCATTATATGCCCTGGTGCTAGAACTAGGCACTAAGCCCTTTCGGCGCTTATCGCATCGCAAAAATTGGAGTGCATAATTCTGTTTGCCATCTCAGAAGTTCCAATGCATTTAAGCCCTCTGCTTATTTCCCCCGATCATATTATCGTCCCATATAAACCTTGTGCCTGCAATCGCGTGCTAAAACATTTTAAAAATCCATTCCCGATTGATATTTTGCTTTGTAAAGTCATAAACCCCCTTTTTTTGCCTAAGTTTGGTCTAAGTGCGCCCATACCATGTTTTTGTATACAAATGGGTAGATTGAAAGACTCAAAACAAAGTTTCCGATGCGATTAGGCCCCGTCATATAAACTCCACCCCCCCCCCCACTTTACTCCATATAACTCCGCCCGGGACCAAGAGTTAAAGTCCCAAGCGCCAATCGCATCACAAAATTTGAATGGGTAGATTGAAAAGCCCAAAGGCCTGACCTTCCGATCCCAATTGGCCCTTATACATAAGCCTTGGGCCCTTTTCATTCCATATAGACTAAAGGCCCTGCAGTCGAGCGCCTATCCATTTCATATATATAAACCCTCTCGACAGTCAAAAAATTTGTATTATATTAAAATTTTGGGTTTTTCATGTTGTAAAGGTTTTTCTGCCGATGCAAGTTTTGAAACGATGCCAACCGATTGATCTAAAGTCGATCAACGATCAACACACAATCGCATCGCAAATTCTTGTTGAGCATGTTAACATAACAAGACCCCCGATTGGTTAACCTCCGATGAGTTCTCTGCCATCGATCTGATTTGAAGATCGATGGTCCGTAATTAATCGCATCGGCGCCTCTCAAGTTTCTCCCCCTGCCAATCGTTGAGCCTCGATTGTAATTGGGCCATCCACGTGTCCAGATCGGATGGTCCAGATCGATTCTCCGACTTTGGTCATATTTTATACACCCCTCTCCATAATGTTGTTTTGGCCAATCGCAGCCATTGATCTTTGTAGATCAACGACCTTTATTAACCCACCTTTCGCCATTGTATTATTTTCATTGAAACCCCAGTTTACATCGTGACCGTTGATTTGTTCTATCCAACGGCCCATATTAACCTGATAGGGCCTGCCTCCTATGGGTCCTGCCCTCTTCAAAATTCAATCTTCGCTGTTAAAATCTTGGATCCGACGACCCAGAATGAAACTGCCCATCCCGCTACTGCACGCGCATCTACCTCGTATCGCGTTCACTTTCCTACCGTCAGATCTGAGACCCTTGATCTGATGGCCCACGTCCCGAGTCACGTAACTTCAAGCATAGAATATAATTCTTAAAAATTACGCGATATAGGTGGTTTTCTGAGGCCAAGTGTTGGGCGGGGATGCATATCGCATTCCAAAAGGCAATATTTCCTACCTGCCCCTTTGCCACGCGAAAACCACTTTTTTGTAGCCCGAAACCAATTTCCCTCTTTCCATTTGTGTGTTATCACGCGCGTCCTCCACCATTGATCTCTGTTGATCAACAGTTTGGATCTACACCTCCATTTGCATATCGCCCTCCACCCTCGCCAAAGGATATTAACATGTGATCTCCACCATTGATCACGTGGGCCGATCTCATTCGACGGCCCACGATCATCTCGAGCCCCAACTTCACTGTTAACCATATTTTCCTCCTAAACAAAGGTTTTTAACCTTATTTCATCGAATATTCGCCATTTCCTCATAAAGTGACTCATTCTCTTTGTATGAGCATCACTGATCCCCACCATTGATCTCCACGCGATCGACGGTCCTGACTTATTTCTCCCTCTGCTCTCCTTTTGACCTCCTCTAACAATTCTCCACCATTGGATGATGCCATCCAACGTCCACGCTCCTCCCCACAACCTCTGAAGTAGTAAAACCGCAGGATTTTTTAACATTTTGTGTATTGTGCAGGATCAAATGAATTTCAAAATATTTTAAAGAGAAAAGAAAGCTGAGGGTGACGATCCTCAGAGCTTTATTTATTTAAAAGGAAGATCATTCTAAAGGGTTCTACGCTACGTTTCATCAATGCTTCATGGGCATTGATTCCATATGAGCCCTGTGCAGCCCTGCACATCAACAAGACACAGACAATTAAATCAAATTAAAAGAGTATCAGTGTCAAAGACAAAACACAACAAAATAGAGGATTGAAGACAATATTTGGGGATTACGGCTAATATTGATTATCAAAAGCCTAATCTTCCAAATTAAAACACAGTTAAAGTAAAATCAAAAGATTTATCAGACAGAAAAGCGTCCACCGCCACAACAGAGGCCAATTGATTCCTCTCAGCTACCACAAAGCCACCTGTTGCCTCAAAACATTCAAACAGAGGCTGAAGTTATTGATCAGAAAGAAGACATTTGCCTCAGCACAACCAAACAATTAATTCTGCCAAATGAACTTAATGACAAAATATCAGCAAAGTTATTACTACATGAAACAGAGCCTTAAGGTCAACAAAAGCTCCCACCGAGCTTAATTCTTAATGTAAATCAATTAATACAGAGGACACATCTGTAAAATTCTCCATCGAGCCCCTCAAAGGCTGAGAAGTCATTACTCTGTATTAATTATCTTAGGAGATATTTTATCCTCTCCCACCTCCTCATTCCTTCTATAAATATTCCTGTGGAAGATGAGAGAGGGGTTGTTCTTGGTTGGTTGCAAAACTTTGAAATATACTTGAGCTTTGAGACTTATACTTGTAAATAGTGTTCACTGGCTCTTGGAGCTCTGCTTGTGATAGAATAGTTAGGCTGAGTAGTGAAGATGATTGTTGATCTGAAACACTAGACTTAAAGTTGTAACTGGTTTGAAGCGTCAATACAAGATGTTTTATGGGATCCTGGTCTATGTCAACAGTGATGTTATTTCTTATTGTAAATCATTATTTTACTTCTGTTTTCACTTTGCTCATCTTCTCTTATAAAGAACAACATGCATAGAGTTAGGATTTACTGTATATCAGTACCCTTCTCTGGCTGAAAATTTTTATCTATATGTTCTCTTCCCAATTGTGTTATTTAGGAATGATTTAATGCAATTTAAGCAGTAGGAATACTGGCGTTCCCTCTTCCTCTGTCTTATCTAAATATTGTTCTTGAAAGTTATTTTCATTTCATGTTAAGTAGAGATGAACTAAGGAAGATATGGTGAACCCTGGTCCTAGTTTTATCCCAAAAGACTGACTGAAATTTTCCCTAAGAATGTGTTGAAAGCTGGCTAGTTTCGCAGTACTTACCAGATCTTAGACCATTCTTTGTTATCATTTGTGTTTCTCTTTGTGTTTTAAATGTTTTCTATTGAAAGTATATCAAAAGATGGCTAGTTTCAAAGTACTTACCAGATCCTGGGCTGCTCTTTGTTCTTCATTTGTTTAATTCCCCTTCTTTTGTATCACTCCATTCCATAAAACAACTTTAAAAGAGATCCTTAGACATGGATGACTTGCCCCATAGACCACTCTTGAACCTAATTGCTTCAATTAAAACCCTATTATGACTCCATGACCCAGTGGACTAAGACCTGCATTTATCCTATTCTTGGCCAAAGCTTGTCCTATTTTCTTGCAACTTCTCACCTTTGAAACTCTTTGCACTTAGAACTTTCCCATCAAACAATAATCATGCTCAACCATCCAAAAACAAACAAAACCCTTGGCCTTCATAACTAGCCTAATATCATTACCCCAAAACCTTAAAGATAAATCCATCTTTACCCTTATTGGAGAGATCCCTCTCTAGATTCAGGAGGGCTAGATCCTAGAATCCCAAAGTGGTTGAAATGATGTTTCTCCCTGCTGTTGGACATTTCCAATCTTGATGATTACAGGGAGCTAACATTTCTGGCGACTCCACTGGAGAATTAAGTTATTTTTCTTGTTGAAAACTTTGAATATCTCAAAAACCCCCTTTACTCACTAAAAATTTGGCATATTGGCCCACTGAGCTACCAAAAACTAACATTTCTGGTGACTTCGCTGGGGAATTAAGTTAATTTTCTTGCTGAAAATTTTGAATATCTCAAAAACCCCCTTTACTCACTAAACATTTGGCATATTGGCCAGCTGAGCCACCAGCAACTAACATTTCTGGTGACTCTTCTGGGGAGCGAACCCAAATCTTTGGTTCCCTTAAAAAAATTCATAAAACCTTGTGAGTAAAAAGCAGCCTCTTCAAGCACTACCAAGTCGATGGTAATCATGATAAAACCTATTTGAATGAGTGACAAACTAGGCAAACCCTAGGATTCTCATAAGACTTTATCTAACCTTGAAAAATCAGCTGGCTTAGCCATAAGAGAAGACCGTCTTTGTCTCATAACCGTAGCTAAGTTGTGAAACAAATTTAAGACACTCTTAGAAACCACACAACTGAAAAAATACTCAGAAAACCCAAAAATATTTCAGATTGGAATTTAATGAACATGGTGGTGGACCATAAAACCTTTTACCTCCAAAAGAGCTAAAAACTTCCACTTGGCAACTCCACAATCCTTAACAGACTTTAATACTCCACTGGGAAGAACTCTTACCATCATAACATCATTTAAACTCAGTTTGAGGACTGTAGGATTAAAATTGGTATAAAACAGATTAGTTGAACTCTTAAAGACTATCATATCTGGTTGAATTTTTCTTGTTTATTCAGGTCTGAAAAACATAGCATAGTGGCTCCTAGAAAGATTCATACTAGAGCCTATCCTGATCCTGACCCACCTGAGATAGTTGATAGCCCAGAAAATATCCTTAGGAAGTCTCCTAAGATAATTTTTTCAACTTTTTTCAGATCACCCTTTAGAGCTAATTTAGTTCCTGAAAATCTCGCAGCTCTACAACAATCACAAGAAGATCTAATAAATCCATTTAGAACTAGGTCTCTTGGTGATTTAGATCAGCTAGATTCTGAGTCTTCACTTTCATCTCCTGAAACAAGTGAACATCCTGGTAGTAGAGAAACAACACCACCTGATTCACATTTCCTTTCCAATTTAGGTGTCTCTCATCCAAGATTAGCTCAACAATCTATTCCTGGTCCATCCACATCTCTTCACCCTACATCCACTGTCCAAACCACTCCACTTCAACCCACTTTACCTTTTGTTAATCCACCTCTTGTAAATCCACCTCCTCCACATATCATGGTAGCATGGTATGATCCCTTAGTCCTTCCTGTACCATTAGTCAATCTTCCACAGGACTATCAGTCCAAAATTCCATTATATGATGCAGTGATGCTACTATTGCATCACAACATGTGGATAAGATGAATGACTACTTTGACAGAAATTAAATTGATGATGATTATGTCAAGCTTAGATTATTTTCTCAGAGTCTGGGGGGAGAAGAAAGAAAATGGTTTAAAGGCTTAACCCCCCACAGTATAAATGATCTCCAAGCCTTCCATCAGACATTCTTAAACAAATGGGAAGTGAAGAAGAACCCTCTCTAAGTCCTTTCTAATTACAAGAATCTTCATAGAAATCTCGGGAAAAGTGTTCAAGCTTACTACACCAGATTTAACATTGTGTATAATGCACTTTCCCCAGATCTAAAACCTCCACAAAGCTTAGCTTTAAACAATTTTCTTAAAGGGTTCGACCCTGAGATGGCCTATTAGCTGAGAGAGAGATATCCTGCAACTCTTGAAGAGATGCAAACAAGAGCTCTTGCTGTGGAAGTGAACTTAATGGAGAAGAGAGCAAGAATGAAAAATGAGAAGAGAGTATCCTTCAGAGAGGAATTTACCCCTTCCACTTCCAGCTTAAAGATGGAAAAAATGATGGAGGAGATGGTAAAGAAAATGAGCATCCTTGAGAGAGCACAAGCAAGTCAAAACCAAACTTCTCCTCAAAATATAAACGAGAACCAAAATTAGAATTTTAGAAGGAACCAACCTCCAAACAGACCAAGGGAATATGATCAACAGATCACTCCTCCCTTTCATCAAAATTATGTGAGCGATGTTGAGGAAACAGATGAAACAATAGAGGAAGATGATATCAACATGCTGGGAGTAGATAATGATGACTTTGAGATTCATTATGATAGAAAAAAAGGTCTTTACACACCTTATGATGACAAAAGAGATAATGATGAAAATTATTATCAAGACATGGAAAATGTCATCATAGAGTCTCAAAGAGAATATGACCTTAGAAGCAAAACCAGTCAAAAAACTCCCAACACTAAAACCTCTGACAAATCTTCACAAAATAGCACTACAACCAAGCCTAAAATTCTCAAACAGAAGGAAAAAATAGTAGCTGTGAATTCTGATAAAGGTAAAGAAAAAGGTACTCAAAACATTACAAAACAGAGTGCAGACCTTAGTAGTACTAACACTTCAGCTAGTACTCCTGTAAAAACCATTTTGTCAAATGTAAATAGAACAAATCAACAGGCTGATTTTGCTGATAGAGTGGCAGTTAACAAGGCTGAGACAAGTTCTTCAAAGAATCAAATTCCTTTCAGCCTAGAGCAGGAAATTTCCAAAATTAAAATCTCTGTTCCCTTGACTAAGCTAGCTGCCTAGAATGTATATAGGACCCAAATTTTGAAGGCTTTAAACATTGAAGAGAATAATGACACAGTCAATCTTAACGATGACCAACCAGAGCTTATTTTTGTTCCCAAGATTAAAGGTAAGTATCAAGAGGGACCTGTTCCTCCCTTTTATGTGAGTTTAAATGTTCATGACAAGATTTTGCACAACACTATGCATGATTTCGGGGCTTCTCATAATTTAATGCCAAAAGCTGTGATGGAGAGCCTTGGTCTAGAAATCACCAGACCTTATAAAGACCTTTACTCCTTTGACTCAAGCAGAGTGAAATGTCTAGGATTAATCAAAGACCTCTGTGTTAACTTAGCACAGATTCCATCCAAATGCTTAGTCATGGATATTTTTGTGGCTGATGTGCCCCCAAAGTATGGAATGCTTTTATCAAGGTCTTGGGGGGCTAAGTTACAAGGAACTATGCAGATGGACATGACCTATGCGACCATCCCTATTTTTAATCAGACAAGAAAACTTTACAGGGAGTCCCATATGCAATACACAGTTACAAGCCAAGACAGACCGCAAAACTCTCCTCTATATTCTATAAATACAGGTCTTGATTCTTTTATCCTGTTTAACGATGAAACTCTTGCTGAACAAGTCACTCTAACAGAATTAATGGCCGATAGAGAGGAAGAGGAAAACAACACAGACCTGTCGGAACAGTTTGTTGAACCTTTAAACCTTAGCAAACCAAACACAGGCCTTGAGCTTCAAGTCATGCATCCTTTGCTTTTAAACCTTGACAGTAAAAAAAGCAACCCTGAACACAATGAAAAACCTGAGGAGTTGAAACAAATACAACAAAGTGTTGATATTCCACAACAACCCGAAAGCATTTTAGTTGAAGAGGACAAACACCCAGCAGATGAAACCGAAAATAGTCCTATGTGGAGTATGTATTTTGATGGGTCATGTACTAGAACTAATGCTGGTGTAGGTGTCTGGATTTGCAACACTGAAAAAACCACACAAAGAGCATTTCCTGTAAATTAAACTTCCAGTGTTCAAATAACATAGCAGAATATGAATCCCTGCTTTTAGGCTTATGTTTGTTGAAAAAGTTAGGAGCCAAAAGAATCAAAGCATATGGAGATTCTGAGTTAATCATTTGGCAAGTTAATGGGGAATACAACACAAATCACCCAAGACTTAGGGCCTATCAAAATGATGTCGTGGACCTTTTGAAAACTTTTGAGGAGTACCAGGTAATTTTTGTCCCTAGAAAAAGAAATATCGTGGTCCACAACTTAGCCTTTGCAGCTAGAACATGCTTAACACCATATGAAACCAAAGACTACACAACTCAGATAAAATTTAGACTAGTCGTTCCAGATAACAAAAAATACTGTCAAGTATTCGACGGAGACAAACAAATAGAAGACTTCATGCATTTCAGAAATGAATTTGAATTAAACAGTTCAGACTCAGATTATGAAACAGACTGTAGTGAAGAAAATTTTCTTGGTGAAGAAGAACCGTCTCCTGAGGTTGTAAATATTAATCTACTGTCTAGCAAACTTGAAAGCAAAATAGATTTGATTGCAGAGTTAGAAACAAAGGAGTTAGAAACTTTGCAGTCTAATGATCAGAGTTTGCCTAAGGGTCTAGCCCCTTTAGAAGAGTTGTTCGACTTTAACGATGTGGCTAAGAAGCCAAAACTGGAGCCTGTAGAGACTGAAGTGGAAGAGTGAAATATAGGAAGTGAGCTTAAACCTATGATGATCAAACTGTCTAAGACCTTACCAGCTCACATTAAATTCAAGTACATAAAGTTGTTTAAGGAATTTTCTGATGTTTTTGTGTGGGGTTACGAAGATCTTAAATCCTATGACACTGAAATAATACAGCACAAAATCCCTCTCAAGGAAAACCAAAAACCATTCAAACAGAAGTTGCACAGAATAAACCCTGTTTAGTTACCTTTGGTTGAGAAGGAAATCAAAAATATGTATGAAGTTGGTATTATTGTCCCTATTAGATATTCTGAGTGGGTGTCTAATCTGGTGTCAGTTAGGAATAAAACTGGAGAGATCGGGCTTTGTATAGACTTTATAGACTTAAACAAAGCTTCATTGAAAGACAACTACCCTTTACCTAAGATGGATCATATTTTACAAAGGGTCGTACGGTCTAGAAGAATTTCTTTGCTTGATGGCTACTCAGGGTACAATCAGATCTTAGTTCAACCTGACGATCAATTAAAGACAACATTTACTATGCCATGGGGCACTTTCATGCATGTGAAAATGCCCTTTGGTCTAATGAATGCTGGTGCAACTTTCCAAAGAGCCATGGACATAGCATTCTCTAAAGAGTTGGGCTACTTCATCATTATACACCTTGATGATGTTACTGTTTTCTCAAAGACAGATGAAGAGCACTTAGCACATTTAAGAACAATCTTCGAGAGATGCAGAAAGTTTGGTATATCTTTAAACCCTAAGAAAACACTATTCGGTCTCCAAGAAGGTAAACTCCTTGGGCACATTATTTCAGAAGAGGGTATTAAGATAGATCCAAAGAGGATTGAGGCCATATTGCAGATTTCTCATCCTCGAAACATCAAGGAGTTGCAATCTTTCATTGGAAAGATTAACTTTTTGAGAAGGTTCATCCCCAACTTGGCTGAGCTTCTTAGGAATATAAAAAACATGTTGAAGAAGGAGAAAGGGGTAAAATGGACCTTGGAAGAAAAGAAGTCCTTTGAACTGGTGAAACAAGTGTTAACCAAAACACCAGTTCTAATCAGTCTTGATTTTTCAAAAGATTTTTATATTTTTTGATTTGCATATAAACATACAATAGTTGTTGTCCTTCTACAGAAAAATCCACAAGGACAAGAGCAACCTATTGCATTATTTAGCAAGGCTTTGAGGGATGCCCCTTTAAATTATAACATTATGGAAAAGCAAGCTTTTGCTTTGCTTAAGGCTTTGAAAGACTTCAGAGTATACATCTTGCACTCACACATCATTGCCTTTGTCCCAAATTCAGTTGTGAAGGATATTCTAACACAGGACCCAGATGGTAAGAGAGGTAAGTGGATTGTTGTTATTCTTGAATATGATTTAGAGATAAAGCCCACTAAACTCATCAAAGGCCAAGGTCTAGCTAGATTGATGGCTGAATCCAATTTTAAAGTTCTTGATATTAATATGATTAATGCTTTGGATGAACAAGAGGAAATCTCAACTCCCATTGTTGAAAACCATTTTATGAATTCCTCTTGGTATGCTGATATTCGTTATGTTTTGCTTAATTTGAATACACCTCCTGGTTTGACAAAGACAAAGGCAAGGTTCTTGAAATTGAAAGCTGTAAACTATTGCATTATAGATAGATGTCTTTATTGGAAAAATTCAAGTGGTATATTACTTAAATTTTTGCCTAAGTATGATGCAGAGAAGGTTAAGCACTAGTTCCATGAAGGGGAGTGTGGAGGCCATTTATACTGGAAGACCACAACCAACAAAATTCTGAGGGCTGGTTACTATTGGCCTACTCTTTTTCTTGATGTACATAAGATGATAATTGCCTGTCATAAATGTCAAAATTTTGAAGGCAAAAGGAAGCTGCTACCCCTACCTCTGCATCCAATCACTGTTGAAGCTCCTTTTCAACAGTGGGGACTTGACTTCATAGGTGAAATCCATCCCTCATCTTCAGCTCAGCATAGATGGATTCTCACTGCCACAGACTACTTCACTAAATGGATAGAAGCCATTCCTTGTAGGGAGGCCAATGATTCTATTATCATAAAATTCATGGAGAATAACATTCTCTCTAGATTTGGCTTCCCTACCAAGATTATCACTGACAATGCAACAGCATTTGGATCCAAGAAGATGGTTGAGTTTTGTCACAAGTATCAAATAACACTGGGGCATTCCACGACCTATTAACCTCAAGGTAATGGACTTGTAGAATCCTCAAACAAGATTTAGTGAAGGACAACAAAAATTCTTGGCACACAAAGCTTGTGCATTCACTTTGGGCTGATAGATTGACTTTGAAGAAATCTATTGGTATGTCACCTTTCCATCTTGTGTATGGCACTGATGCAATTTTTCCTACCAGCCTTGGTGTGCCAGTTATGAAGTTAATTCAAGAGGTTCAGTCTAAATATAATGACATGATCAAAAGGATAAATCAAACTATTAACCTTAAAAAAACCAGAGAGGAGGTTTATAACAAAGCATTGCAGAAGCAGGACAACATCAAAAAGCTTTTTGACAGAAGAAAAAAGGCCAGAAATTTTAATGTTGGGGACAAAGTTTTAAAGTGAGACTCAATGAGGGAAGACAAGGGAAAGCATGGGAAATTTGAAAACTTATGGCTTGGCCCTTATCTCATTCATTCAGCTGCTGGTAATAATGCCTTTTTCCTACAAGAGTTGAATGGAGCAGAATTGTTTGGGGGTCCTGTCAATGGCAGGATGCTTAAGAATTACTTCTCTTGATCCATGTTATGTTTTGAAGCCTTTTTATCTTTTTTCCATTATAAATATTTCATCCATCATTGCATGCAAAGTTAGAAAAATCAAAATACAAAAACAATAGAAAAAATAAAAGAGGGAAGATTGTAAAAACAATAAAGGTACAACCCCATACCAACAAAAAGAGAAACAAAGCTGAAAATGTGCAAGCTCAAATGCCACTCCTAAAAAACACACTTCTAGTTAGTCAAACAGCCTAATCTTGACTAATTAGTTTTAAATTTACTGCTGATAGGATAGTGAATTTGATTTGCCAAACTGTTTAATCTTGGCTTATCAGTAGGTAGATTAGGATAGAAATCAAAGGTTCAAACATGCTCAAAATCTGAACCTAAGTTTCCAAGCAAGAATTGACTCCAATCTGTTTCAAATTCTGAGTCAAAACAAAGATAAAAACTGGTTCTAATCAGCTCAAAATCTGAACCAGTGAACAAGCAAAGAACAACTCAAACAAAAGTAAAACAGAGCTGTAAAAAAGATGAAGGAAGTGCTTTGAACCTTCAAAAATTAAGCCTTCCATTTTGATTTAATCTTCTACAAAATAATTTCTATGTGTAGCTTGTTTTTATGCCATAGATTAGCATCAAGTTAGACTGTTCAATCCTAACTTGTATGCTTTTAAATTTCTGTTGCAGAATTTAGAGAATAAAAATCTGTTAGACTGTTTAATCCTAACAGATTGGTAGATTAGGTAAAAAATCATATGGACTCAACTGTTTAATCTGAGTTCATGGAGAAATAAGGAGTAGAATTAGATTAGTTTTATGCTTTCAAAAGAATAAAATTTTGGGAAGAGAGTTTTCCAGTCCAAGTGCACTCTAAAGAAGAAAAAATGTTAGATCAGTAGGATTGGGTAGGTAGAAAGCTTGTTGATGAAAAATCCATTGTTTTTATGGCTACTAATATGTTTCTAGAGAAAAGAAGATCATCCAAGTAGAGAAAGGTAGCCCAATGGATAAGGCATTGATCAGCCTCCTAAAGAATGCAAGTCTGAAGTTCTTGATGCCTTCAAGAAGGCATCATCCCCAAGTGGAGCCACTGTTAGCCACCAATAAAATTTGTCATATCAAATGGTGGCTAAAACATTTTGGACCCTTCAAGGAACAAGTTTATTACTAAAATTTTTATCTCTTGAAGACTCATGAAGACATCTTATATTTTGTTTCAATCGTCACTGTTGTTTCCATTTCAAATTCTGTTGATTCCATAAGAGAAATACTGCTGCAAAGGCCATTTTTCTTTTCCCCCCACCACAAAACTAACCTCATTTTTTACCCCTTTCATTCTCATGAAATTCCTCTATTTTTCATTTCCCCCTATTCCCCTTTCATAAATTCACTTTACAAAGTTTAAAACTCTTTTTTGACTCTGCCGAAACCCCCAAATCCATTGAAAACTTGAAAAAATTTCATAAAAAATACGTTTTTGTATTACAGACTTAAGCCCCCTTGGGCTAAGTCCTAACCACTTCCCCATTATATGCCCTGGTGCTAGAACTAGGAGCTAAGCCCTTTCGACGCTTATTGCATCGCAAAAATCCAAGCACATAAGTCTGTTTTCCATCTCAAAAGTTCCGATGCGATTAAGCCCTCTGCTTATTTTCCCCGATCATATTATCACTCCATATAAACCTTGTGCCCGCAATAGAGTGCTAAAACATTGTAAAAATCCATTCCCAATCGATATTTTCCTTTGTAAAGTCATAAACCCCCTTTTTTTGCCTAATTTTGGTCTAAGCGCGCCCATACCATGTTTTTATATACAAATGGGTAGATTGAAAGACTCAAAAAAAAGTTTTCGATGGATTAGGCCCCATCATATAAACTCCACCCCCCCGCTTTACTCCATATAACTTTTCCCGGGACCAAGAGTTAAAGTCCCAAGCGCCAATCGCATTGCAAAATTTGAATGGGTAGATTGAAAAGCCCAAGGGCCCGGCCTTCTGATCCCGATTGGCCCTTATACATAAGCCCTGGGCCCTTTTCATTCCATATAGACTAAAGGCCCCGGAGTTGGGCGCCTATCCATTTCATATATATAAACCCGCCCGATAGTCAAAAACTTTGTATTATATTAAAATTTTAGGTTTTTCATGTTGTAAATGTTTTTCCACCGATGCAAGTTTTGAAACGATGCCGACTGATTGATCTAAAGCCGATCAACGATCAGCACACAATCGCATCGCAAATTCTTGTTGAGCACATTAACATAACACCACCCCCGATTGGTGAACCTTCGATCAGTTCTCTGTCGTCGATCTGATCTGAAGATCGATGGTCCGTAATTAATCGCATCAGCGCCTCTCAAGTTTCTCCCCCCGCCGATCGCCGAGCCCCGATTGTATCTAGGTCGTCCACATGTCCAGATCGGATGGTCCAGATCGATCCTCTGACTTTGGTTATATTTTATACACCCCTCTCCATAATTTTGTTTTGGCCAATCGTAGCTGTTGATCTCTGCAGATCAACGGCCTTTATTAACCCACCTTTCGCCATTGTATTATTTTCATTGAAACCCCAGTTTCAATTGTGACCGTTGATTTTTTATATCCAACGACCCATATTAACCTAATAGGGCCTACCTCCTATGGGTCCTGCCCTCTTCAAAATTCAATCTATGCTGTTAAAATCTTGGATCCGACAGCCCAGAATGAAACCGCCCATCTCGCTACTACCCACGCATCTACCTCGTGTCGCGTTCACTTTCCTACCATCAGATCTGAGACCCTTGATCTGACAGCCCACGTCCCGAGTCGCGTAACTTCAAGCACGGAGTATAATTATTAAAAATTACACAATATAGGTGGTTTTCTGAGGCCACGTGTCGAGTGGGGATGTATATCGTGTTCCAAAAAGCAATACTGCCTACCTGCCCTTTTGCCTCGCGAAAACCATTGTTTTGTAGCCCAAAACCACTTTCCCTCTTTCCATTTTTGTGTTATCACGCGCACCCTCCACCATTGATCTCTGCTGATCAATGGTTTGGATCTAAACCTCCATTTGCATATCGCCCTCCACCCTCGCCAAAGGATATTAACATGTGATCTCCACCGTTGATCATGTGGGCCGATCTCATCCGATGGCCCACGATCATCCCGAGCCCCAACTTCACTGTTAACCATATTTTCCTCCTAAACAAAGGTTTTTGACCTTATTTCATCGAATTTTCACCATTTCTTCATAAAGTGACTCATTTGCTTTGTATGAGAATGATTGATCCCCACCGTTGATCTCCGCACGATCGACGGTCCTAACTTATTTCTCCCTCTACTCTCCTTTTGACCTCCTCTAATGATTCTCCACCGTTGGATGATGCCATCCAATGGCCATGCTCCTCCCCACAACCTCTGAAGAAGTAAAACCCAATAAACGAAGGATTTCTTAACATTTTGTGTATTATGCAGGATCAAATGAATTTCAAAATATTTTAAAGAGAAAATAAAGCCGAGGGTGACGATATTCAGAGCTTTATTTATTTAAAAGGAAGATCATTCTAAAGGGTTCTACGCTACGTTTCATCAATGCTTCATGGGCATTGATGCCATATGAGCCTTGTGTGGCCCTGCACATCAACAAGACATAGACAATTAAATCAAATTAAAAGAGTATCAATGTCGAAGACAAAACACAACAGAACAGAGGATTGAAGACAGTATTTGTGGATTACGGCTAAGATTGATTATCAAAATCCTAATCTTCCAAATTAAAACACAGTTAAAAGAAAATCAAAAGATTTATTAGACAGAAAAGCCTCCACCGCCACAACAGAGGCCAATTGATTCCTCTCAGCTACCACAAAGCCACCTGTTGCCTCAAAACATTCAAACAGAGGCTGAAGTTATTGATAAAAAAGAAGACATTTTCCTTAGCACAACCAAACAATTAATTCTGCCAAATGAACTTAATGACAAAATATCAGCAGAGTTATTACTACATGAAACAGAGCCTTAAGGTCAACAAAAGCTCCCACCGAGCTTAATTCTTAATGTAAATCAATTAATACAAAGGACACATCTGTAAACTTCTCCATCAAGCCCCTCAAAGGCCGAGAAGTCATTAATCTATATTAATTATCTTGGGAGATCTTTTATCCTCTCCCACCTCCTCATTCCTTCTATAAATATTCCTGTGGAAGATGAGAGAGGGGTTGTTCTTGGTTGGTTGCAGAACTTTGAAATATACTTGAGCTTTGAGACTACTACTTGCAAATAGTGTTCACTGGCTCTTGGAGCTCTACTTGTGATAGAATAGTTAGGCTGAGTAGTGAAGATGATTGTTGACCTGAGACACTGGACTTAAAGCTGTAACTGGTTTGAAGCGTCAATACAAGCTGTTTTATGGGATCTTGGTCTATGTCGACAGTGATGTTATTTCTTATTGTAAATTGTTGTTTTACTTTTGTTTTCACTTTGTTCATCTTCTCTTATAAATAACAACATGCATAGAGTTAGGATTTACTGTATATCAGTACCCTTCTTTGACTAAAAATCTTTATCTATATGTTTTCTTACAAATTGTGTTATTTATGAATGATTTAATGTAGTTTAAGAAGTAGGCATGTTGGTGTTCCCTCGTCCTCTATATTAGCTAAATATTGTTCTTGAAAGTTATTTTCATTTCATGTTAAGTAGAGATGAACTAAGGAAGATATGGTGAGCCCTGGTCCTAGTTTTATCCCAAAAGACTGATTGCAAGTTTCCCTAGGAATGTGTTGAAAGATGGCTAGTTTCAAAGTACTTACCAGATCTTAGACCATTCTTTGTTATCATTTGTGTTTCTCTTTGTGTTTTAAATGTTTTCTATTGAAATTATATCAAAGGCTGGCTAGTTTCAAAGTACTTACCAGATCCTAGATTGCTTTTATGTCTTTCTTAAGTGTTTTTCAAAGGCTGGCTAGTTTCAAAGTACTTTCCAGATCCTGGGCTACTCTTTGTTCTTCATTTGTTTAATTCCCCTTATTTTGTATCACTCCATTCCATAAATAAACTTTAAAAGAGATCCTTAGACATAGATGACTTGCCCCATAGACCACTCTTGAACCTGGTTTCTTCAATTAAAACCCTAATATGACTCCATAGCCCAATGGACTAAGACCTGCATTTATCCATCTTCTTGGCCAAAGCTTGTTCTATTTGCTTTCAACTTCTCACCTTTGAAACTATTTGCACTTAGAACTTTCCCCTCAAACAATAATCATGCTCAACCATCCAAAAACAAAAAAAACCCTTAGCCTTCATAACTAGCCTAATATCATTACCCCAAAACCTTAAAGATAAATCCATCTTTACCCTTGTTGGAGAGATCCCTCTCCGGATTTAGGAGGGCTAGATCTTAGAATCCCAAAGTGGTTGAAATGATGTTTCTCCCTACTATCAGAATTTGCCAATCTTGTTTATTACAGGGAGCTAACAAAGTGTGCTCTAGCAATGTAACCTGTTGAAGCATTATTCTAACTCTTTGTAACCTCATTCTACACTGTTGATGTTTGACATAATTGCCCACAAACTACTGCGCACATGTTTCATCTGTGTGGCTACTAACCCTAAATGTTGCTGCCAACTACATATACACTACAACTCTATAGTTGCTGTTGTAATAGAAAAAAATCCAAAATACTAAACAAATTGTGTTCAATATGATGCATCTGTCACTGGAGTTACGATTGCTACTAGTCTCTACGCTGACCCTCTGATCCTCTATGCTACTGTTGACACTGCACTGTGGAAACTGCATTGCTACCAACTTTTCTTTGCATTGATTAGTTGCTGGCGCTCCTATCCACTGCAACTGTCATTCTAGTACTTCTCTGCATCAAATGACACTGGCCCATCCTACTACTTATGTTATCGTCTCCCACAACAAGGTATTGATCCAAGAGGTGGACTCCTCAAGGATCTTGCCTATCTGTAGCTCTCTAGAACTATAGTACTATATCACTCCACCTCGCCCCTGAAGGTATATTAGAAATTATGGAAAAATCCTCCTAGATCTTTGTGGTAGCAACTTGTTAAGCCTACTCCTTCTCGTTGTCATCTTTCTAAAGAGGACACTAAGAACTGAAGTGGCCCATATCACCATGTAAAAAAACTTGATCTTCGAAATGTCCTTCTTTCGCCTACACTTCTCCTATTTCCCTTTTGATGTGAGGGCTATATTTTCTTCATCATTTACTTTTGTTTTCTACCCATTGTTGCTACTTCCATCCAGGTTTCTCTTCACTAAATCACGCCTCATATATTCTTGTTGGAGATTAGCCCACATCATCTCCCAATCCAACAAATTTTCTCTGCCCATAATGCTCTGGACAAAAACTTTCGATTCTTATGAGACGATGTTCAGGGCTAATCTAACCATATTTGTACCATGAGGTGCTGACCCTACAACTTCCATCTGATCTCGGCCATCCTGAAGCCTCGTAAGGAAGGGATATATGCACTCCCCCTTCTGCATCCTTGTGGATCTCATCTTCTCTTGCAAGTACATCTTCCACTACTCGAAATATCCTTGATATAACATGGCCAATGCATCCTAGATTTCTTTGGTTGTGGCTTTTCCTATGATGTGAGATACAACATGATATCTCACTCCCTCAGGGGTCAACCTCTTTGCCTTATCCATATCCTTCTTGTAATATTTCAATGGATATGGATCTGTAGGGACAAATATCACATTATCGATGAAGGCTTTAATTTCATGCTCATCTGTAAGGAAGGAGATCCTTTCCTTCCAGATCACATAAATGGAGGCACCCTCCAACCGATCCTGATATCTCAACCTCGTTGTTGCCATATCACCAAACATATTTTGAACGGCCTCCTCTCTCCTCTGTGCAGCTGCTGACTAGCTCTATGTACTCCCTGTTGGAGTAAGTAGAGTTGTTCCCGGCTACTGCTACTCTGTAGTGAGAAATCAAATTCCTTGGTTTAGAATTCTCTAATGAATAAATTCCCCCAATATGTGCCCTTATTTCCTCTTCTGACACTTTTTTGTTCCAGTAAATTGCTACAGAAAACTATGTCATAGTTGAGGATCTCCTCAATGCTAACGCTACTACGCTACTCCCTCTTCTTATGACAAGATCTCAATCCAAAAAATTTAGCTCCTATCGACTCACTCAGAGAAGTAATTTTCCACCAAAATCAGCCTTTATGGTAAATGGACTACACAACCTCTCTGGGGTTCGATTTGTTGTTTACGCAGTCCTTCGAACTCCTTCTTCTGCTCAACGTTGGGCTCTCCCTACTCTTCTCTCCTGCTTCACCTGTGCTCTAATACCTTATGAAAAATCCACAATGGGAATCCCTAATGCAGAAATTTGATGTTATTTCTTCCACATATTAATTTCGATACAAGTTATTTACGGTGTTAAATAGTAAATATCAAAATAAATACAACTGCGGTCTTCAAAACATAAAAAATGCCGCAGAAATAAGAACTGAGTAAGAAAGAAATAAAAACAGACATATACATTGTTTTTTTTAGACAATGTCCCCCGAAAAACCCAATGAGGGAAAACCTGTGCATCAATAAAAGGTTTGTATTATCATGCAGTAGTTTCTGAATACAAATTTTTGGATGCCCAAACTAGAAATATGATGCAAAAAATCAACTGGCGATAAATATAGTGAGATAACCTCACACTAGTATAGGAAGATCCGGTATTGATCTGACTGGAGATGAGCCCTCTACGTTGTCTCAACGCAGTCTATGCACAACTCTGCATCACACCTACGTAGTTACTGCATCACTGCTACAACGAGTGTGTCACACCTCCTAGCTAATATTTTGCTGGCTCGAAACTCGATCCTCTGACCTCTCGGTCTCACACCCCGACTTTCGTTACTTGATCTAAACTACTCCTCAACAAATCTTTGGACTCCCTCTAAAGCTCTACATTACCTTTGTGTGTCTCTAAGCTACCCAACATGGCTCTTTGCTGCCTATTCTACACCTCCCTTTTCCTCCTCTGCAATTTATTCACCGGATCAAGAATAATTCCTCCGAAAAACTACTTATGCCCTTCACCGCAAGAAATCACTTCAATCTTCCTCCAACAACTACTACAATGCTCTCTTGAGAAATAGATCTCTTGACATCTTACCCGATGTGTTCTACAAGTTCCCATCGAACTTCTTCTTATAATCTTCTCATTGAACATTCAACGGCCCAGATTAAATCCTAGTCAATTTCTTAGATCATCTTGAATCTATCTCTGTTTTTTTCTAGAAGATTCACACCAAATTTAATTAATACCCTTTAATTATTTTAATTTCCTAAGTTTAAACTTAGGCATCCTTTAAAAATAATTAATTATTTTAATTAAACCTTCTCCAGGTGGAATTTCCCAAAACAATTTTTGGGTTTTGGAGAATGGATGTGTCTTAGCATCCCTACAAATGCTTGAGGCTAGATCACATCCGATGCTACAAAAATCAACAATTTGATCCTGGGTTGCCTTGTTGACGAGGCCCATCCTCAACCGATTGTGCTAGTGGGCCTTGATGAGAATAAGGATAATATTAAAAACACTATTAATTTCAAATTTATGCATAAGTTGTGAGATGATAAAGAGCTAGAGGAAAAAAGGAATCTAATTTATTATAACGAGGTGATCAAGCCCAGTCTAAGAAGAAACTTAGCATTGTAAAGAGAAGAACTAATTTTTGGGGTTTGCATGTTGCA
>CM076570.1:840191182-840384936 GCA_034641835.2 Pinus albicaulis
GGATATTTACTGTCCTGTTTTAAAGTTTCATTTTTTTTTTTTAAATTGAACCCGCCGTCAATATACCGACGCCTTGTAAGCGTTGGAATTGTGACAGCTTAAAAACCTCGGAAGAGCGACAGTATAAAAATGTCGAACCACATTTCATCAGAATTGCGACAGTTTACAAACATCGGAAGAGCGACGTTCAAAATGTCGGACCACATTTCGTCGGAATTGTGACAATTTACAAACGTCGGAAGAGAGACGTCCAAAATGTCGGACCACATTGCATCGGAATTGCGACAGTTTACAAACGTCGGAAGAGCGACGCTCAAAATGTCGGACCACATTTTGTCGGAATTGCAACATTTTACAAACGTCGGAAGAGCGACGTTCAAAACATCGGACCAAATTTTGTCGGAAGTGTGAAAATTTACAAACGTCGGAAGCGCGAAAGTTTGGGAAACGTCGGAAGAGCGACGCCTGTTTGGAAGCGACAGAAAAAGTGTCAGTAGTGCGACACTTTTTAAGTGCGTCGGAATTGCGACGGGATGGCAAACCACGTTTTTCCTGTCCTCGAACTGTCGCTCTTACGATGACTATGTGTCAGAATAGCGACGCATTGGCCATCGAAAATTCTGCCAAATTTTCTAGTGCATCCTAAGCTTGGTTATCTCCTTGAAGTGAGCCTCTGGATCCCTTTGATAAAAACACTCCATGAATCTCTGTGTGAAATCCTCATAGGAATTCACTTTGGCATGCCCAAAAGTAGACAAGCCATGAACCACAAGTCCTGTGTCTCTCCCTCCAAATGCAAAGTAGCCATTTTAATGGAATCCATCTCCTTCATCCTTTTGAGCTGGAAATATGTGTCCAACTTCTCCACCCAAGCATGGGTTGTGCACTTGGTAGTGCCATCATAAGTGGGGAATAATATCCTCCCAATGGTATGCTGCAACTTGGAGCTCTGCGTGCCTTGGCCTCCGTAGCTCCTTCCCCTCTCATTTTTCTTGAGCTAGCAATAATCTATGAAAGATAGTGCTTATTTGAAATCCTCTATCATGGAATTCCATACTCTGAAATAATCCCCCTCATTAGCTCCTACTTTTTCCTCCGGTGATAAGGGTATGAAAGAGGTAAATGTAGCTCTAGTTGGCTCACTAGAGGATGGTGGTTGCACAGTAGGTGAAGGATGATCATACTGCTGAAAGGCTCTAGAAGTCTATCCAAATAGAGAATCTCAGAGAGTGCTCTTCTCCCAGTTCTGCATCTTTATCTCATTTAACGTCTCCCTCTATCCCTTTTCCAAATCATTCAGGGCTTTCAAAATACTTTCAAATCCCATTTATTTCTTTCCCTTGGGCTCTCCCATATCCTTTACTATCACCTCCTTTCCACGGCCCTCAATGTTTGGAGTGATCTCTAGCTCCCTTTCTTTGCTCTGGTACCTTTGCCTTCTGTAAGTAATATTTTTTCTACCCTCCTCTCTCATATAAGAGTCATCCCACAATTGAGCCAAGATATAAGCTTTGATGCCACTGTAATGTTCCAAAATAGGAAAAATAGTGCTATGCAAGGAAATAACAAATTTGCACCATAGAAATTTTAAATAGTGTAGTAAAAATCTAGAAAAATTAGAAATATGGAAGCAACTGAGCCATTTTATTATAGAAATGGGCAAAGTACAAATATATGCAATAAATTCATCCGGGCTTGCCTTTTTGGCAAGCAGAGAAAAACATAGGTGAAATAATAATAAACCAGAAATTTCTCAGCAAAAGCCCTATGTTTTCTCAATAGTTCTGCACTAACTAATGCAAAGGAATGGGTGAAAACCCCACCTTCAATGCTTAGAAAATTTCAAAAAATTACTCCTAGGCTCCTCAAGCTAACTTGACCAAAACCCACAAATGGTTTTTTCTGATAATGACCCTCCAAAATCGACCTCCAAAAGGGCCTATGATCCCTAGTGATTGTTGAAGCACACATTATGCCAAAACACCATCAAAATACTCCATAAAACTCCAACAATTCAACAAAAAACTCCACCAATACTTCCCTTATCTCTCCTAGCAAGAAAAAAACCCAAAAGGTTGGGACACTACCTCCCACGTGTGCCCAACTTCTCGCCTCTGCGCTAGCCCCAGTGACTGAAAAATAGCTCCTGAATCTAGTTTCCACTTCCAGCCTTCAAACACACCCAATAAAATACAAATCTACTGAGCCTCCTTCTCCAAAATCCTCCTGGAAAATATACCTTCGGAATAGTGCTACAATGGACACACAAGAACCCCGACTACATCCTCCATAAATACGCACTATTGGGGAAAACTTAATACAAATTCTATAAATCTCTCGATGAAAATCCCTCATATGAAAATGGATGAATCTATCTAGGGTGACACTCAAAGTCCCCTAAAGAAAGGGTGAGTTCTTTGCTTGGAAAACTTGTGCTAAACAACAAGTGACCCAACTAAGCAGCTCGTGAAACAGAGACAAAATCGAGAAACCAAGAATTAAAAATGAAGTGAGCTTCCTTCCTTTTATAACTTTCATGAGCCTTTCTTCTTGCCTTTTCTTCCATCGTGGGTCCCTCAACTAGCCAACACTTTCCCACTCATGCTTTTCGAACCAATTAATTTCGGGAGTGTGTATTTCATGTGTGAGTGGTTCCCATATATTACCAAAAAAACAACATAACATAAAATTAATTTACTTCGAACTCCTAAGTCTTCTAATGAAAATCAAATGGGCCTTGACTTCACCAAAATTAGCCCCCAAAATGTAGAAATAATTCATTTTCCAAAATAATTTAGGAAGGGACATTAAAAATGTATTACACTGGTATGCAGGAATGAAGTTAACCAAGGTGAGAAAAACTGTTATGAGATGCATTGGGTAGCCATAAAGTGATAAAAAAAAATTGGTTTGGATACTTGAAACACTAGGGAGATAGAGTCATGCAGGAGGAAAAATGAGATCATCCAATTGAAGTATGGGGCACGATAATTAAGGGTCGAGTTATACTATTGAAGAACTGAGCTAGCCAATAATCATCCACGGAGGACACCATTCAACTATACATTGGTCTGATGAATAGAAAGGTTCAAATGTGTTAGCAATATTAGATTTTATTAAGCATAAATGTGGCAAGTCAAACCAACAAATCTAACAATAGTTTCCTTGGATATTTGTAAAGGAAACTACCTATTAAGTAAAGTAGAAATTGTTCCTGAACCAAAAATTGTTTTATTCTTTATAATATTGTTTGGTTTCCATGGATTTATCTCTATTGTTAGTGGCATGGAAAATTGTTACTATTTCAACTATTCAAATAAAACAATTATATAAGGGTGGGTAAAATATTCATATTCTCTTGATAACAATTATAGAAGGCTTGATAAAAAGAGGCACCATTACTAAAGGGAATATTACAGGTATGCATGATCTCCAAGAGATAGTTGTTGATCTAAGACTCATGAGGTATCTCAAAGTAGACACTCCATTCTCCTTATCCCCATAAAAGTATAAATATTTACATTTAATTGGTTTGAAGTCCTCCATCTTAGAGTATTTGAACCCAAAGTCTCAAGTTCCCTTCAAGTATGTTATAACTCTCTTTGCAACACATCATGTCCTCCACAAGGTTTTTGTGTGAACCTAGAAATTATCCCAATTGTAAATGAAATATATAGTATATTAGTGTAAATTGTATGAGACTCCTCATAACCTATCTATATTTAGTTTCATCCTCAAATTCATTCTTTTCAGTTAATGTTAACTTCATTTTTTAATTCATTGGAGTAGAGAGGTGATTATAATTAACCATGCCAAATTTACCCAACAAGTCTCCAATGCACTTATTTTGGGGTACACCATAAATTATGTGTTACTTCAATATATTCCATGTTTATCATTTCAAAACCATTCTTCAATTCTTTCTTTATGAATGAAATATATGTTTGTTATTCCTTTTTATGAAAAAATCATCTATCACCACAATATATACAAAATTTTACAAACTTTCTTGACAAATAAAGTTTCATCATCTAGGAAAGTTCTTGAAATTTATCTTCAAAGGGTTTTTAGTTATCTTTTCATATCATACACAAGTTGCTTTCTTTAGGCCATATAAAGAATTAATAAGCTTGCATACCTTATGTTCTTGACTCTTCACAACAAATCCTTTTGATTGATACATGTAAACCTTCTCTTTCAAATCTCCATTGAATAAAGTTTCCTTCACATCCACGTGATGAATATTTCACCTCTTTTGTGCTACCAAAGTCAACAAAGCATTAATGGCATCCAAATTTTCCATGGGGGAAAAGTATCCTAATAGATTATGTCTTCTTTATGTCCATATAATTTCACCAAAAGCCTCACCTTATACTTGTCAAGTGATTCATATGTTTTCTATTTGTTCCTGTAGACATGTTTACATCCAATTGGTTTAGTTCCAAATCAGATACCTACCAAATTATGTGTCCCATTCTTTATATGAGCATCATACTTCATCTACATAACTTCTTCCTACTCATCAAGAGAAAGAACTGCTTCAAAGGATTTTGGTTTTGAGTTATGAGATAAATTCAATTCATAATCATATGAAACTTCCATATGATTTACATCACTTGAATATAAATAATATATTTTACCTCCATCATCTTGTCTTACTAAATTTCTACTTCCCGTCTTTACAACCTTATCAAGATGAACACTTTCAAGTGTCTTCATGGCTAAATTTGGAAATTTTTGTGATCATATAGGTTTCTCAACTAACTAAGATGGTGTTTCATTTCCATCAAGATTCAATGTCACACACCATGTTTATTACCTTAGTATAAGCATGTAATTATTTTTGTGATAAGGCTATTATTCCAGTATGAATTAGATACATCAAAGGCAGTGAAAATGTATCTTATCAATTAGTGAGAGATGTCAATGTTGGATTGGAGGATTGAGCACCTAAAACTAACCATGATATGATGAGTCAAAATAGTGAGTGAGTTAAGAATGGATTCCAAGTGTGTGTAAGGAACCATAACCACCTTCTCCCAATCACCTTGTAATGATTAAAATTCATTTGGATAAAATATTTCCCCAATTTTGCCTCATTGACTTGACAACCCAACTAATAACTAACGTTGGTGGGAGGATAAGCTTTCACAATTATTAGAGTGATGTATTGAGTCCAACCACATTTATAACCTTTATTATGTCTTGTGATAATGTGCTTTGGTGAAGTGGTCCCACAAACTGGAGGGGTGTGTGCATGGGGAGAACCCGAAGAGGGAAGGAGTGTGTGAATACACAAATGAAGGGAAGAGTAATTGAGATTATATTTGAGTCAGTGTGAACAAAGTGAATGAGGTGTATAGGGAAATAATTTATAAGCATAGAGGTAAAGAATCAGGAGGGTAATTTTAGTCAGAGCTTCCAAGCGAATTGAAGCTTGATTTGACTGTCAGACACATGAGTGGGTCACATAGGATGAGTTCACCAGTGAAAAGAATGATTCATGGGAAAAGGTACACATGTGATTTTGAAGGTGTATTCATGTCCATTCAATGATCCAATCACAAGTTGGGTCAATACCTAAATGATTGGCATGTGTAAAACCAAGTCCAAGGGTAGAGTCTAAGTAGAGAATTAGTAAACTTGATTTGGGCATAGAAGATCATGTTTGGAAAGTTTTAGGGAAAACAAGGAAGCATTATGGGGGGGGTGTTGAGGAACTATGTAGGAAGTTAAAGGAATCCCTTGTGCAATTTCTAGTCAGTTAAGGAGGAATTTGTGGATTAATGGAGGCCCTAGGTTCCTTGGATAAATAGATCTCTCATGTTTTATTTCTTGTGATGTACAATGGAAATCATTGATAGCTTTTCTCTAAGGTTGGAGTTTGAGTAGAGAATTCTTGAATATGATTTGGGAATAGAGGGTCATGATTTGGGTTCTCACTAGGAAAAAATGGAAACACTGAGTCAGGGGTGTTGAGGGACTATGAAGGTAGTGGAAGGACTCACTTGTTCAATTTTCAACAAACTAAAAATTTTCAACTACAATAATGGATTCGTAATTGAACCGAATGAGGTTTTTTGGGCCATATCAATGATTCTGATATGAGAGAATAATTAGAATTATGTGTTGTGAAATGGGGAGAGGTTCCTTATGGATTAATAGTTGAATGTATAGACAATGAAAAATTAAAGATATTAGGAAATGATAATGAAATTTATGAATGCTAAGAACTTGAAGGGAATATATGTACAACAATATTCTTATAAGAATCCTTACTTATACTTTGTTGTTGAATTTTTTTTTCCCATTTTGTTGTGCATGAGTTCCTATATAAGGACTCAAAGTCTTATCTTGGATTGTTGGGAGACAATAGCCTCATATGAGGATTCCTTTAATTTTGATACTGAGGATTACGTGTTCTTAGAATTTAGAAAACATTTTAAATTTAGATTTGTAATTCCATCTATTAAATGTATGTTCCTTGTAAATCTACATGGGATATTATTTTTGGTTTTAGATCCTTTTTTAATTTCCAATTATCATCCCCTAAGACTATAGTTTTGGAGCTAAGAATTGTTGTGTACATTTTTATGGTTCCATGTGAATACATAATTTTGGATGGTCGAATCAGATATTGGTATTGTTATGATGCATATCATGGATGGATGATATGGCTATTGGATGCATTATTGGTCACATTTTGAGCCAAATAATGTACTCTATTCTATATAATTGATTTACGAGTGGGGATTAAGGTAAGGCTTATCGTATATGACTTGAGTAGGAATGGATTGATGGCCATCATAAGGGTGGTGGTGCATTTTCACTCATAGTACAAAAGTAAATGTGTGTGTGTGTGTGTGTGTTTGTGTGTGCATGTGCACACACACTTTCATTGGTTACTCAATGGTAACAAGAGACGATACACACACTTTGATTGGCCACTTAGTGGGAATGAGAGATGATAAGGGCTAGCATAACAAGGTATGTGTAGAGGCATGGGATTGATTCCCCTCTTAAACCACTAACCTAAATCTAATGGATAACCTTGAACCATTGATTGAGATACCTAATAGAGCTACTTTACCTTCAATTTTATTCTTAAGTATGGAGGTTGTGTGGTGCTTGATGCCTTGAATGTTGTGAATGTAGTATGAGTGTAAGATTGCACCTTTGTTTAATCATATGTATGTGTATGTGTTTTCTTGAATGATCTCTTACCATGTTGAGAATTTGATATTATGATCCATAAACTACCATGCATATTCCACTAGATAGTTTGTCACAACAGATTTGATAAAAATATATTGAAAATATGAAATTGTACACTATTACAATTTTATTATATTTTTGGATATGTAGATGTACTATTATTAGTGCATGCATGCAAATGAAACTTATTCATAAAATAGAGAACAACAAAATAAAAATCCCACACACATTTGACACAATATATGCTCTAGGACACCCTTTAAGGAGAAAAACCCAGCTGGAAGGTGAGGTCGCTCCACTCTTTTTCTCAAATGGAAAGATGGTTGTAAGAACAAAGAAGTATGGCCTGTGGCTCATGGGCTACAACAGTGAAAAAATACTCTTTTTTTTCACTACCTCCTATCCCTCTTGGCTATTTTTTCTCTGTTATGTAAAAAATTTACTCAAAATAATGGAACCACTTTTCCTCTTAGTGGTCTGGTTATAACACAACCCAATAGCCTACTAGTGGTTAGGTTTGACTACCTCAACTCTTACCCAGAGTTACAATATAGAATATTCTCAAGTCTCCTAAATTATAATCACGTGGCTAACCACTTTTTCATGAATAATGGGGCCTGACATGGCATCCTCTCGAACCATGGTGGTGAAAATAAGAAGGCCACCTTCTAAGTAGTGTAAATTTTTCATAAAGCCTTTGATTGATGTGATTTTTGCACCATTGGAAAGGTCTCAATGTGTATAATAGCATCAAAGGTGTGGCTCTAAAGCAAAAAAAATTTACCCCCATAATTTTTTTTTTGATGCCTCAAAATTCTCCTAGAAGGTTTTAGACCTTGTTTTTCCAAACTGGATCTTGTTGGTAAAAACGGTCCCTTGAGCTAATTTCTCCATTTTTTCCACTCTGAAAGCATCGAGATGGATCACACCTCCCCATTTTGGGAGGATTTTGGTCCCCGAAATCTTCTATTGAGTGAGGTGAGGATAATTTTCCTCCGCCTTCTTTCTGGTGTACCATTTAGCTTTGCCTAGAAGTTGTCCTTTCAACCCAATCTACCAAAGGTCATGCTACCCATGTCTTTTAGTTCTATACCTATTCTGAAAAATTGTATCTTCTATTAAATATTCCTAATAATATGGTGCCAAATCCTCCACAGAAGGTAGGACCTATTCCTCTTCTTGATTTAGCATGAAAGGCTTATAGAGTTTCAAATCCTTTACATTCAAAACTGAGTAAATGTTTATATATGGTGTTAAACTGAGTTGATAAGAATTATCACCCACCATTTCCAGTATCTCAAAGGGACCATAACTTAGATCCTTGATTCTCTTACCAGGCCCCTGTAGCCTCTCATTATTCAATTGTATCCATAATTTGTTTGGGCCACCTTGAATGATTTCTCTATTCTATGCTGATCATGTTTTGTCTCATATTTATCCTACAACTTAACTAGTGTCTCTTATACCTATATATGGATGTACTTGATCTTCTATATAAAATTTTCATCCCTCAAGGTGTCTCCTATAAGATCTTCCCTCACTCCTCCTCGCTGCCCATATGCAATGTACAAAGGTGAAGGTGGAAAATATTAAAAAAAGGTTTCAAATGGGAACTTTCATGTAGAAGTGTTGACTGCTCTATTGTAAGAATGTTGTATATATACCATATTTTCATCCCAGGCCTTCAGATACTTCTAGTTATATCCCCTCTGAAGTTGCACCAAAGTCCTATTGACTGCTTTTTTTTCCATTTTTATTTGGTTGGAATTTTTTAGATCTCTTCAACTTCATGTCCATATTCTATGAAAATGTAGTCCAAAATTCACTGAGAAATATTGTTTCCTTCCTCAAATGATGCTCATTGGTATCCCAAAGTGCACCCAAACTTGTCCAAAGAACAGTTTTGTTGCTTCTTTCCCACTTATGGTCTTTTTACAGGGCATCATAACACACATCTTGATGAACCTGTCAACTATCATAAATAGGTAGTCATGTCCCTTCCTGGTTGTTGGTAAACCTACCACAAAGTACATGGAAATTATTTCCCAAGGATGAGTGGGTACAGGTAAGGGATCATATGGAACCTATTTCATATTGCTAGGATTGTTTGTAAAAAAAAAAAATAATGCATCCTCTTATGAACCTAACTACTTTTTCTTGCATCTTGGAAAAATACACATACCTCTGCAAGTTGGCCACAATCTTCCCTACACCAAATTTTCTTGCAACCTTGGAGGTGTGATCCTCTCTAATTAGCTGCAATTTCTCACCTTTAGGAACACACAGATTATCCATCTTGTAGAGTAACCCATCCTGGATGGTAGCCAATGGTTTTGGCACAATCGTGCACATGACTCTAACTAAAACTATTGAAACACCTCCTTGAAGTCCTCATCCTCTAAATATGTCTCTCTGTATGCATCACGGGTTAATGGCTCCATGTGCATAAGAGTCCCAAAAGTTGTGATATTTCATGTGGGTGGCCTTGAAATAATGTTGGGAAACTTATTTTTGATGCCCTTCTTGTACTTGATCACCAAATAAAATTGTTATAGAAACCCCATCCACTTGTAATGTTTGGTTTGTTGTAGCTTACTTTGGCCTATATGTACTGTAGTGGCTAGTGATATGTGTGGATTATTGTCTCCTTTCCCATCAGATAGTGCTTCCACTTCTTCATATATTGCACTTGGGAATAGAGCTCCTTGTTGTAGGCCGGGTAGTTAATAACTTCCCCATTAAATACTTCATAATGGTAGACTATAGGCCTTATTCCCTATATCAAGGCCACTCCCATAACATACCCACTCGCATATATCTCCACATCAAAGGGATGATGCGATTTTGGTAATTCTAGAACTGGTGCTTGAATGATTTTCTTATTTAGCTCCTTGAAATACCTCTGCTGACCCTTTCCCCACTGGAAACTCTTGCCACTTGTTATGTCATGGAGCAGTGCTACTACCACTGAAAATGAGGCTATGAACTTCCTTAGGTACTGTGCTACCCCAATGAAAATTTTGACCTCAGAAACATTAATATGAACTAGACATTTCATGATGGCCTCCATCTTGGAATAATCTATATTAAAATATCCTCCACTTATCACGTACCTCAAATACACCAAATATTGTTGTGCAAACTCACATTTCTTGAGATTAACTAGGAACATGTGCTCCTTTAATGTCTCCAACACCTGCATCAAATGTTATATGTGCTCTTACTGGTTATTAATATATACTAGTATATCATCCAAATAGACAATAAAAAATGAATCTATAAAATGGCACACTACATCATTCATTAATCTCATAAGTGTACTCATGTTCTACATAGGCCAAATTGTATGACTAACCACTCATACAAACCTTGTTGGGTTTTCAAGGCAGTCTTCCATGTATATTTTCTTTGAATCAAACCTGGTGATATCAAGACTTTAAGTCCAACTTGGTGAAGCACCTTTCTTATTGCAATTCATCCAAAAAATCATATATCCTAGGTAGGGGATATTTGTTCTTGGGCATGATTTTGTTCAACGCCCTGTAATATATACACATTCACCAAGTCTCGAACTTTGTAATATCCCAAATTGGGATTAACGGTAATAAAATTACAAATAGACTAAAAACTACGGCAACAAAAAATACATCATCAAAACACGTAAATTGGTGCCAAAATCAATTGCTGAGCCATTTTATTAAATTGAATGGAATGAGGAAAATAGTTGTAATATTCCCATTTAGGCCAAGCCTATGAGAATATCTTATTTTTCCTGATTTTATCTTGCATTTCAAGTTTATGAATAAAATATGAAGGAGGAAATGTAAAACTCCTAAAATCCATGAATAAATCAATGCCCATGTAAACAGAGACATATCTGGGCCATGTAATTAATATATTGCAGGTGTGAATGAGCTTAAATCACAAGACTGGGTCAACCTTGACCAAATCAATAGTGCGGTATAGGTTCAATGAACCTCATGGATACACAGTGTAGTTCTAAATGGAGGGTCCACATGTGAAAGGGGTTAACTCATTGAGGTGGTTTAGGGTTTGGCAAGGCATTCATACTATAAAAGAAGGATGAGGACAACAAGAGAAGGTTTTTGATGTTATTATTTTCTGAAGGTTTTGTCTGTTGAGACACACCTCTGTTGGGGTTTCTTGTTTAGGAACTCCCACCTCCTCCCTTGAGCAGCTCTTGGAGGAGCCTTGTTTTTCTAGTCCACTATTTGGCATTTTTCCAAGCCTCATCTTGCATCTACAACGTAGTTCTGCTTAGGATTGGGTTGTCTATGTGAGCTGTAGCAAGTGGAACTCTAGATCTGCAGAGATCTAGCCTGTATTGGATCCTCTTCTCAGTGAGTGTGTCTTTTAACCTCCTGGAAGAGTGCATCCATTGTTGAGCTTCAGTTTTGCATCTTGGCATTAGGCCAACTTAGTTAATCAAGCTGCAGCACAGTTTCCCTTGAGGGACTGCATTATTTTCATGGAAATCAAATATTTTCAGATCTAAGTCATTTCAGTGCTCTTTGTTAGTGGAGGAGGCCTCTACTCTATTGGAGGAAGTGTATTGGAGTGCATGAGCCTTAATTTCTAATCTTGGCATGAGGCCATCAGCTTTCTAACCCCTAAAATGCAGTTTTTTCTCTAGATCTACGTTATTCTTGTAGGAGGTGTTGCAGGGGGTTTGGGTGCATCAGTTGGAGAGCTGGTTTTGGAGTGTTGAGGATCCACTCTTCATTTTCAGATCTTGTGGAGGAGATATATACTTGTACTTTTAAGATCTGATCTGCATAATTTGAATTCTTCAGTAATCCTGAATATTTCTGCAGATCTACTTTCTTAGATCTCAGATCTACTGCTCATGCTTGGTGCAAACCCCAAAATTCCAAGGGGATCTGAAAGAGGAGCTTTTCTAGTGCATGGATCTGATATAGATATAAAATTTAATGCACATATCTACTCTATATTTGACATGTAACATACAACAGTGTAGCTCAATAAAAATAACGCCGTCAAGGCAACATTTTGTCAAACATATGGTTGCAACGCTCTTTTGAGGAGATTTCTTCTGTATATGCCTTGTATTTTCAACTATGTACTTGATGGATTGAATTGTAAGACTTATTTGCTACTGTAAATACTATTTAAAAATATTTTATGAGCCTCTTATCACTACTCTTCAGAAACTGCATTATTTTCCAAGCATAATTTTTTGTTATTGCTGCAGTCTCTCTTTGAGGCATTTCTGAAGACAACTAAGCGTGGGAGATCTGTTTAACCCACCTAGGAGGATTTATTTTTGATGCCCACTTGGATTTAAGACTTAGATACCTAGATATAAGGGATCAAAGTGCTGGATTTCATTACTGTAGCAGCCATTACTGGAAAATGCATTTTCCAGTCATGCCTTGCTAGCAGTTCCAAATTTGGGATATTACAGTGGTATCAGAGCTGCCATCTTTGCTCAGCCTGTGGATTCCAGATCCAATCAGAGCAAGATATTTGGCACATCCTATGAATTCTTGGAGCCAATATGTCTTCAGAGGGAGTATAACCTCTCAATGGCAGAGAGAAGAGGTATCATGGGAGAAGAAAGAAGAAAAATGGTTACACCATTGAAAGAATAAAAGGAGGAGATTTCTCTAACACTCTTTCTCAAGCTTTGCATGAGGTAGAGGGAGAAATCAGGGGAGTAAGGAATGGAAGATCAGTAGATCTCTTGATGAGGTTTGCACAAGAGGATAGCCCCACTACTTCATATGATGTGTGTGAGCATCCAACTACACAATCTGGTCCACAACATGGTAGCACACCTGCTTTCTTGTCTAAATAAGGAGGACGAGGAGAAGCATTGAAGGAGGGATCTATTGGTGAATGTCTCCAAGAATATGAATCTCAATCAGAGGGATTCAAAGAGCATATTAGTTTCCTAGAGTTCTATCAACTCAAAGAAGAAAGATCCTGCAGCTACAATGGAAGGAAAGGGGGCATGTAGCACACCTTGGGTAGATTCTCTCTACCTACATTTGATGGATCACCTAAAGACTCAGCCAAGTCTTGGGTAAAGAAGATTGGCACATACTTTCAGCTGCATCAAGTATCAGAAGAAGAAGCCCTGGGAGTAGCAGTGTTGCATCTTCAAGGGAGGGCTTATGCTTGGTGGCTGTTTGAGTCTTCTTCCTTGAAAGGGAGGAAAATCTCTTCTTATGCAAGATTCATTGGAGACTAGTGGAAAGATTTGATGAGAGACATTTTGAGAATTCTTGGGGGGAGCAGATCAAGCCCAATAAATCTAAATCTTTGCATGAGTTGGGAGATTCCATGGAGCCAACTCCAATCCTAAACATTGTTGAAGGGGTTGAACAATTGTTGCGCCTTGTACTAGAGGCAAAGGCCCCAATTCAATAAGATCTCTTTTCCTTCCTCACTAAGAAGTCAAGGAAAAGTATTTCTTGATGATGAATCATTCTCCACTAATGGGGAGAAAGGAGAGAAAGAGCAAAGAAGACCCTCCAGCGTTGTGCAAGCAGGAGGAGATTTATTTTAAAATGGATATGAGGCAATGGCTTCCCTTAAGGGGATTCTTGCACCTTTGCAAGGAATTCCATAGGATCTTCCATATGGAGGACTTGAGCATCATGTGTCTTTATAAGAAGGCAATGAGACAGAACAAAGGAGGGGTCACATAGCTGATCCACTATCTGGAAATGGGGCAAGGGCTCCAATCAGAGGCACTCTTACACCATTAAGAGGGGTCTCCAAGTTTCATGGTACTTCCACATAGCAATCAGAGATGGATTTGCACAGTGGAAGTAGTCATGATATGTTCCCATCTATTTTTTACATGGGGATGGACCATGAGACATCATTTTCCTGTGGTGTACCATCTGGGAGGCCACCTAAATCATATTTGATGGAAGATGTCTCATACATTGATGCTCCTTTTATAGATCCAAGGAAGGAGGGAGAACTAGTAGACCATGCTACAATGTTGAGAGTGTGGGGGAAGTATAGAGAAAGGAAAATCATTTTTCCTTTGACATCATTATCCATTCTCACCTCTCAAATTGCATCGAGAAGGTATGCTGCAAGGAAAGAAAATGACACCACCATGAAGCATGGGAGGCCAGATTTGAATCAGAGGAAAGACTTTTTTGAAGAAAACTCTTCCCTGTTGGAAGAGAGATGGTGGTCTCACATGCATGCTATGGCCAAAATAAAGAAGCATTGTATAGATGATAGCCTTCCATAGAAGACTAACTCCCAAGAGCTTTCTTCTTCTCTGAAGCATGTGCATGAGCAAGGAGGGCAGCAAGGAAGGAATATTCACCTTTAATCTCATACCTTTGGCATGGGAAATGGAAAAAAGGAGAAGAGTGGGAGGTATGGCCTTCCCACATACACCTTGGACATGGAGGATGTCAAGGAGTTGGAGCAGAAATATGGCTCTAAGGGGGAATTAAATTAGCCCTCTCTTCCTCCTCTTGAGAGAGAGAGTAGATCTATGCACCACTCCATTGATGGGAGGAGAATTGTTGGTGGAGAGCATGCTCTTAATACATGTACTTTCTATTATGAATATATGTATTCTTCCACCTTGTTTATGTAGGCCATGACTCAAAGGAGGAGAGTTTTATCTTGTCAATCTCATGGAAAATTTTGGGCCACAACCATTGCTGTACTTAGCCACTCCCTTGATGGACAAAGGGAGATCTTATTTCATGATGGGTGCTTTCCTAAGGCACCAAACATATCTCACACATCCAGCTATAGTGAGATGGCATGGGATGCAAGGAAGTGGTGGGAAAACCACTTACCACATCTTGATCTGATGCAGGCAGGAGATGCCCTACGCTGGTACCATATATGGGACTATGATCCACCTCCTCATGTTCCCATTTTTGTTCATGTATTTGTAATTTTGTTTCCATACATGGATGATGTACTTGTCTTATTTTTGAGATTGTATGGGGGGAGGATAGGAGGCATGTGTGTACCACATGGGATGGAGACTCTCTTTGTATGCTTTGCTACGCATTTTATGGAGAGTAAGGGTTCAGCCATGGTTGTTTCAATAGCCTTCTTGACACCTTATGGGATGGATCATGAACATCTCATAATGATTTTGGAGAGACAACTCATGGGAGGATGGATTGGTGAACACTCAGCTTATTCAAAAAGCTTGATCTTTGATAATGTCACCAGTGGAGGAGAAGTCTTGCAGCACTCACCTTATTAGTTGCTTGAGGACAAGCAACATTTTGGAGGGGAGGACTGTAATATTCCCATTTAGGCCAAGCCTATGGGAATATCTTATTTTGCTTTATTTTATCTTGCATTTCATGTTTATGAATAAAATATGAAGGAGGACATGTAAAACTCCTAAAATGCATGAATAAATCAATGCCCATGTAAATAGAGACGTATATGGGCCATGTAAATAATATGTTGTAGGTGTGAATGAGATTAAATCACAAGACTGGGTCAACCTTGACCAAATCAACAATGCAGTCTAGGTTCAATGAACCTCATGGATACACAGTGCAGTTCTAGATGGAGGCTCCACATGTGAAAGGTGTTAACTCATTGAGGTGGTTTAGGGTTTGGCAAGGCATTCATCCTATAAAAGAAGGAGGAGGAAAATAAGAGAAGGTTGTTGATGTTATTATTTTATGAAGGTTTTGTCTGTTGAGACACACCTCTGTTGGGGTTCCTATTTAGGAACTCCCACCTCCTCCCTTGAGAAGCTCTTGGAGGAGCCTTGTTTGTCTATTCCACTATCTGGCATTTGGCCAAGCCACATCTTTCATCTACAATGCAGTTTTGCTTAGGATTGGGTTGTCTATGTGAGCTGCAGCAAGTGGAACTCTAGATCTGCAGAGATCTAGCCTGTATTGGATCCTCTTCACATTGAGTGTGTCTTTTAACCTCTTGGAAGAGTGCATCCATTGTTGAGCTTCATTTTTGCATCTTGGTATCAGGCCAACTCAGTTAATCAAGCTGCAGCACATTCTCCCTTGAGGGACTGCGTTATTTTCATGGAAATCAGATCTTTTCAGATCTAAGTCATTTCAGTGCTCTTTGTTAGTGGAGGAGGCTTATACTCTATTGGAGGAAGTGTATTGGAGTGCATGAGCCTTAATTTCTGATCTTGGCATGAGGCCATCAGTTGTCTAACCCCTACAATGTAGTTTCTACTCTAGATCTGCGTTATTCCTGTAGGAGGTGTTGCAGGGGGTTTGGGTGCATCAGTTGGAGAGCTGGTTTTGGAGTGTTGAGGATCCACTCTTCATTTTCAGATCTTGTGGAGGAGATCTATACTTTTACTTTTTAGATCTGATCTGCATAATCTAAATCCTTCAGTAATCCTAAATATTTATGCAGATCTGCTTTCTTAGATCTCATATCTACTGCTCATGCTTGGTGCAAACCTTGAAATTCCAAGGGGATCTGAAAGAGGAGCTTTTCTAGTGCATGGATTTGATATAGATCTAACATTTTATGCACAGATCTGCTCTAGATATGACATGTAACATAAAACAATGCAACTCAATAAAAATAACACTGTCAAGGCAACATTTTGTCAAACATATGGTTGCAGCCCTCTTTTGAGGAGAATTCTTATGTCTATGCCTTGTATTTTCAGCTATGTACTTGATGGATTGAATTGTAAGACTTATTTGCTGCTGTAAATACTATTTAAACATATTTTATGAGCCTCTTATCACTTCTTTGCAGAAACTGCATTATTTTCCAAGCATAATTCTTTGTTATTGTTGTAGTCTCTCTTTGAGGCATTTCTAAAGACAACTAGGTGTGGGAGATCTGTTTAACCCATATAGGAGTATTTCTTTCTGATGCCCACTTGGATTTAGGACTTAGATACCCAGATTTAATGTAATATTCCTAATTAGCGACAACTAATTGGAATATTCGATTTTGTATATTTTTGTCGTCTATAGTTTATAAATAAATAAAAAGTGAGTAGAGAGGGTCTAACTCACTTAAGTGAAATAAAACATCCTCCTAGTAGCATGACATTGTAACTTAAGGGGGAGCCAAGGGGGGCCAAGCAGCATGTAGAGAGGGGGCTCACGTTAGCTCTAGAAGCTTCTGTGTAAGAGAGGTTGGACACGTGGCAAGAGATGGAGGCTACGTTGAGGAGATGGCCTTGGGATTGGAGGAAGGCCAACGTTATAAAAGAAGGAGGAGCCTTCTCATTTGATTCATTTTTTTGTTGATGATATTGAGCTAGACGTTTTGTCTTCTTGAGCACGTTGGTTGTTTAGCCTGTCTACAGCACTGTTTAGTGCATTGAGTGTCTCCGGTCGGAGATCTCGCCCTTAGCCCCGGGGGACTTCGAGTGCCTACTCGGGCAAGGTTATTTCTTCAGCATTTTGTGAGAGGTTTTGTTGCTTGGGTTTGCTGCGGAGCTGGGATTTCATAGAGACTGCGCAGTCACTGGGAGAGAGGACGTAGTCCATTTCGAAGGTGCTCTGGATCGGGATTTCTATAGGAGATTTAGCTGAGATTTTGAGCAGAGGATCAGCCTTTTCCCATAGGAGGATTTTGGTGGAGTATGAGGCAGTGTTTCAGCTGATCTCATTTTTCCTTTGCGCAGAGCCTTGGAGGCCAGCGTAATTCCCTGAGAAGGTATTTTCAAGTGATTTTTGGGGGTCGGCTATTTTTTATATGGTTTTTGGGTTTTGTCTAAATTGGTGAGTAGAGGAGGTTTGCAGATTTTCAGCACATTCCGGCAAGGGGATCAACCCCTAGTCTTCATTTCATTCCAGCAGTAGCAGCTACACGACATTTTTCCAGCAGTTGGGATGCAGTCCATAGAGCAGCCATTTCCTCTATTTTTTTAGAGTGGTTCTTCACTTGCCTTGAGCAAGATTAGGTGCCATCACTCTGATCACCTATTGTATTTCATTATATTTCTTAGATTAATAAAATGGCTTAGCATTTCCTCTCTATGTTTCTGGATGAGTTGTTGTATTTGCCGTATTTTCTTTCTATGCTATTAGATGTCTGTTGCACTATTATTTTTATATATTCGTGAGCATTCTAGTTCTATACCACTTGGTGTGTTATCTTTCACTCTTAGACAGAGTCTGGAAAGGGCCAGGTAGCCTCCGGATTTCGTCCTCTTTTATGAGGCGATATATCTAGTAAATTCCCTCCCAGTCTATCTCTGGTTGGAGTTTATCGTGTTTTATAGATATCCCCGAAACAAGATATTATAGTGGTATCAGAGCATAGTTCTAGCTCAGCCTGTGGTCTATGACACCGGGGAAGAGACCATATATTTGTTATAGAGGCAGGAAGTACAGAGACCATGAGTGTAGGTTGTAGAACACCTACAGAGAGGGAGATTGTGTTCAGGTGGTGGACACAGAGTAGGAGAGAGAGCCTGTGACAGACGCAAAGCAGGAAGAGCCTGTATTAGATTCAGAGCATAGAGGGCTGATGGCAGATGACACAGAGGCCAAACAGTTTGGGGAGGCACTCCTCAAATCGGTGCAGGATTTAGCCAAACAGATTGAGGTGATGGGTCAGAGGTTCACCGTTGTGGAGGCTAGATAGTGTGAAACCCCATGGGTTTTCTAGGTAGGAGAGGGATTAGGTACATCCAATCATTTTCCAGAGCATGGTGCTGCTCAACGTGATATTCCTCAGCCGATGGCTTAATGAGCACCTACCCGCTCTACTATGCCCACTTTCTTGGGAGCAGACACAGGGGCAGGAGCCCAACAGGAGGCAGAGCCCGGACACATGGGTGAATATTTTGCAGAGTATCAGGCCTATGGGCAGGAGTTCAGGGATGCTCTCACATTCCAAGATTTTGTTCAGCTCTAGTGGGACAGTAGACCCCGCGACCATCATAGAGGGCACCGACATTATCGTGATGGAGATTCCCACCGCACATCTAGCAGATTCCATTTGCCTACATTTGATGGCTCATCAAACAGCTCGGAAAAGTCTTGGGTGGAGAAGCTGGACATCTATTTCCAGCTTAACCAAATGTCAGAGATGAAGGCCATCAAGGTGGCGACATTGCATTTGGATGGTGAGGCCCAAGACTGGTGGTTCCATGGGATGGTGACACTCGGGCATTCTACAGTGACGACATATGCCAAGTTTATCAGGAGGTTGATGGAGAATTTTGATTGGAGGGATCCGTAACAACACTTTTTTGAGCTGATGAGACTCAAGCAGACTGGGAACCTAGAGAATTACATTGCAGATTTCTTGAGGGTTTCGGTGATGGTGCCAGATCTATCTGCGACACTGATGATCTATATGTTTGTGGAGGGATTGACAGAGCCACTTCAAGGTCTAGTCAGATCTACTATACCAGCTACTCTCTAGGATGCTATCAGCAGGACCAGGGACTTACAGTATGCATTGCCCAGGACGCGGACACCTTACCCCCAGAGACAGGGTTTCCAGCCCAAGGGGAAGGATGTGACGGTTCCCCCTCCAAAGGGGAATCCCAGACGGGCTCAGATAGATGATGATGCTAAGAGGGAGTTGAGGAAGAAGCAGTTGTGCTTCACTTTTTAGGAGCCATGGGCACCAGGGCATAGGTGTGCTGCTGGCAAAGCACACTTCATCGAGGTCTTCTCTGATGATAGCGGGGAAGAGGATGAGGAGGATGATGAGGAGGTAGGAGATAGTTAGACGGCTCAAGATCAATTGTTGCCTCCACCTCCAGGGACAGGAGGTGCAACATTTGCACCCACAGGAGGGACCCTTGCAGCCTTACGAGGAGTTCCTAAGTATTTGACGCTGCGCGTATGAGGGACAGTACGTGGCCAGTCAGTATCAGTCTTGGTTGACAGTGGGGTGACCCACAACTTCATTGATGCACAAATGGTCGAGAGGAGGGGTATACCGATCGAGAGCTTTGACGAATTTTCAGTCTTGGTCCCAGGAGCCCAGATGATGCAGTGTGCCCTGTATGTTCCAGAGTTGGCAGTGACAATGGGTACCTACACCGTGACCGATCACTTTTTCATGGTCAACATACCAGATACCAATGTGGTATTGGGTGTTCAATGGTTGATTACTCTGGGGAAGGTCACCACAGATTGGGAGGCCTTAGAGATGGAGTGGGATGACAATAATACTGAGAAGCATGAGAAGATCCACGGGATGCACACTTACCCACCTCAGATAGTTTCGGCACACTGGATGGAGGCCGATTTAAAGAAGGGAGACATAGAGTGGGCGGTTGAGTTGCGGGCATCAGAGGCAGAGACCACCGGTCGAGAAGTTCATCCTGATATACAGGCCATCCTTGACAGGTATGATGCAGTGTTTGGGGATATACCACCAGGTCGGCCATCGGACCGAGGATTTGAGCACACCATTGAGCTTGAGCAGGGTATTCAGGTGATGATCACTACCCCATATAGGCATCCAAAAGCCTATCGGGATGAGATTGAGCGGGCCATCCAGGAGTTGCTGGCTCTTGGGCACATTAGACCAAGCACGAGTCCATTTGCTTCTTCCATAATGTTGGTGAAGAAGAAGGACGACACCTTGAGGATGTGCATTGATTACAGTGCCCTGAACAAGAAGACCCTGAAGAACAGGTATCCTATACCCAGGATCGATGAGTTGATGGATGAGCTGAGAGGAGCCAAATTCTTCTCGAAGATTGATTTGAGATCAGGGTACCATTAGATTGGCGTGAGGGAATAGGACATTCCCAAGACTGCCTTTAAGTGTCATTATGGGCACTTTGAGTTTTTGGTTATGCCTTTTGGGCTGACCAATGCACCAACCACCTTTCAGTCTTGCATGAACCATATCTTCCACAGTCATCTGAGGAAGTTTGTATTGGTCTTCTTTGATGACATATTCATATATAGCAGGACTTGGGAGGAGCATCTCCAGCATATAGGCAGTGCTACGCATCTTGGAAGAGCAACAGTTCTATGCTAAGCTCTCCAAGAGTGAGTTTGGGATGATGGAGATGTTATATTTGGGACACATTATTGGAGTGGACGGAGTGAGGGTCCATGAGGAGAATATTAGAGCCATCAGAGATTGGCCGGAGCCAAGGAACGTGACGGAACTTCGAGGATTCATTGGGATATGTACCTATTATAAGAAGTTCGTCAGAGGGTTCTCATAGCTTGCTGCACCCCTTACAGATTTGATGAAGAAGGGGGCAATCAGTTGGTTAGATACAGCGCAGCGAGCCTTTGATAGGCTCAAGGAGGTGATGAGTAGCTACCCAGTTCTTGCATTGCTAAATTTTATGCAGCCATTTGTCTTGGAGTGTGACGCGTCGGGAGAGGGGATCAGTGCAATATTGATGCAGGGGGGACACCCTATAGCCTTTGAGAGCCGGAAGCTCCTGTAGCACGAGAGGTTGTATTCTATATAAGACAAGGAGATGTTGTCCATCATGCATGCCTTGGCCAAATTCCAACAGTATTTGGTAGGGAATAGGTTCAGGGTGAGGACTGACCGCAATAGCCTCAAGTTATTTTTGGAGCAGAAGCAGCTATAGGAGAGGCAGCAGAAGTGGATCATTAAGATCCAAGCATATGAATTTGACATTGAGTATGTCAAGGGTAAGAATAATGTGGTAGAAGATGCCCTTTCACGTAGACCAGCCACGTTATCTCTTATGAGCTTGGATACAGATTGGAGGGCTGGAATTTTAGTGGAGTACTCCAAGGAAAGATTTTCATGTGAGGTGCTACATGGACAGGTAGCGGATGACAGGTACAGGGTGGTTGATGAGATCATCTATTACAAGGATAGGATCTTCTTGACTAAGGGGTCTCAGCTCAAGAAGAAGATACTCCAGGCATCACATGATTCTCCATTGGCAGGCCATCAGGGGTTTACCAAAACCTACAGGGCCATTAGAGAGAGGTTCTAATGGAAGGGCCTCAAGGAGGACGTACTCTAGCACATCAGGGAGTGCGATGTTTGTCAGAGGAACAAGGGGGAGATGAACCATCCTGCAGGATTGTTGTAGCCTCTTCCTATTCCGGAGGGGAAATGGGAGAGCATATCGATAGACTTCATCACAGGGTTGCCCATGGTGCAGGGTAAGGATTGTATCTTTGTCGTCGTTGATCGGCTGACAAAGTATGCGCACTTCTTCGCCATATCCGTGCATTACATAGTAGCACAGGTGGCTGAGCTATTCTTCAGAGAGGTTTTTATGCTGCATGGTCTTCCTAAGACCATCATCAGTGACAGGGATAGCCGCTTTATGGGTGGATTTGGGCAGGAGATTTTCTAGCTGGTGGGGACGGAGTTGACACTGAGTACCTGTTATCACCCACAAATGGACGAACAGACAAATATAGTTAACAAGTGGCTAGAGGGCTACTTGCATAACTATGTTAGTGGGCAACAGCGAGCATGGTTGAGATGGTTACATTTGGGGAAGTATTTCTACAACACGACACATCACATGTCCATTGGTATGTCACCGTTTTATGCTTTGTATGGGTATCATTCCTTATCTTTTGCTGATGTGATTTTTGGTGCTAGCAAGGCTCCTAGAGCCAAGATTTGGATCTAAGAGAGTCAGGACTGTCAAACCAGGAGGTAACTCCTCAAAACTAGAATGTGTATTAGCTGAAGAATGTACATGCTTATATAGATGGGAGGTGAGGCTATTGGGATTCATCTCCCAATGACTCTTGGCCTTCCTTATTTCCTAATAATAAATAATATACAAAAAAACAAATGCACACCCATCCATAGGATTATGTGTCAACATTCCCCCCTTTAATCCGAAGGGATGTTGGTGAGTCCAAGCATCGATCTGAACTTTTCAAACTTTTCTCTTCCAAGTGCTTTGGTGAAGATGTCAGCAGTTTTCTCATTTGTGGAACAATGATGTAGATGGATGGTCTTGGCCTGAACATGATGTCGAATGAGATGGTACTTTGTATTGATGTGCTTTGTTCGATCATGGAACTTTGGTTTCTTGGCCAACTTTATTGCAGAAGTGTTGTCGATCATGAGTGGAGTGGAATACATCTGTTTCATCTGCAAATCTTCCAGGATTTTCCGGAGCCACACAATTTCCTTTGTTGCTTCAGCTGCTGCCACATATTCTGCCTCGGTCGTGGAATCTGCTGGAACTGACTGTTTGCGTGATCTCCATGAGACAGCTCCCGATCCAAGACTCATGGTGTAACCTATAGTAGACACCCCTGTTTCTTTGTCGCCATCAAAGTCTGAATCAGAGTATCCGATCAAGCTGAAGTCGCCTACCTGTGTATATTTGAGTCCAAAGTCTTGAGTCCCCTTCAAGTACCTTAGTACTCTTTTTGCAGCAGACCAATGTCCTTCACAAGGTTTTTGCATGAACCTTGAGAGGATTCCAACAGCAAATGAGATGTCAGGTCTGGTGGTGGTCATATAGATAAGACTTCCTACAAGCTGTCTATACTTAGTTGCATCCTCAAATTCCTTCCCTTCAACAGATGTGAGCTTCAAGTTTTGTTCCATTGGAGTGCTCAAGGGTTTACAGTCATCCATGCCAAATTTGTTCAAGAGATCTCCAATGTACTTCTTTTGAGAAAGAAATATGAATTTAGGATGTTGAATTACTTCAATACCCAAATAGTAATGAACATGACCCAAATCAGTCATTTCAAAACCTTTCTTCAACTCTTTCTTCATGGATGCAATATAGCTCTCATTGTTTCCTGTTATCAAAAGATCATCTACATATACTACAAGATATACAACTGTTTTTCCAACTTTCTTAACAAACAAAGTTGCATCATCAAGATCAAAGTGTTTGAAATCAAGTTTCAGAAGATGCTCGGTCAATTTCTCATACCAGGCTCATGGTGCTTGCTTGAGGCCATACAAGGATTTCACAAGTTTGCAAACTTTGTGTTCTTGACCCTTTATCACAAATCCTTCTGGCTGGGACATATAAACTTTCTCTTTTAGATCTCCATTCAAGAAGGCTGTTTTTACATCCATCTGATGGACTTTCCATCCACTCTGAGCTGCTAAGGCAAAGAGAGTCCGGATGGTGGTCCATTTTGCTGTGGGAGCAAACGTTTCTTCATAATCAATTCCTTCTTTCTGTGCGAATCCTTTTGCCACAAGCCTGGCCTTGTGCTTGTCAAGTGAGCCGTCTGCTTTGTACTTGTTCTTGTAGACCCACTTACAGCCAATTGGTTTCGTTCCCAAAGGCGGATCAACCAGCTTCCAAGTGCCATTCTTTATCAAGGCATCATACTCCTTCCGCATCGCTTCTTTCCATTCATCATGAGAAGCGGCTTCTTTGAAGGAAGTTGGTTCATGATCTGTAGACAAACTCAATTCACAGTTATAAGCAATATCCATATCAACAAGGGAATCAGAATTATCTACATCACCTTCGATTTCTTGAGTGGAACTTCTTGTTCCTGTTTTTCCAACCTCATCAGGATGAACATCCTCCAGTGTCTTTGTCAGCCATTTGGGAGGACCTTTCGGAGATGGCCCAGGCTGGTCACTTGACTGAGTTGGGATTGATTCAAGATTCAATCTCCCAATTCTGTCGATCACATCATCCAATGTGTCATCCGTGGTTGTTTCTTCATGTGGGGGGGAGAGTGCTTCAGGATATGATTCCACAGTTTGATTCAATATCGGAATCCCCCCTTCAAGGTGTGGAATCACATTATCAAATTCTTGGAAAGACTTTGCATGTGTGAATCTATCCAGGCGATCAAGTTGCCGCTCAACAACCTTGTCACTCTTGGAAGATTAAAGAAAAATGACATCTCTTGCTATCACAAACTTCTTATTTGCTTCATCATAGAGACGATATCCTTTGGAGGTATTGGAGTACCCCAAGAAGATACATTTTCTGCTTCTAGCACCAAGTTTGTTCCTTTGACCCTTGGGTATCAAGGCATAACAGGTGGACCCAAAGACCCCGAAATGCTTTACCGAAGGAATGTGGCCATGCCACATTTCAAAAGGAGTTTTATTTCTAATTGAACTTGAAGGACACCTATTCTTTATGTAAACAGCACATAGAACTGCATCAACCCAAAACATCAATTTTACATTCTTGAAAAATAACATGGAGCGGACCATATTTAAAATGGTTTTGTTCATTCTTTCAGCTACACCGTTCTGTTGTGGATTATATGGCACAGTTGTTTGATGTTTGATTCCATGTTGACGAAGATAATTTTCAAATTCGTTTGAAGTGTATTCTTTTCCACTATCAGTACGTAGAGAGCCAATATGTGTTTGTGCATCATTTTCAATCCATGCATGAAAATTCTTGAAAGTTTGAAAAGCATCAGACTTATTCTTCAGCAAGTAAATCCAACACATTCTGGTGTAGTCATCAATAAATGTCATCATGTATTTGTTTCCATTTGCAGAAGCAATAGGCATAGGGCCACATAAATCTGAATGAACAAGTTCAAGTTTCCTATGTGCTCTTGAGTGTGAATCATGAAATGGCTGTTTGCTATGCTTTCCTAGAATACATTCATCACATTCCTTAGGTTTTCTAGGAATTGTAGGCAGTCCATCAACACCATTTTTCTTCAACAAACGAAGGCTGTCATAATTTAAGTGTCCAAATCTAGCATGCCATAAAAGACTTGATGGAAATGTACCTTCATCATGATGTGAACCGAATGCAAAGTTTTGAGCATGGGCATATGAACCTTTCAGCTTCAAGAGTCTCCCTTCTTCTATTCCCTCCATGACAAGTGAGTGATCTGATGCTGATCTGACCTCTGCCTTGCCATCAAACAAGTGAACTGAGTGTCCTTGCTGCCGGATTTCGATCAGGGACAGCAAGTTTCTCTTCAACTCCGGGAGGTATAGAACCTCATGTAGTATATGATCAGGAAGACCAGGCAGTTTAAGCCTGACTATGCCAAGCCCTGATGGCTTGAGTTTGGATTTATCTGCGAAATATACTGCTCCATCAACTTTGTCAGTGAAATCTTCAAAAAAATCTTTTCTAAATGTCATGTGACATGTTGCTCCTGAATCTAGCAACCAATCATCTCTCCATGAAGTAAATGAAACATCAAATAGGTTTTCAGTTACTCCATTGTTACAATGTGCTAGAACAGAATGAGTTGATTCAACTGGTTTACCTTTGTCTTTGTCATCAATTTTACCTCTGTCTTGATTTGTTTGCTGCTGAACTTTAGATTGTCTACCCCCCTTTTCTCTGAAGTTTCTTCTTCGTCTTCTGCCTTCTCTTCCTCTGGATGGACCTGAATCATGTCTCTTTTCTCTCTGTGCCAAGTAGGCAGCCTCTTTAGAAGATGAAGGGACTGTCATCTTCTTTTGAAGGAGGAGAGAAAAACCAAAACTTTGCTGGAAAATTTCTCTTGAAGGAGAGAAAACAAAAAATCTTTTGCTGGAAAATATACTCAATTAAAAGGGCAGAAACTCTTGCTGGAAAAAATATTCTGCTCAAAAAACTCTGAAGACTGAATTTAAATGGACAAAAAGTACTCTTTGCTATAAACTGATTCTGCATTAAAAAAAATGTATTTTTTTTTGTTTGGGGAAAACTTTGTATGTGAAAAGATGATATGGAATGGAAGGGAGAGTACGGAATTATGAATGGCGGAGTGGTATTATGAATGTAAGAAATGGTATTAAAAATGGGGGGAATGGTATTTAAAAGGAGGAATGGTAGAATTATGAATGGGAGGGGGCGGATGGTTAAATATGAATACAAGCAAATGGAGGGGCAGTGGTTAAATATAATGGACAGCTTTTACATATGTAATGAACAGCGTTAAATATCAATGGACTGCTATATACAATGGACTGTATATATATAACGTGGAGCGGTATTTAAAAATTTTGAAAGGGCGGTATTACAAACGAAGCGGAGCGTGTATGTGTTATACATGGAATAGACAGCGTTTAATATATAAATGGACAGACAACGATATAAAATGGAGTCGACTGGTATTATATTAAACGCAGATGGTATATGTAGACAGACAGCAAATGTATGACAGCGTATTATGAAACGTGGGGCGGAAATGTATATCGACGGATAGCAATTGTATGACAACGGTATTGAATAGCAAGAAGGCGTATATAACAGTGCGGAGAGGTGTGTATTATGGTGTTAGAAACTCGTGGAGGGAGCATTATTTAACAAAACAACGTATTAAACATCCTCAACGTGTGTATTGAACATGGCGGTGATGGGAAATGAGTGAGGGAGAGGGCGAAGGGCGCAGAGGGAGAATGGAACAGGGATGAATGGAGAGGGCGCAAGGATGGATGGAGAATGGTGGAGGCCCAAAAGGGCGTTGCAAATTTTTTTTTTGAAATGGAATCTGCAGAATGACAGAGTTGCAGGACTGCTTGAATGGCAGAATGGCAGAGCTGCAATTTGCAGATTGACAGACACTGCAGTCTTCAGGAGCTGCAGGAGCTGGAGCTGCAAATGTCAGTGATAAATAGGGAAAAAAAATGCAGAATAACAGTCTAGCAATTAGGAGCAGCAGAACACAATTAATAAAATTGACTGAGCAAAGCATAGGGAGTTACACCACAGGGCAGAAATGCCAAATGTGGGGCTGGCTCTGATACCATGTCAAACCAGGAGGTAACTCCTCAAAACTAGAATGTGTATTAGCTGAAGAATGTACATGCTTATATAGATGGGAGGTGAGGCTATTGGGATTCATCTCCCAATGACTCTTGGCCTTCCTTATTTCCTAATAATAAATAATATACAAAAATACAAATGCACACCCATCCATAGGATTAGGTGTCAACAAGGACATTCTCCAAGCTCTCAAGGATAATATGGCTACAGCATAGAACCAACAGAAGCTGTATGCTGACAAGGGTCGGGTGGAGAGACAGTTTGAGGTAGGGGACTTGGTCTACCTACGATTACAGCCATACCGATAGTCATCACTGAAGCAGAAGGGAGCTGAGAAGCTCAAGCCTCATTTTTACGGGCCATATAGGGTGATACGCAGGATTGGGCAGGTTGCGTATGAGTTGGAGCTACCCCAAGGCAACAAGATCCACAACATTTTTCACGTATCATGCATGAAGAAGGAGCTAGGGCAGTAGGTGACAGTGACAAAGGAGCTACCAACCACGAATGATGAGGGGCACTTGGTGTTACAGCCAGAGGCCATTATTGATACCAGGGAGAGGCAAATATGGAGCAGGATAGTCCGGGAATTCTTGGTGAGGTGGAAGAATTTGTTGGATGAGGATGCCACTTGGGAGAGTGAGAATATTTTGCAGCATCCATCACTTCAGTTGCTTGAGGACAAGCAAAATTTTTCCGGGTGAGACTGTAATATTCCTAATTAGCGACAACTAATTGGAATATTTGATTTTGTATAATTTTGTTGTCTATAGTTTATAAATAAATAAAAAGTAAGTAGAGAGGGTCTAACTCACTTAAGTGAAATAAAACATCCTCCTAGTAGCATGAAGTTGTAACTTAAGGGGGAGCCAAGGGGGGCCAAGCACCATGTAGAGAGGGGGCTCACGTTAGCTTTAGAAGCTTCTGCGCAGGAGAGGTTGGACACGTGGCAAGAGATGGAGGCTACGTTGAGGAGATGGCCTTGGGATTGGAGGAAGGCCAACGTTATAAAAGAAGGAGGAGCCTTCTCATTTGATTCATTCTGTTGTTGATTATATTGAGCTAGAGGTTTTGTCTTCTTGAGAACGTTGGTTGTTTAGCCTGTTTACAGCACTGTTTAGTGCATTGAGTGTCTCCGGTCGGATATATCGCCCTTAGCCCCAGGGGACTTCGAGTGCCTACTCGGGAAAGGTTATTTCTTCAGAATTTTGTGAGAGTTTTTGTTGTTTGGGTTTGCTGCGGAGCTGGGCTTTCATAGAGACTGCACAATCATTGGGAGAGAGGACACAGTCGATTTTGGAGGTGCTCCGGATCGGGATTTTTGCAAGAGATTTAGCTGAGATTTTGAGCAGAGGATCAGCATTTTCCCATAGGAGGATTTTGGTGGAGTTTGAGGTAGTATTTCAGCTGATCTCATTTAGCCTCTGCGCAGAGCCTTGGAGGCCAGCGTAATTCCCTGAGGAGGTATTTTCGGGTGATTTTCGGGGGTCGGCTATTTTTGATATGGTTTCTGGGTTTTGTCCAAATTGGTGAGTAGAGGAGGTTTGCATATTTTCAGCTCATTCCAGCAAGGGGATCAACCCCTAGTCTTCAGTTCATTCCAGCAGTAGCAGCTACATGACATTTTTCCAGCAGTTGGGACGTAGTCCATAGAGCAGCCATTTCCTATATTTTATGAGAGTGTTTCTTTGATTGCCTTGAGCAAGATTAGGTGCCATCACTCTGATCACCTATTGTACTTCATTATATTTCTCAGATTAATAAAATGGCTTAGCATTTCCTCTCTATGTTTCTGGTTGAGTTGTCGTATTTGCCGTATTTTCTTTCTATGCTATTATATGTCTGTTGCACTATTATTTTTATATATTTGTGAGAATTATAGTTCTATACCACTTGGTGTGTTATCTTTCACTCTTAGATAGAGTCTGGAAAGGGCCAGGTAGCCTCTGGATTTCATCCTCTTTTCTGAGGCGATATATCTGGTAAATGCCCTCCCAGTCTATCTCTGGTTGGAGTTTGCCGTGTTTTAGAGATATCCCCGAAACATGATATTACATTTAAGGGATATAAGTGCTGGATTTCATTACTGTAGTAGCCATTACTGGAAAATGTGTTTTCCAGTCATACCTTGCTAGCAGTTCCCAATTTGGGATATTACAATAGTGGTGCTAGAAAGCTTGCACCTGGGCCTGCTCAAAGTAGACTGAAGAACAACTCAAACCCAAGCTAAATCTCCTGCTGGAAGTGGCTCTGCATGGCTCTGGCTCTGCACTTCCAAGCTAGAAATTTTATTGTTGCTCCACTGAATATGATGTTAGGGCCTAGAATAATGCTCAAAACTGGGCTTTTAACCATGATCTTTTCTCAAGAAACCCATGATAACACATGAAGGGTTTTTCCAAATATTGACCTCAGAATTTCTGCCTAATTTTCCCCCAGTTCCTCTAGTTACTGGCTAGGTTGGGATCCTGGTTTTCCCTCCAAATTATACCTAGAAAATTATGCCAAATCAATATTGGCCTCTCCTCAACAAACTTAGAAAAACTCAAAAAGGGTTTGTCCTAATTTTGACTTCAGAAATTGGCCCTGTTGGGTTTGGCACAATGAAATACCAGGGGAAATAGAACCACTGGAAGAATTTTCTTGGAAATGTCTCCAGAATGATGAAATAAACACTTGTAGGAGGTGGCTAGCCTCCCATCCAAACCTCCTGATGAGAATTCCCTTCTCTGCAACCTTCTGACTCAAACTCCTCACTACATTGCGTCCTCCATTGCGTAGTCTGATCCTCCTATGCATAGTCCATAAATGGCTACGCTTCCTGCTGATGTTGCTGGTAGAAAATTCCCTCAAAAAAGGGTGGAACTCCTCTCCTAAGTGAGCGCTCGAAGTCCCCCGAGGCAGAGGTTGAGATCTTTTCTTGAAGATATCGTGTGCTAAAAAATACTGCAGACTTGGCTCTTTGGCTCAAGTGTGCTCTGTCAAAATGACAAGAAGAAAATAATTGAATGAGTGGATTCCTAAATGAGCCTTCCTATCTTCCTTTTATCCATTGAGGCCCAAAGTATGCCTTGGGTCCCACCTTGGCCTGCGCTGCCTTTCCTTGGTCCATCACGTGCTACCTTCCTTTAGCCAATCCCACGTTGTCCTTTTTGTGCCTCTTCTATGCTTCCACCTAAGGCCAACTCGATCCCACCACTAGAGCCATAATTTTCCCTTAGGTAATTTAGGAAAAGACTTTATTTTTCCTAATTATTAATTGTGGGTCCCCTACCCACTTTATTTCTGCCCAACATTAGGATTTTCCAAAATTAATCAAATTAATATCCCAATTAGCTGACTGCTAATTTGGGGATATTACAATCCTCCCCGCCAAAAATTGCTTCTCCTCAAGAAATGCCTGAACAAGCCTCCTCTCTAGTTGTTGAACCCCACTATCACTACAAAAATGTGCCTGGGTCCCATATGCGCCACTAAATCATCCCTGTCCTCTAATTTTCTCGGATATGAAGGGATCCATCAATGTTAGGATCCTAAGCCATCTTGTACAACATGAAGCTCCAACTGCTCCACTCACTGTCTGGCCATGCTAATGAAGTCCCCCACTCCATCAGTGACTCGATAAATCTTAATGGAAGATCTACATGATCTCTGAATGTAATATACATCTCACCCCTAAAAGCTATCGAGCTGTAATGCTCAGGTCCCCTACTAATATCGAAGAGGTACCACCATGCTAATGTTTCACTACTCTGATAATGAGATACTCCCCATCATGTGCAGACTGTATTATCCTCTCTTGAGGCCTAGTGGCAAGAGATTTGTGAGATACAATTTCATCCAGCCCAAGCATCTCCATGATGCCAATACCTACCCCTCCAAATGAAACTCTGAATCTATGTAGCAACAAAGAAAGTATGCCTTGTCAATCGATGAAGTCTTATGTGTACCCCCAGGTGTCAACCCAACAATGAACTAGATCACTCTCTATCCTGACTCCGAGCATCATGGGAAAAAATGGGCTATCAATCAATTGAATATCTACATCCCATAGTCGGACCTACTGCACCATAGCTCTGACACCTACGAGAATCCCTCTGTGCCTCATCTCTAGTCCCTGCATGTGACCAATATAGAGGGTCCATATATCATGGGAAAATCTAATGCATGCTAACCTGCCCTGTGTCTGCCACTGTGTAGTAATGATGACCACTGGAAGCCACATGTGACAAATAGTCACCCCATGAATGCAACCCATAAATGGATATATGATATTCACAATCGACTCAAGGTATGTGGATCCCTCGTGTCCTTGCCAACCATATCCATTGGGTCTGCCATCCACCCTCTCGATAATGTGCTGACACATTTTTTGGAGCCCAGACACATACTTAGATGCTACCTCTATTGTACCCAATATTCTCTGCTCATGCATGGTCTCGAGATGCCCTGAGAAAAGAGTGACACATGTCTCCCTCATGATCCGCTCCTAAGCGTAGGCTCATATATGACTAATGTGCCACTACTACAGATGATCATCTCATCCCCTAATCTATGGCTGTCACCTATTGCACCGACATGATGCCACTGTTGAGAATTATTTCCCCTAGTGTGCTAAGTGTCATCCAAATATCTTGGGTGAGCCTTGCGTACCCCGCTTCTCATTCCCAGAGTGCCAAAGGACAAGAAAAAAATTGACTGTGCCCATGAGTGATGTAGAAGAGGGTCAGGCGTGTGAGTCCCCACGAATACCATCAAGTATCGCTCATCTATCTACCTGTCGATCCTAGGTGAACTACCCCCAAAGGTATGCTTGATGTCTCTATCCATGAGTCTCCCTAGAGTCAATGCTCTAATACCCTATTGTACAGCACCGTACACCCCCGCATACCACCAATCATCCATGTACTCTTCAACATGCCACTGCACACTATGACATACCACTATACACCATTGGATAACCCCTGCTTCTGTTGTACCATCTTGTACCGTCCTGTGCCTTGTCTATTTTAAGGCACCAGTCACTCCTCACGTGTACTCAATGTGATGTAAGACACTCTTACTCCACAATGCAGTCCCACACACTAAGGTACACCACCATGCACCTCCATGTCCACTGGTAGTCCACTACTCAATGCTAGATGATCCCACACATCCTTGGATGTGATGGCCTATAGTTGTGTCTCTACATGTTAGAGCACCCCTTATCAGTATCATAACCTCCACCATCTCATCACTACATCCGTCGATGAATGGATCATCACTCCCAACCCTCCCTGAGGAGTCCAAGAAGTGAATCTTCCTATGTTTCAGTTTTGATGAAACCATTGCTCTGTTCTACTGCGACCTCTGTGCCCCACACAAAGGTGAAGAATCCTTGGCTCCATACAAGGCACCATATGGTGGCCTTCCAATGCCACCTCCTCCGACAAGCTCCTGCCAAAGTATGTTGATCACCCTGTGACCCCACTTATAAATGTCATACCAAGACAACCCAAGGAGTCTGCCCATAAACTGGTTGGCCACTGGAGCTAACTAGAACACCCCTTGTGAATGTGCACGCTCAACTGTTAGGCCAAAATTACCCTCCAAGACATAGTCAACTTCTCTACCTAGGAAATGATAGGTAGTCCCACCTGGATCCCAATGCCAGTCTGGGGTTCCTGTATTCCCAATTCTTGGAAACTCCTGTTTAACTTAACCTAGGTCCATCACCATATTTATAACCCACTCCATTGGGCACCAACTCAAATTCTCTCTCCATCCAACCCAAACATGCAGATGCTGCACCCTGTGCAACTCCGATTATCTCATCTTACTATCTAGGTCAACATATGAGATCTGACTAGGTGGCTCTCTCTCTCTCTCTCTAATGGGAATAGGTGAGCCAACAGTGCTGCTAGCCATGTCTATGTATGCCTAAAGGGGGTCGATATGAAACTCCAATGTGCCTTCTAGTTGTACCATTAGGGAATCCAACCATTCCCCAACGTGGGCCAACTTGGCCGCTGACTCAGCACAAACCATTCTCATTCCCTCCAGCTCCTCATTCTTCAAAAAAATAGTCTCTCATACTGATGTGGCCTTCCCTTTCAAAGCTATAAGGTTGGCCTGAAGTTGATGACACTGCTATGTGCGACCATTGTAAAATACCTATATATATCCTAGTGCCTCATCAAGAGATAGCCCAAAGGATGGGATGCACACCCTCCTCCATAAACACTCCAACACGCAAGACATGCTCACTAGTCAGTCGCATGTGATTTTCATCCGAAAATTTTGTCAGAGACTTGGAGGCCTCTGTACCTATCGGCTCCTCAACAATAGTGGATATGTCTCCCAACACCTCATCACCCTTTGATGCATTGCTATCATCAGAGAATTCGGTCACAAACCTGGATACCCCATCAATGGGTGGTGTCTCATTAGCGAGTGTATGCTTAGCTGTCTCCTTGCCAACCATGACCCCTTCAAATACTATTTCATCTTCTTCCTTAATCCGCCTCACCATCCTCACATAATTCCATGGAATTCCCCCTGATTTGTGCATGTCTCTTAGTTCACGAAACTCCCAAAAAGTGAGGGACACTTGAATTTCATGTCCCAATGATTTGTATGCCCGCCAATTTGATGCCAATAACTCCACATCATTTGCAATAATGTCTTGTCCTCTTGATGTATTATCCACCATTCTAGGTGTTGCAACTCTTAGAGATAGCCTTGAGTTGTATAAAGACCAGTGCCTTGGACATCTTAAATGGAAGGAGCATATGAATCAAATGACTGCAGTTGGAAATGTTTGGCTCTCATGCAACTATCACTCAGATGAATGGTTTTAATAGGGGTGGAACCAAAACCCCAAAGTTAAACACAACAACTAGGAAAACTGCAGAAACTGAGTACAAATTTCAATAAGTAAATGCATCAGACAGCTCTAAAACAGAATGCTGTAAAGGGGGCCGACTTTTAAAATGAATACACAGTTATCAAGTTATATGTGAGTGATGACTATGGCAGAAGATAGAGTAAGATATCAACTATAACTGAGCTTGTTCAAAGATAAGAATCCATTGTAGTTAGTATCAGAAGAACAATGGAAGAGATAGAAAATGAAACAAAGTATCATGCCTGAGCCATATTTAAAGCACTAAAGATGAGTAAATGTGAGTATCTGCTACAATAAATTCACGTTTAAGCATGGGAGCACTCGCATTCCAGAGCATTAGATACAAGAAATGTAGAGAGATACGAAATGAACATTTGTATTAAAAAACATGGAGAAGAGTTACAAACTGTGAATCATCCAGAGTGGAATCCCCAATTCCAACAAAGCTTCTTATTATTGAATCCCTACGGGAACTTCAAACATCCACTATCTAAGTTCATAAAAAAATGCATACAGAATACTTGAGCTAGTGAGTCCCTTGGAAAATCTGGAACCTTTTGTTAGTGTTTTCTTCTTGTTTTTATAACATCTGATTCCTAATGCGCGGGAAGATATTTTACGAAAATATCTTCCCCGCATGCTTGTATGTTGTTTAAGGTCTAAATCAAAAACGAAAAAGATGATGAGGTAGAACTACCTCTCATCATCTTACAACGCAAGCCTAAAGCCGTTTCTAACTGAAATGTAAACAATTTACTAAACTAAAAGTGAAAACTGCAGGAGTGAAATAAGGATTTCACCTGAAATGACAAAGTGAAAAGAACATAAGGTAAAAAGGCCAAACAGGCCCAGTCATGAATGATCATTGTTTTTTGATGAGGTGGAGCCCCTACTGCTGCTGGCAAAGGCAATACCGTTAGTCGTGGGAAGGACTGGCCTTCTGCGCTAGAGAATGCGGTACTGCTAGTAGTGGAAGAGCTGGCCTTTTGTGCTGGAGGGTCTTATAGAATGGCCAATGGTCATGATCCATCGACTGAGACGTGAAACTGACCCTTTGCATCTTTTTTCTCTGCTTCTTGGGTGTGGAGGATCGTCATCCTTGGCCTCGAGCCACTATGATTGGCTATGAGACGGCCTGTGTACTTAAAAGGCCATGAAAACCTGCACAGACAGCAAACCAATTAAATAAATCTTGCGATGAGGGGTAGACTGCTTCAGATGGCTCAGCGAGGGGTTATGGAGCGATGCAGAGGAAGTGCGAATGCAGCAATGGAAGGTAAAACCATGGTGGAGGAGAAAACCAGTGTTTAAATCAAAATATGGCGCGGAAATATGATGGGCAGTTTCGCGGAGAACCGCGAGTGGTTTTCACGTGGGGGCTGAGTGGTAAGAAATATCAAGCTGGAGGCACGCGATACGTGTTAGGGAGTGATGCATGTCCTCACAAAAACTGCCCATTTCACGTCGGAGTTGCGTGTTGGGGAGATTCTGTGAAACGGATGCGAAAATGGGTGGGAGCCGTCCGATCTGGGAAATCCAGATCAATGACTATAGATGAACGCGATGGACATACTTGCATGGTTGGGTGGGACCGACAATTACGTCAGCAATTTTGTCACATAGGGGGATGATAAGTTGCAGGGTTATAAAAGTGGGAGTGATGTGGACCATTGGAAGAGGGAGATCAATGGTCAAGATCGGAGCGGGGGAGCGTAATTTTGGGTGAGTGACCGGGAAAGTAACGATTGACCGATGGAGTGAGGACCATTGGATCATGATGGAAATCAACGATGGGGATCAACTACGGGGCGCTTGGGGGTACATATCAAATTCTTTGCCTGTGCCTCCGCAGTAAATCTCAGTCGTTGATCTGAGATCTTCCGTAGTCAAACAGGTCAATTGCAAAGGCACTCAAGGTGTTAAATCATGCGCTGATAGTGCCTTCAGGTAGAGCGGAATATTGGTGATGACCGTTGGATCAACGAGATCAGAGGTGGAGATAACGTTGGAGAAGAAATGAGCGGGGTAAAAGGCAGAGGTTCGTTGGTCATTAGATCAGGATGATCAACGGTCTAGAATGCATCGCAGAATCGTACAAGGGCATGAATGGTGTGAGGGGAGGGGTGAACCGTGATGCGGCGATGAAGCGATGACCATCCGATCAGGAGGATCGACGGTCCAGATCATATCGTGGCTTCGCGTAAATGAGTGGATGAGGCAGAGGACATCGAAACAACGAGATAGCGCCAACCATTGGATCGATTACGATCAATGGCTCAAATTATATCGGCAGGGAATGAACATCGATGGTGAAAAATAGAGTGAAAATGGAGTGCAGCGATATGTGATGTGCGATGGATGAGGGCAGCGCGATGGAGCGATGACCGTTGGATCTACGAGAGGAGATCAACGGTTAGGATGGCGTCGGGGTTTTGCACATCGGCGGAGAAATACAGAGTGAAAATGGAATACTGTGATGTGCGATGTGCGATGGATGGGGGCAGTGCGATGGAGCGATGATTGTTGGATTTGTGGAGATCAATGGTCAGGATCTCTTTGGCAAAGATGAACCTAGATAGTGAAACAAAAGAGAAAATGAGTGGATTTGGGAATCAGCGAAGTCTGATGGCCGAAGGAGGCTTAAGGAATTTTAGCCGTCGGTCATAAAGCGGGGTTATATGAGAAATGGGGGCTAAAGGCTTAAGCCAAAAGGCACCTAGAGGCCTGATATATTAAAATGAGCGCTTTTAAAGCATAAAAGGTGGATTTTAAGCCCTTTCAAAGGTTCCGATAGGTGAAAAAGGGGCTTTAATAGTCCATGCGGTCCTTGTTGTATTTGCTTTGCAGTATAAGGCTCTTTATCATTAGACATCCCAACTCAGTGAAGGATGTCATAACTACATTGGCTCCATTTGGGGATGACCCATTTGTCCTCGAACATGTAGAGAACTCCATAGAACATCTGTTAACTTCCTTCCTGCAAACACAGTCCCTTGATGCCTTCTCTTCTTTCTTCATGAAAAATCAAATCATCAAACATAAAAGCAACTAAATAATGTAAAATATCATACAGCAGACCTTTCGGCTTGAATCAATACTGGAAAAAGGGTTTTAAGAATTTCCCATTCAAAGGGGCTTCGAGCAGATCACCCTGCAAATTTTCCAGTCTAAAAGTGTTGTTTCCTCCCTCTTCAGCAATTTTGAAATGTCCGAACCATAGAGGATCGAACTTCCCATGCTTTCCTTTCTAAACCCTTCTTATATCCCATCTTAGCACCAGATCTCCGACCTGCATCTCTTTATCTTTAGCATGTTGATCGAATAGGTCTTTCATTTTCTCTTGGTACTCAGTTAACCTCTGATTTACTCGACTTTGGGTCTCTTCTAGCTCTACTAACTGATTTATTATTCTGGTAAGATCGTTTGGTTCCTCTTGACAATCCTACATGAACCTAGCCACAGGTAAGGCCAATTGTATTGGGAAAACTGTTGTTCTACCACAGACCAATTCATATGGGGATTTTCCTATTGACCTTTTACTAGTGATTATGTTTGCCCATAGCGTGAACTTGAGGTGTGAATCCTAGTTCTTCTGGTTTTCATTTATGGCCTTTTTCAATTCCCTTACTAGAGTTTTGTTTGAGGATTCTGCCAATATATTTCCTTGTGGATAGTAGGCAGTAGAGTGTCTTAAACCAATATTATACTGTTGGAAAAAAGTGATAAATTTGACAGAATTAAAAGCCTGAGCATTATCTGTGACAATCTTAGCAAGGCAACCAAACCTTGAGATGATGTTATCTTCCAGAAACTTGATCATTAATGTCTCTGTAGCATTCCTTTCTAGCATGGCCTCTACCCATTTAGTGAAGTAATCGGTGGCTGTTAGTATCCACTTGTGTTTCGCACTTGAGGCAGGATGAATTTCACCGATGAAATCGATTCCCCACTGCTGGAAAGGTTCTTCTATGTGCTCTAGGATCATAGGTAAAGGTGAAAACTTCTACCTTTCAGCAAATTTCTAACATTTTTCAGAGTCCCTTACCCGAGCATAAACATCTCCAAAAATTCTGGGCTAGAAAAAGCCTGCTTTCAGAATCTTGTGTGCCATGGCCCTCCAGCTGTAGTGGCCACCACATATGCCCTCGTGGAATTCTGAAACACTTCTTCTACTTCATTTTCCGTGAGACATAAAATTAGTATGCCCGATGGGTCTCTCTAGTACAAACGACCATTTGCTACGATGAACTTCTGAGATTTTAGCCTCAACGTTCTATACTTTGTCTTGTCGCAGCTTGGAGGACATCTAAGAGTTAAGAGGTATTCTACAATTTCTTTGTACCATGCACTAAGAAGGTACTTCATAGGGGTCTTTTGTGTAGTGGTTTTTGTTGGAAATATTGTCATTGATGGCAAAGAAGGCAGCAGATGCAGAGAGAGGCAAAGGTCAAGCAGCAGAGGTACAGCGAAGGCAGAGGCATAAGTAGAAAGGCAGAGGCAGAGGCAGAGACGTTATTTCGAGAATCACTACCCCAGATGGTAGATACACTAAACATAAATTCCGAGAATCCTTACCACAACTGGAGGATACATAAACACAATTCCAGGAATCTTAACCCAAGTGGCAAAGTATATATATAAACCTTATTCCGAGAATCATAACCCACGCTGGAGGATACACTAGAGCTAAAACATAAAGCTTATATATATGCAGCGCCTCATTTAGGTTGCACCTTATATGCAAAGGTCCAAATCATATATATTTATATGGTGCGCAATATATAAAGGCAAGGTGCAATGCATCTTGGGCCTGACGAGCAATGTTAGTTTTAAACCATTGGCAAAATATACATATATATCAAACAAAGGGTAGCGTCTTTTAAACAAAGGGTCCAATACATGGTCTGACTTTTGATCTATGCGGAGTATATATATATATGTGTTGGTCTGTAATATATTGATATATATATAAAGATCAAATCTTATACAATGCATTTGTATGCGGGTTTAGATGTTCAAAGGGCGCTGGCATTTGAATGAATTAAAGGTGTAAAGTTTATCAAATATATGCGGGCCCATGAATTGAATACATCATAAAATCTCATGCTAATGGTTAAAGTACAAGGCATATATATATATTATAGTTATGGATGCAAAATTAAGAATACAAAAGGTTTGTTCGGATTTAAATCAAACAAAAGTCTTATGCTGTGGGACCCTCACCCAATCGCATCGGAGAAAAGCTAGTAGCGGAACTTGTTATCAAAATATTGTGATTGCGATTGAGTTTCAGACCCGATTCATTATACACGGTGACTCAGGTGTGTTTGAAGTCCAGCTTAAAGGTATGCCATCGCATCGGAGAAAATCTGGCAGCGGAACTTGTTATCAAAATATTGCGATTGCGATTGAGTTCTAGACCCGATTCATTATACACGGTGACTCATGTGTGTTTGAAGTCCGGCTTAAAGGTATTCCATCGCATCGGAGAATCTAAGGGCAGCGGAACATGTTGACAAGAGTTCCAATTGAAATGCGGACCCGATGGATCAATAAGTCATGATTCATGTGTGTGTTTGAGTTATGGACCCGTACATCACATCAGCAAAACAATGATTCATCGCATCGGAAAAATACAGTGAACAATGATTCATCGCATCGGCAAAATACAGTGAATAGTGATTCATCGCATCGGAAAAATACAGTGAACAGTGATTCATCGCATCGGCAAAATACAGTGAACAGTGATTCTTCGCATCGGCAAAATACAGTGAACAATGGTCAATCGCATCGGACGAAAGCAGAACATCGGAGCAATATATTAAAATATTGCGATTGCGATGAAAGACCAGAACCGATGGGCTTTATAAAATATGATTCATATATGGTTGAGTTCTGGTAAACAGTGAATCATCGCAATCGGAGCATCGGAGCACTGGAATGTCGATACATTCAAATGGAAATTGCGATTGCGATCAATCGCAATCGAAAGAAGTCGAGGAGTAATATATCGCATCGGAAAGCATGGAAAGTGGGCTCGAAAGGGAATTTGTTATGTATTAACATGATTATTTATTGTTATAGTGGACGTGGCAGTTTGTTTACTAAAGATCTGTATAAGTATGCCGAGAGTTGAAATTACATTATATATATATATATATATATAAAGCATAGTTACAAATGTATGGCATATGGCCGTTACCCTGCGATAGTGAATAAGGAAACAAACAGAGCCGAAAGGGACAAAGACACAGTCAAAGAAAAGACAAATGCGTAGCCAGCCAAGAGGCTGAATGAGTGAGCTGGAGTTCTAATTTTAATTGAATGTAAATGATTCTAATTTATATTGTTGTGATGCATTTTCAAGTCTCCGGAAGAGAGAAAATATCCCACTGTAATATTAAAATAAGCACCTACAGTTACACTTTTCTGAGTGAGATGAAAAGAGATGAGAAGGAAGAAGGAAAAGAGACATGGTTGTTCATTTCGAATTCCCAGTAGAATACAAACAGCCATGAAGCTATTTTTGTATAAAACAGGGTAATATCCAAGGGGAGAAAGTTGACAAAAAAAGGAGAATGAGAGAAGAAGAGAGTGTGCAGCAGAATTGAAAAGAGTTGAAGAAAATAAGAAAGCTGCAAGAGGTGAGAGAGAGAGTAAATATAGAGAATGTAGAGTATAGAATATTGAGGTAGAGAAGATAAAGAAAAGAAGAGCAGAAAGAGATGCTGCAGAATAGAGCTGATATCTGAGGTAAATCAGCAAACATTCTGGTTGATAAATTGAGGAAGTTGGAGCTTCCCTATCAAGTTGAAGCTTGACAGCTGTCAGTTGTAGCTGACTGAGGTTGGAGCCTCTTGTAGGTTGGTGCCTGCAGAAAATTGAAGGGAGTTGGAGCTTCCTTGCAAGTTGTAGCTTGCATAATTGAGGTAGGAGCCTCCTGTAGGTTGGTGCCTATAGAAAATCAGTGGTGAGAGGGAGTTGGAGCTTGCCTTTTCATCACAACAATAATAAAATATGGTTTTATCCCTTTATGGGTTTCCACTTATATCTGGTATCTCTGTGCATGATGTCTATGTGTTGATGTGGTTTATCTAATCTGCTTAATACTTGTTGCTCACATATTAAGACTGTTGTTACATTAAAAAATCTGTTTGATACTTGCTACTCACTAATAAAGATTCCTCACATATTAAGTTGATCATGAAGTGAAGGTGTAAATAAGTTTTAAGAGAAAAGTTTTAAAATTCCATGTATGTGTTAAAGTGATTCACCCCCCCCCCCCCTCAAAGTTTAACTAAGAATTCAACAATTGGTATCAGAGCAGGTTCCTTTGTACCAGTTTAACAACTAAAAGGAGATTCTAGGTTCTCAGGATGGCTAGTAAATAAGGATGCTCAACCAATAAAGCCCCTTTCTTTACAGGTGCAAATTATGCCTTTTGGAAAACCAGGATGAGGACATACATAATGTCTCTAGGAATAGAAGTTTGGGCTGCTATGGAATTCGGATATGCCCCAAAGGAAACTGACACAGAGAAAGAAACCAAACAAGATTTTGTAGCTAACACAAAAGCCATGAATGCCATCTTAAATGGATTGTGTGAAGCAGATTTTATCAAAGTAATGCACAAAGACACTGCCAAAGAAATGTGGGATACTCTAAAGAACATACATGAAGGAGACAAGAAGGTTAAGACTGCCAAACTTCAAGTCTATAGAGCCCAGTTTGAGAACTTAAAAATGAATGATGATGAAGACATTGCTAGCTTCTTTCTAAAGGTTGCAGAAATAGTAAATAACATGAAGGCTCTAGGTGAAACCATAAAAGAAGTTGTAATTGTACAAAAGATTCTAAGATCTCTTCCACCCAGTTTTAACCCCAAGGTGTCTGCAATAGAAGAAACAGCTGATTGGGAAACCTTGACCATGAACCAGCTACTTGGAAATCTAACAGCATATGAGATGAGGCTCCCATAGAAGAAGCCAAGTACGAGGGAGGCAGCCTTTAAAACAGAAAAGAAGAAAGAAGAAAAGGAAGACATATGCTCTTGCTCGGATGAAGAAGAGGCTAAATTTGTCAAGAAAATGGATAGAGGCTCAGGTAAATACAAAGGTAAACTTCCTTTCAAATGCTTTAACTGTGGAAGAGTTGGACACTATGCTGCTAAGTGTCCTCACAAGAAAGTAAAGAATCAGGCTCAAGAATCAGAGAAAAATACATCAAAGAACTGGCAGAAAGGAAAGAAGTTCAACAGAAAATCCTTCTATGCTCAACAAGACAATAGTACATCTGAAGACTCAGATGAACCTTCAAGTGAAGAAGGAACCTCTGAATTTTTATTGATGGCCATAGAAGAACTTGAAGGTATCCTGCTAGAAGATGAAGAAGAAGAAGGTGAAGTCGACCTTGAAGGGGAGCTAAGAAGTGCTTTGGAAGAGATTGATAGACTCAAGCTGAAATGAAGAAAACAAAAGGACATTCTCCTCAAGTATATATGAGAAGAACAGAATTCAGAAGTCCTTATGCAGCTAAAGATAGAGCTTGAAAAAGACAAGAAGATAGAGGACATGTTACTTAAGCAAATCAAGGAGAAAACTCAGGAACAAGAGAAGTTGGAAGAAGAAGTAGTATGTCTCAGAAAGAAGTTAGAAAATGCTCAGAGGATAGTATCTACAAATTCCTCTCAAATAACAAGCTCTAGTAAGTTGAACCAAATTCTGGATGCTCAAAGATCTCCTATGATAAAAACGAGAATAGGATATGAAGGAGAATCAAGTAAAAGAAAGGAAAAAGAAAACAGAGAGATTATTTTTGTAAAATCAAAGAAGAATGATGAAGCACCTCAAACAATTCCTACAAAAGAAGAAACATGTAATGAGGAAGACAAAGATCAGAAGAAACCTCTGGTAACAAAGAATGCAGTAAATACTAAGACAACAGGAAAAAGATCATATGCCCCTGAGTATGTCAAATTTGGAAGCCATCAAAGGAGATTCTTCCCTCCTATAATGAATGCCACCTGTTATGTCTGCCACAAGCTGGGACACTTTGCTACATACTGTCATGCAAGGAGGAGTGATTCAAACCAGCAAAAGATGCAAACAGTGAAGAGACTATCTCAAGCAAACAAATGGAGAAGACAACCTTACATCAGGTATGCAAATAATTTCTATGGTTACTGTTTTTATTGTAAGGAATTTGGCCATAAAATTATTGAATGTAGAAAGTATGTACAACGATTGATGTTCAACACCTCAAGGAGGTTTATGAATCAAAGAAATTTTGTTCATACTCGCAATTCTGCAAAAGTTATGATCAAATGCTGTGTATGCAATCAAGTTGGACATATGCCCTCCAAATGTCCTCTGAAAGGATGTGATTCATCATCTCACAAAACATACCAAACAAAAGGATGCTTCCAGTGGAAAAAGAAGGTGAATAAGTGTGACCTGGCTCTAACTGCTCAAGATCTGAAAGCCAATGGTATCTGGATAGTGGCTGCTCAAAACATATGACTGGAGACAGGAGAAAATTTATAAGTTTTGATGAAAAGAAAACTGGTAATGTTACTTTTGGCAATGATAAATCAGGAAAAATCAAGGGAAAGGCTCAGTCAGCTTAGATAATGGTAGAGGTAAGGCCCAAAATGTACTATTTGTAGATGGGCTGAAAGAAAATTTGCTGAGTGTCAGTCAAATGTGTGATAAAGGCTGCAAAGTCCTTTTCAGAGCACAAGACTATGAAGTCAGATCAAGCACCATAGGTAAGACTCTGCTCAAAGGTGTTCGAACAGAGAGCAATTTTTACATCGTGAAAGAGGAAGATGAAGCATGACATCTTAGCAAACTTGAGGAGTCATGGTTATGGCATAAAAGATTTGGACATCTCAGCTTTGATCATATCATCATACTGAGCAAGAAGAAAGTGGTTAGAGACATGCTAGAAACAAAAAGGCCTTCTAATACCATATGCAAATCTTGTCAATTGGGTAAACAGACCCGCACATACTTTAAGGCTAAAGATGAGTTATCAACAAGAAGACCACTCCAGCTTGTGCACATGGATCTGTGTGGACCCGCAAGAACTAAAACACCAAGTGGAGAATCCTACTTTATGCTGATTATAGATGATTTCTCCAGAATGACATGGGTTACATTTCTCAATAATAAATCGGAAGCTCTGAAAAAATTCAAAATATTCAAAGCATTAGCAGAAAATCTGACAGGATGCAAGCTAAAATGCATCAGATCAGATAGAGGAGGTGAATTCACAGATTATGACTTTGCAAATCTATGTAATGAATATGGCATAAAACAACAATTTACTATTGCAGGGACACCTCAGCAGAATGGAGTAGCAGAGAGACAAAACAGATCTGTTCAAAAAATTGCCAGAGCCATGATGCAAGAGAGTAATGTTCCTCAAACCTTCTAGGCGGAAGCAGTACACACAGTGGTGCATATCCTTAATAAAGCTCACTTAAGGCCAAGCAGTGACAAGACTCCCTATGAACTATGGCATGGAAAGCCAGCTTCAATCAAACATTTTAGAATTTTGGAAGCAAGTGTTATATAAAGAATAATGATGAAAATCTTGGGAAATTTGATGCAAGAGCAGATGAAGGGATTTTTCTAGGATATGCTTCCAAAAGTAAAGGGTACAGGTGCTACAACAAGACTCTTCGAAAAATAGTAGAAAGTATTGATGTGAGATTTGATGAAGAAATTCCAAACAATACAGGAGATACAAACTATTGCAGTCCATCAGACAACCATGAAGAATAAAACCAAAATGATGATGAAACAAGCAAGACAATAGAAGATGCAACGCTGAGCTCGAAAGCCCCATCAAGATACACTCAGAAGAATCATCCTGAAGACCAGATAATTGGAGACAGGAGAGCAGGGGTCCAAACAAGAAGGCAACTCACTGAACAGACAGAAGAGGTATACATAGCCATGTTATCACAAACAGAGCCAAAGAGATTTGAAGAAGCCATCAAGGACAAGTATTGGGTGAATGCTATGAATGAAGAATTAGACCAAATTGAGAAAAACAATACCTGGGAACTAGTTCTTAGACCTGTTGTGTGGATAAATCGTTCTTGCGGACAGGACCGATCTCCCTAGTACTAAAAGTATCTAGCAACAAATAGACTAATAGACTAATATTTCTCTAAGCATATATGATCTACGAAAAGCTCTATAGAGGTGTAAAAGACTTACCATATGTCCAGTGCTTGTTTGAAGTCATTGTTGTCCCTTGCACGCTTGAAGGAGTTTTCCTCATAAACCTACAGTCACAAACAAGCAAAATATTACATAGCACTTGTATAGAAATCATCATAAACCATGCTCATCATAGTGATCAAGGAATCTATGAAATAAACCATTGATTGAAAGCTTATTAAGAAAAATGAGTATATTTGTATTAATTTAAAAAGAAAGAAAACCTTACAACCTGAGCCTTGATGTTGCACAGGTCTTCCTGGGGTCTGAAGTAGGACTCTCCTCTACTTTGATAAGCTCTGCACTCCTCCAACCAAGATGAATAAAGTTATGTAATCTTTCCTCACAAAAGTCTTATTCAACTAAGTCTGAATCTCAACAGCACTTAACTTCAAATATTCTAAAGCTTGAACTCCCCATGAGGCTACCCAATGCCTCTTTTTATAGTGGAAAAGAAGATGTTTTCTGTTCCAAGTATGAAGGGATAGAATCCTCCTTCAAAGGGATAATCTCCTCACATAAAGGGGTTAGCTCCATAAGGTAAGGGATTCATGCACCTCATAAGAGCGGTTCTATCACCATAAGATATTTTCTGGAAGCTTCGAGAATTCACTTTTATTGAGCTTTTTGGAATTTACTTGCGCCTTTTTGATCTTACAGGGGTCCACACCTTTAACACAGATAAAGTGTGTTCAGGTACGCAAGAGAGCTGAACATTAGGTGCAGGACCACAAGCAAGATAGAGAGAAAGTGCGACACCAAAGTTTAGGAGATTTTTAGGAACATTTCTCTGATTTTCAAGGCTTGACATGAGGAACTGATATGTTAGACTTGAAAAGGGATAATTATGAGTAATAATGAGCTCATACACATAGCAGAATGTCAGGATGACAATTTTCAGTGTAATAGATTTCCCCCTAAAGTGAAAAGTCTGGAATAGATGATGCTGAAGTCTGTCATATATGAAGAGTGTAGTAATTTATCATTTCAAGGATCATCCTGTGGTCACCCTAGTCAGAACCTGTAAAAACATTCAATGCAATATATATATATATATATATATATATATATATATATATATATATCATCGCTGAGGTAGGAATTCCCATACTCAGATCAAAAACTAATTTAAATTGTTCTGATACAGGAATGATTTTGAGTATATCACAATATTGACATGTGTAGACACAGTATTGACGCAACCATCTGTTTGTAAATAGTCTACTGTAAGATAAAAAAATTCCTCGCAGCCTGGATGGTAGAAACTAGATCCAGGGTCTTGATTTCCGCATCTCGAACTAGTACGATTCTATCCATGTGAATGAATGTGTCGAAGTCAAACATGGTAGAAACCACTTGATTACCAGTCAATGATGTAAATTTTTAACAAGTGTGAGAGTAACCACTAGTAATGTCAATGGCTCTCAAAGTACCCAGTACAATCCATGAAATGTGAATGAATGAGCTGAAGTTGAACATGTCATGAAATCATTCGATCGAAGGTCAATGATGCAACCTGTCGTCGAAAGCGAGAAACCTGCCATTGAGGCATGCAAATTTCAAGGTACTGACGATTTCTAGATCAACTTCCTAGATAATGAGTTGTCGTCGATAGAAAGTGATCTGTCGTAGGCAAGCTCACAACATGAAATCATAGATCAAGTTTTGAAAATATATTGGCAAGGACTGACTCAAGGATGGTCAAGAATGGATGACAGATATTTTGCAGATGAATGGTTTATTTAAACTGTCCTCTTGAACACATAACGACACTGCAGATGGCTTGGTAGCAATTGACCCAAAGCTAATACCCAGAAACCAGATGAAGACTTTCAAATGAGGTTCGATTAACTGTTAGGCAAAGTTTTTCCCAACCCAGGTGATTGAAAGTGTCGTGTTCAAGAGTGGTTAACTAGATCTTCGAAAAATCAAAATACAACAAATAAGTCATTTTTCTCTCTTTTCCCCCACCATTTCTGGCAAGTACCTCTTTATTTTTGACAAGCTTGAGGAGGATAACATTTTCTTGTTTATAAGCTCATCCTTCGGATGAGTCCAACTTAGTTTAAGATTCGAACCCTAAGAAGGAGTGGTTCGTTCCTGTTTAAAATTGAATAGGTCCTTTACTGTTAAGTTTTAACGAGTCCAGTATAGGAGAAACTCGGTGTTTTTCAATTTTAGGGAGTCAGAAGAAAAAACTTAAGAAAACTCCATGGGTGTACTTTTTCGTAAATTTAGTCTCTCGAGCCCGAAAAGGATAAAATAATGCGGGAGAGAACTCTATTGACCATAATTAGTCAACGTATACCTTTTTCGTAAATAGTCCATTTCAGTCCGTAAAAGGGGTAAACTTATACTGAAGGGACGATTATTCATTTACTTTAACGAGTTCGAACAATCAAGTACTCGGCAATCTTTTCATATTTATAGAGTTTGAAAAGGGCTTAAAAGAGAACTCCAAGTTTCGCTTTTTCGTAATTTTCAAGAGTCCGAAAAAGTGATAAAAGTATACTCAGTAGTTTCGCTTTTTCTGTAAATTTTAACGAGTTCAAAAAAGGGATAAAAATGTACTCATGGTTTTCACTTTTTCGTAAGTTTTAACGAGTTCGAAAAAGGGATAAAAATGTACTCATGTGGCCGAATTTCAATTTAATTAACGAGCAGGAAAAGACGGAAAGAACTCGGCATTTTCATGTGTTTTATGAGAATGAAAGATAGCAAAATAATCTCGGGATTTTCATGAGTTTAATGAGTCTTGGAAATAACCAAAATTGACTCAAGATAGGTTTCATTTTTACAAAAGCTTGAAACAAAGAAAAACTATGCTTCAGAGTAGTTTCATTTTTACACAAGCTTGAAACAGAGAGAAAACTGTGCTTGATGCCCCCTAAGCGTAATTGCTAGAGCGCATGCCCCCCCAGATTCATTTCATTCAACTAATTACACAGCTAGTAATTAATAGCTGGATGTAATGAAGGTTCATTTGCGACATCATATGAAAGACTCGACCTAAAACTGTAAGAAAATTATGCAAAAAAATGAAATAACTAACCTAAATATACGACTTAACATTTACGAGATCTAGTCAAAGACTCGACTCAATTAGGGGAGGATTTGTTTCATTTTTTAACGAGCTTGACACAGGAAAAGAACTATGCTCATGGCAACGTGTTTCATTTTTTAACGAGGTTGACACAGTAACATGAACTATCCTCATATCTAATCTCTACAATCTACCTATATAACCTACTGATTCATTTTTTAATGAGGTTGACACAAGAAAAGAAATATCCTCATACCTGATTCATTTTTTAACGAGGTTGACTCAATAACAGGAACTATCCTCAGACCAGCTGATTCATTTTTTAATGAGGTTGACACAGGAAAATAAATATCCTCATACCTTATTCATTTTTTAATGAGGTTGACTCAGTAACAGGAATCATCCTCATACCTGATTCATTTTTTAACGAGGTTGACTCAGTAACAAGAACTATCCTTACGGGCCACTGATTCATTTTTTAACGAGGTTGACATAGTAAAAGGAACTATCCTCAGGCCACTGATTCATTTTTTTACGAGGTTGACACAGTAAAAGGAACTATCCTCGGACTAACTGATTCATTTTTTAACGAGGTTGACACAGGAAAATAACTGTCCTCATACCTGATTCATTTTTTAACGAGGTTGACTCAGTTACAGGAACCATCCTCATACTCACTGATTCATTTTTTAATGAGGTTGACACAGTAAAAGGAACTATCCTCAGAAACTACTAAATTCTAATCTATTAATCTACCTACTGATTCATTTTTTAATGAGGTTGACACAGGAAAAGTACGGTCCTCAGCTAAGACATGTTTCATTTTTTAATGAGGTTGACACAGTAACAAGAACTATCCTCAAAGACATGTCTCATTTTTTTAAAGAGGTTGACATAGTAACAGGAACTATCCTCAAATTCATTGATTCATTTTTTAACGAGGTTGACACAGTAACGGGAACTTTCCTCAGACTCACTGATTCATTTTTTAACGAGGTTGACACAGTAACAGGAACTTTCCTTGGACCAAATGATTCATTTTTTAATGAGGTTGACACAGGAAAAGAACTGTCCTCATACCTGATTCATTTTTTAACGAGGTTGACTCAGTAACAGGAACTACCCTCTGACCAACTGATTCATTTTTTAATGAGGTTGACACAGGAAAAGAACTATCCTCACACTCACTGATTCATTTTTTAACGAGGTTGACACAGTAAAAGGAACTTTCCTCAGGGCCACTGATCATGGCTTCCAACCTGAAGAAAGACATGTCAATGGACACATCTTGATCATGGCTTCCAAGAGGTCTTCATCAGATGGAAGAACAATTCCTTGGAAGGAACGCATGTCAAGGGACTCAAAAGGGATAAGAACATCACGTTCAAGTGATCCCATAGAGTTTTCCATGTCAATTACTGGATCTAAGTCATAGGAAGTCGAGCAAACAGTAAGAGGCTCGCTTACATCAGTAACTGAAAACATGGGACTAGTTACCACATAATTAACTCGTGGCAGGGTAGATACCACTTTAGTATGAGGAACATTCAAGGATGTCGGATCATTGGTAGTTGAATCAAGACTAGTGAATGAAAGCTGGTCTACAGTCACAATATTGCCATTGTGAGGGAAAGACATCACGCGAAAGAGTGTCGATACAACAGCTTTCATTGCATAAACATAGTCTCGCCAAAGGAGTAAATTGAAATCCAAGGGGCCTCTAACTACCATAATATCAATACAGACAGTTTTACCTTCCAAAGTAATAGAAAAATTAGGAAGGATCCCTAAAGGTTCACTAATGGTTCTGTTAAAATCTTTCAGATTCTGCGTAATAGGCACAAGCTGAGGAGAACCCAAAGCTTTCCAAGCAGTTGAGGATAAAATATAACGGAATAACCTTCATCTACTGTGTGCGGCATACATTCCTACCACCCAACCACAATGGTTGGAAAGGGATGGAGGAAGGAAGACAAGGTTATGGGTATTCCAATCAAGGAAAAGGACCTCGGTGCTTGGAGGGGGGTTATGTAGAAATGAAACATGTGAAATGCCCACAATGGAAAAATACGATGTAACCATGAAGAACACACGAGCGTGTAAAGTTCACTCTGCGGGGAGAATAGGATCGACCGAATGTAAGTGAATCGTTACTTAATCAACTAATGGATCATCAACCTGAGTGATATGAGTTTCACTCTCCAATGGAAGAGTGGGATCGACTGTACTTGAAATTAGATCAATCACTCCGTCAGTTGATGGTAGGTTGGGAGAAAGTTTACGGTAACCAGTTGGAAATTCTTGCTCTGGAACAGTAAGATTTTCTAATAATTTTGAGGCTTCATCCATGTGAGGGAAAATGTGAGTTTGATGACTCCCCTTGCATAGCTTACAAGGAAACCTAACTTTACCCTTTTTCCCAGGAACCTGACTATCACTGGTTGATGGATCAACAGAAAGTTGATGCGATTTTTCTGACCATACTTCCAAGACCTTCAGAATACCAGGACAATTGATAAGGAAGTGGTCACCCTTACAAAGACTGCAAGGGTATTTGGGTTTACGATGCATGTTGGAGGTTTCCTCAACACAACTAACACTTACAGTCATGGTTGGTTGGTTCACTTCTTTCTTATCTTGCTTCTTCTTTGTCTTCTTCTTCCCTTTATTCTTCTTCTTAGCCACGTGGTTACTAGTGTCAAGGCTTTTACCAAGTGAAGAGGAAGAAACGGAGGAAGAAATATTAGGCGAAGAAGGTAAAGGGTCAACAGAAGGTTGGTGATATTGAGATGGTGAACTCTGTTGAGGTGAAGCATCCGGTTGAGGTGGAACAATTGGAGTATTTGGGGCCAACGAAGTTGAAAATAACCATATCGATAAACCTATTGTAAATCCAGGTAATGACAATGTAGCCATATAAGGAGGACCAACATTTCCAAAGCAAGGAAAATTACTAGGATTCTCATTAAGAGGGGTTCCTTGGTTGGTAAATTCCGGAACAGTTGCCATTATATTCAACTTCAATGAATTTTATTAACAATTTAAAACTAAAATTAACAATTCACAATTCACACCCAACAATTAAAATTCACAATTCACACCTATGGTCTCTAAAAGGAAAAACAAAAAAATTAACACGCGCTATCAAATCTAGGAGTCAAACCACACACAAACAGTAACTTCCCGTACTAAAAACACTAGTTGGTGATGAAATCCAACATCGTAGAAGTTAATACAGAAAGGGCAGTTGGAACAGTTACCCCGACAACCTGCTTAATGAAACAGACTGGCAGAAGTTTCTTCACAAAACCATCTCGAGTGAAGAGAACCCCCCAGAGAGTCCAAGTGAGTCTAGTCGACGTCTGCTCCAAGGACAGTGAGATCTTTCCTTCACCGTCACCTTAGGAAATAATCTTAAGTCTATGGACACTAAGGTTACCAACAATAACAAATACAACTGGGGGAACATTCAACGATCCGATCCCACGCGCAAGGGTAGAGTAACAAAGCTCAATCCCCTTGAAGGCTCCTCGACATGGTCAATCCGAGGTTTACCAACAAGTGACCCCAGGCTCCTCGATAATGGTTAATCTGAGGTTTACCGTTTGTAATGCGCGCAAAATCTTCTATCGTCCCCAGTGAAATAGAATTGATTATTTCAAAGGTTCAGATATGATCTCGTGATTGACTTCTTTAAGAGAAGCTTCCCAGATTGTACCAATTACAATTGGATTTATTTCCTACCACAAGATTTATCTACTTGTTTTTTTTTTCTATCTTAGAGAGTTAATTACTCCCTACTCCAAGATACTAGCCTAAGCTATATTGGTGGAAAGAGCCCTAAAAACGTAAAAATTACTAGATGAATTTTAATTAAGCGCTGTGTTATTTAGGCTGTTATTACTCAAAAGGGTAAATGGATATGAAACCAATGGTGTTATGACCCGACCCAAAACTAAATGCAATAGAATATGATAATGTAATCTTTTCAATTCGATGAATCCTAACTAAAGTAGGGAAAGAGTTTCCATTCACTTCCAACAATGCAAAAAATTGATCACTAAGAGAAAATATAACAAATTCTCTAATGCACTAATTTCATCAATAAAAACTAATGCAAATCAATTCCAAAACAATTTTTTATTTTTGTGTTTTTAAAACAAGCATAAAAACATCTAAATTCAAATCAAAGAAAACTGATCTAAATCTACAATTTATTTTTCAGAATGTAAACTATGCAGTTGTAATCTATGCACAATTCACTTGAAAAGTATGCAAATATAATCTATGCACATTTTTCATTCATATTCTGAAAATGAGAATTCTAATTATGCAAATGTGATCTATGCAAGAAAATTCTCAAACACAAGATGATTCTAATGTAATCTAAGAACCAATCAAGTGCAAGTCAAGAAAATCGGGTGAGAGTTCTAAAGATCAAAAAATACACAAAGGTGATTAATACGCATACACAATTTAGCCCCCCTGATGAATAAGGGGGAATTTTTTTTGCAAAAACAAAAGAAAAGAGATGTAAAATTGTGAAAATACTGAGACAAACCTCCAAGTAATGACCAAAGGAAATCAAATTAAGAATTTCTGAAAAAAGAGACTCAAAACACCCAATTAACTTAATGGAGATTGATGACATGAAGAATTGCTGAAAGAAACTCAAAAACAAGAGATTTTTGATAGAAAATACAAATTTGGGTAGATGCTAAGAATCCTAAAGTAAATCTAAACTAAACTGGAAAAAAGAAATCCAAAGTTTTTCAAAAAATTTAACAGGGTCCGCAGGCTCCCAGAAGTAACAGGTGTGGTCCCGCACTGTTAACTCAAGGAAAGTGCGAAACTGCTCGCACTGTGAAAAAGAACAAAGTGCGGTCCCCAGAAAAGTTCAAGAAAAACGTAAAATATTTCAAAATTTCAAAAACATAGAAAACCTAAGCTACCCAGGCAGATATCCGTCAATCAAAAACTAGGAAAAAATTTTCCTCAAATCAAAATAAAAGAGAACTAAAAACAACAAGTTCTTTCCCCAACAGAGTCACCAATTTGTTGTGTGGATAAATCGTTATTGTGGACAAGACCGATCTCCCTAGTACTAAAAGTATCTAGCAACAAATAGCCAAATAGACTAATCTTTCTCTAAGCATATATGATCTACGAAAAGCTCTATAGAGGTGTAAAAGACTTACCATATGTCCAGTGCTTGTTTGAAGTCGTTGTTGTCCCTCACGCGCTTGAAGGAGTTTTCCTCATAAACCTACAGTCACAAACAAGAAAAATATTACATAGCACCTATATAGAAATCATCATAAGCCATGCTTATCATAGTGATCAAGGAATCTATGAAATAAACCATTGATTGAAAGCTTATTGAGAAAAATGAGTATATTTGTATTAATTTCAAAAGAAAGAAAACCTTACAACCTGAGCCTTGATGTTGCACAGGTCTTCCCGGGGTCCGAAGCAAGACTCTCCTCTACTTTGATAAGCTCTTCACTCCTCCAACCAAGATGAATAAAGGTATGTAATCTTTCCTCACAAAAGTCTTAGTCAACTGAGTCTGAATCTCAACAACACTTAACTTCAAATATTCTAAAGCTTGAACTCCCCATGAGGCTACCCAATGCCTCTTTTTATAGTGGCAAAGAGAAGGTTTTCTGTTCCAAGTATGAAGGATAGAATCCTCCTTCAAAGGGATAAGCTCCTCACATCAAGGGGTTAGCTCCATAAGGTAAGGGATTCATGCACCTCATAAGAGCGGTTCTATCACTGCAAGATATTTTCTGGAAGCTTCTAGAATTCACTTTTATTGAGATTTTTGGAATTTAATTGTGCCTTTTTTATCTTACAGGGGTCTGCACCTTTAACACGGATAAAGTGCGTTCAGGTACGCAATAGAGCTGAACATTAGGTGCGGGACCGCAGGCAAGATAGAGAGAAAGTGCGACACCAAAGTTTAGGATATTCTTAGGAACATTTCTCTGATTTTCAAGGCTTGACATGAGGAAATGATATCTTAGACTTGAAAAGGGAGAATTATGAGTAATAATGAGCTCATACATATAGCAGAATGTCAGGATGACAATTTTCAGTGTAACAAGACCCACTGGGAAAAATGTCATAGGCTCAAAATGGGTATTCAAAAATAAAATGAATGAGGAAGGACAGGTAATCAAGAATAAAGCCAGACTTGTCTGCAAAGGATATTGAAAAATCGAAGGAATTTATTTCGATGAAACATTTGCCCCTGTAGCTAGAATGGAAGCCATCAGAATGTTTCTGGCCTTTGCATGCTATCAAGACTTCAAGGTATATCAAATGGATGTAAAATCTACTTTTCTGAATGGAGATCTAGAAGAAGAAGTCTACATGGAACAATCAGAAGGTTTCTCTTTAATAGACAAAGAAGACTATGTGTGCAGACTGAAAAAGGCTCTATATGGACTGAAACAGGCTCCTCGTGCTTGGTACTCAAGACTAGATAAATATTTGCAAAAACAAGGCTTTAAGAGAGGTGGAGTAGACAGCAATCTATACATAAAAGCCCATGAAAATGAACTCCTGATTGTTGTAGTATATGTTGATGACATTATGTTTGGAAGCAACAGAGATGAATTAGAAAAAGGTTTTGCTAAGAAGATGAAATCAGAGTTTGAGATGTCCATGATTGGAGAACTCAGTTTCTACTTAGGACTTCAAATTCAGCAAAAGAACACAGGCACATTCATCTCACAGGAAAAATACTTAAAAGAAATATTGAAAAAGTTCAAAATGGAGGGCCAAGGCTTCCATCAACTCATGATCCTGGGTATAGGAACATACCAAGGCATGTCTTTGATGATGGATACGCTGATATGAATGAAAACTCTACGGATCCGCAATACAACAAGTACGGTATATTTGTGACATCAAGACAGAACATCATACAACGATGGGACTGGTAGCTAGATATCCAACTGACACCTAAAGCAAAACCATCTTAAGCGGTCAAAAGAATGACTTTAGGTAAGTATCTACAAGGAACAACACGGTATGGGCTTTGGTATCCTAAAGGCAAAAACTTCACTTTGACAGCATACACAGATGCAGATTTATCCATCTATGTAGATGACAAGAAAATCACGAGTGGAGGTGCTTTCTATTTAGGAGAAAGTCTGGTGGCATGGTTAAGTAAGAAACAAACATCTATCTCTCTGTCTACAGCAGAAGCAAAATATATAGCAGCAGCAGCATGTTGTACACAAGTCATGTGGATGAAGAAAACCTCCAAGACATGAAGGTAAGCATTGATGAACCTATCTCAATCAAATGTTATAATACAAGTGCTATAAGTATATCTAAAAATCCTGTGCTTCACTCAAAAACTAAACATATCCCAATCAAGTATCATTTTCTCTGAGAACAAGTGGCTCAGAACATAGTAAAAATGGAGTATGTACCAACAAAATAACAGACATCATATATATTTACCAAACCACTTGCTAGAGAACCATTTGAATATTTGAAAAATAGACTAGGGGTAGTATCTGTAGATGCTACTCTCTGATACGAAAAGAAAGCACAGTTTCAAGGGGAGAACAGAAATGAGAATATCATTCCAAAAGGAGATCAGCCAGCAAGGGAAGCATAAAACAGGTCCTTAGGATCAAAAGGATTATGGAAAGAATACATCCAACATAAGAGATTTAGGGTCAAATTTTTAGATCTAATCCAAAGTTTGGAGCAGCAGGGTACAAAGTCAGAAGATCTCAGAGAGAGGAAATGCAAGAAATGTTGAAAAAGGATAGAATCTACACTACGAGATGTGAAACCCCTTGCCATTGATGTCAAAGGGGGAGGAAGAGCAGGAAAATAGAGAAAGTGTATTGCCATCAATGCCAAAGGGGGAGACTGTTGGAAATATTGTCATTGATGGCAAAGAAGGCAGCAGATGCAGAGAGAGGCAAAGTTCAAGCAGCAGAGGTATAGCGAAGGCAGAGGCAGAGGTCGAGCAGCAGAGGTACAACGAAGGTAGAGGCAGAAGCAGAAAGGCAAAGGCAGAGGCAGAGGCAGGGCCGTTATCACAGAAAGGCAGAGCCATTATCGCAGAAAGGCAGAGGCAGAGGCAGAGTCGTTATTCCGAGAATCACTACCCCAGCTGGTAGATACACTAAAAATAAATTCTGAGAATCCTTACCAAAGCTGGAGGATACATAAACACAATTCCGGGAATCTTAACCCAAGCGGAAAAGTATATATATAAACCTTATTCCGAGAATCATAACCCACGCTGGAGGATACACTAAAGCTGAAACATAAAGATTATATATATGCAGCGCCTCATTTACGTTGTGCCTTATATGCAAAGGTCCAAACCATATATATTTATATGGTGCGCAATATATAAAGGCAGGGTGCAATGCATCATGGGCCCGACGAGAAATGTTAGTTTTAAACCATTGGCAAAGTATACATATATATCAAACAAAGGGTAGCGTCTTTTAAACAAAGGGTCCAATACATGGTCTGACTTTTGATCTATGCAGAGTATATATATATATATATATATATATATGTTGGTCTATAATATATTGATATATATATATAAATATCAAATCTTATATAATGCATTTGTATGCGGGTTTAGATGTTCAAAGGGCGCTGGCATTTGAATGAATTAAAGGTGTAAAGTTTATCAAATATATGCGGGCCCGTGAATTGAATACATCATAAAATCTCGTGCTAATGGTTAAAGTACAAGGCGTATATATATATTATAGTTATGGATGTGAAATTAAGAATACAAAAGGTTTTTTCAGATTTAAATCAAACAAAAGTCTTATGCTGTGGGACCCTCACCCAATCGCATCGGAGAAAAGCTGGCAGCGGAACTTGTTATCAAAATATTGCGATTGCGATTGAGTTCTGGACCCGATTCATTATACACGATGACTCATGTGTGTTTGAAGTCTGGCTTAAAGGTATGCCATCGCATCGGAGAATCTAAGGGCAGTGGAACATGTTGACAAGAGTTCCGATTGAAATGCGGACTCGATGGATCAATAAGTCATGATTCATATGTGTGTTTGAGTTCCAGACCCGTACATCGCATCGGCAGAACAGTGATTCATCGCATCAGCAAAATATAGTGAACAGTGATTCATCGCATCGGCAAAATACAATGAACAGTGGTCAATCGCATCGAACAAAAGCTAAACATCGGAGCAATATATTAAAATATTGTGATTGCAATGAAAGACCGGACCCGATGGGCTTTATAAACTATGATTCACATATGGTTGAGTTCCGGTAAATAGTGAATCATCAGAATCGGAGCATCAGAGCACTGGAATGTTGATACATTCAAATGGAAATTGCGATTGGGATCAATCACAATCGAAAGAGGTCGAGGAGTAATATATCGCATCGGAAAGCGTGGCAAGTGGGCCCGAAAGGCCATTTTTTATGTATTAACATGATTCTTTATTTTTATAGTGGACGTGGCAGTTTTTTTACTAAAGCTCTGTATAAGTATGCCGAGAGTTGAAATTACATTATATATATATATATATATATATATATATATATATTTATAAAGCGCTGATATAAAAAGCACAGTTACAAATGTATGGCATATGGCCGTTACCCTACGATAGTGAATAAGGAAACAAACAAAGTCGAAAGGGACAAAGACACAGTCAAAGAAAAGACAAATGTGCAGCCAGCCAAGAGGCTGAATGAGTGAGATGGAGTTCTCATTGTAATTGAATGTAAATGATTCTAATTTATATTGTTGGGATGCATTGGCAAGTCTCCGGAAGAGAGCAAATATCCCACTGTAATATTAAAATAAGCACCTACAGTTACATTTTTCTGAGTGAGCTGAAAAGAGATGAGAAGGCAGAAGGAAAAGAGACATGGCTGTTCATTTCGAATTCCCAGTAGAATACAAACAGCCATGAAGTTATTTTTGTATAAAACAGGGTAATATCCAAGGGGAGAAAGTTGATGGAAATAGAATGAGAGAAGAAGAGAGTGTGCAGCAAAATTGAAGAGAATTGAAGAAAATAAGAAAGTTGCAAGAGGTGAGAGAGAGTAAGAAGAGATAATGTAGAGTTTGGAAAATTAAGACAAAAAATATTAGGAAGAGAGGAGCAGAAAGAGATGCTACAGAACAGAGCTGATATCTGAGGTAAATCAGCAAACATTCCGGTTGATAAATTGAGGAAGTTGGAGCTTCCCTATCAAGTTGAAGCTTGATAGTTGTCAGTTGTAGCTGACTGAGGTTGGAGCCTCCTGTAGGTTGGTGCCTGCAGAAAATTGAAGGGAGTTGGAGCTTCCTTGCAAGTTGTAGCTTGCAGAATTGAGGTAGGAGCCTCCTGTTGGTTGGTGCCTACAGAAAATCAGTGGTGAGAGGGAGTTGGAGCTTGCCTTTGCATCACAACAATAATAAGATGTGGTTTTCTCCCTTTATGGGTTTCCACTTATATCTGGTGTCTCTGTGCATGATGTTTATGTGTTGATCTGGTTTATATCATCTGCTTAATACTTGTTGCTCTGATATTAAGACTGCTATTACATTAACTAATATGTTTGATACTTGCTGCTCACTAATAAAGATTGCTCTCATATTAAGTTGATCATGAAGTGAAGGTGTAAATAAGTTTTAAGAGAAAATTTTTAAAATTCCATGTATGTGTTAAAATGATTCACCCCCCTCCTCTCGCTTTAACTAAGAATTCAACAAGCTTCTATCATGCGCCGTCGCCCGCTTCTCCTGTGCCTTTCATCGCTACCATGGACAAGTTGATCCCCAAATCCTGACAGTTTGATTCAGAAAGGATGTTGGCTAATCCCTGTCCCTTTATTAGCTTAGTGGGGTGTATCTCCAACTCATACTCCTTTATCTTGTTTATCCATTTGCCTCTCTTTCCTTCACTATCTCCTTGAACCAAGATGTCTTTTACAGCCATTGTGGGTACAAATGCAGTTATAGATGACTATAGTACATACATCCAAAAAGCCTTCAGGGATTTGACCAAGGCATAAGCTCATTTCTCCAGGATGTTATATTTTAGCTCAGCGTCGCGAAGCACTTGGCTGAAAAAGGCAATAGGTTGTTCATGACCTTCCTCATTTTTCTGCAATAATATAGCTGCGACGGTGTGGGGAGATGCAAACGAAAATATTATGAAGGGTTTCGCATAATTTGGTCTTGCTAATACTGGGGCTTCTGCAAAAGCATTTTTTATTCTGTTAAAATCTTCCTATGACTCAGTAGTCCATTTTACTTCATTATCCTTCTTCAACATCTCAGTTATGTACCGGACTATCTCTGCATAGTTCGGTATGAATCTTCTCAAGAAGTTGATACGTCCAAGAAAAACTTGGACCTCTTTCTTGTTTTTGGGCAAGGATATACCATTTATGACTTCTACCCTTTTTGGGTCAATTTTTACCCCTTCCTTTGTTACAATATGCCCCAAAAATTTACCCTCTTCTAAAGCAAACAGATATTTTTGAGGGTTTAAAGACAATCCATACCTACGGCACTTGTCAAAGGTTCTACGCAAATGCTCTATATGTTCAGCATTTTCCTTTGAGAAGACTGTGATATCGTCCAGGTACACCACCTTGAATTTGTCTCGTTCCCCCACAAAAGCAATGTCCATGGCCCTTTGAAATGTAGCTCTAACATTGATCAATCCAAAAGGCATTTGAGCATACATAAACATTCCTCAAGGAGTGGTGAATGTGGTTTTCCTTTTTTCCTCCGGAAGCACTGCTACTTGATTGTACCTAGAAAATCCATCCATCATAGACATTCGTGAAGATCCTACCACCTTCTGCAATATATGGTCCATCTTGGGCAACGGATAACTGTCTTTCAGAGATGCTCTATTCAAGTTCTGAAAGTCAACACACAATCTTATTTCTCCGTTCTTCTTTCGAACTGGGGCCAAGTTGGCCACCCATTCAGAATATCTTAATGGCACAATAATCTTAGCCTTCAATAGTTTCTTGATTTCCTTTTCAATGGAAGGAAGGAGTAAAGGATTAATCTGTCTTAATTTCTATTTGTGTGGCTTAGCATCTCCTTTTAATGGAATCTTGTGCTGGATAATGCTAATATCAAAGGTCTTCAAATCTTGATAGGACCAGGCAAAGACTTCTTTATATGCTTGAAATAGCTTCCGATATTTCTCTTTGTATTCTTCGGGTACCTTATTAGACAATTTCACAATCTTGGGATCGGCCTCCGTGCCGAGGTTCAGGTCATCTACCTAATTTTCTTCAAAAACCTTACTTGGCCATATTGGGACATCATTCTTATCAAATAGTCTTTCCAGAGGGACTAGTCCTTTGGGTATTACATTTCCTTTGAGCTGCAGTACCTTGTGCCCAACTACTGTATCCTGCCATTTATTCTGAGGAAGCTCCTTAGTCTCTTCATCGCCAGTATCTATGTCCATATTGGAGAATTACCCAATAGTCTCCATGAATATTTTCACTTGCTCTTCGTCTTCAAACACCTACCAATGTTTGACACTGTCAGGGATGGAAGGACGGTAGTGAACCTCTATTTCATACCTCAGGAGGGGGTTCTGAGGTGGTCAAAAAGTGCTTGCAGCTACTGCGAGAGAGTCTGCCATTCTGTTCTGGTCTCTTGGCATGAATTGAATATTGAATGCTAAGAAGAAATTCTCTAACAAGTCCCATACCTCATTTCTGTAAGCCCTCAGTCATGGGTGCTTACCTTGACATTGATTTCTTACTTGTATCACCACCAGTTCTGAATCTCCCAAAACCTTCAAGCTCTGAATATTCACGTTCTTCACTATTTGTAGACCTAGAAGCAAGGCTTCGTATTCAGCCACATTGTTCATGGATTCATACTCCAATTTGAAGGATAATGTGACCAGTTGTCCAATAGGGGAGATGAGGAGAATTTCATCTCCATTCCCTTCCTTTGAGTTGGCTCAGTCAAAGTGCAAGGTCCAAATCCCACCTTCTTCGTTACTTGAAGACTGCTCAGTCTTTACTTGATAGAAATATGGCTCCTGCAAGTAGTCTTGGTCTTCCTCAAGAATTAGACTAGAAAACTCACCCTCTTTGCTGTACACTGATGAATTTACTGAATTATTGGCTTTAGTGACCATCTTCACAAACCTTGTTTCCCGATATAATCTCCTTTCTTGGCCTCTAAACATAGGGATGGTCGCATAGGTTAGGTCTAGCTTCATATATCCTCCGATTTTTATACCCCATGATCTAGATAACAACATCCCAAACCGAGCTGGGATGTCGGCCACTACTATGTCCATTAGCACACTTTTAGCTGGGATTTGGGCTAGGTTTACCACTAGATCCTTGATCATCCCCAAACATTTGAATCTTTTAGAATCAAAAGACTAGAGATCTTTATATGGGCGAGTGATATGCAACCCCAATTACTCCATCACTGACAGAGGTAACATGTTATGGGACGCCCTGGAATCTAGCATACAGTTGTGCAATAGAAAATCATGAATTACTAAAGAGACATAGAAAGGGGAGTTGAAGCATCTAACTCCTTAACATGAGGATAGAACATGACCATAGACCTTTCTTTCTGGAGGTTTAAACTATCTGGGATTGGGGCTGCTCCTTGAGGAAGCATGAAAGAAGACACCTGAGATTGTTAGGCTGGCTGTTTCAGTAGTTCAGTCAAAGGGACGGGAATTTTTACTTTCTCTAGCTCTTTCTAAAGGCTAAACACAAGAGGAGGCTTCTCTACGAGACTTTCCTTTGGCTCTTTATTCTCGACTGGAGGTTTTTATTCCTTTGGGATAGGCTTGAATTTTTCAATTGAGTTGGGGAATATATTAGAAGAAGATGGAATAGAGACATTAGGATGCAAAGGTTCAGTCACAGGTTTCTTACCTTTATCTCCGAATTTCTAAACAACTGTCTCCTTCTGAGGCATCTCTTCTTCTTTTTCTTGTGTGCGGGTTCTCTTTCTAGAGGACTTGAGATCATATTTTCTATGAAACTATGCTTGTAGTCTACAAATTGTTTACAGTAATCATCGATCTCTGGATCTTTAGCAGCACTTGTTTTTTCTTTTTCTTCTTGAAAGGAATGCTCCACTCCTTCACGTTCTTGCAAAGAAGACTCAACTTAATCATCATCTGAGTAAGCAAGATATTGATCATCTTGCCCATCGGGAATGTCTTTGGCAAGGCCATCCATCTATCCTTCCAGATACAGCAAAGGCTGTATGTGATCCTGTTTCTCCTTCCAATCTCTTTGCAATATTTGAAGAGGAAGCTTTCTATATTTTGGGTTAAATCCTCTATTTGGAGCAGTTTGGAATGGCTTGGAGGATGAGTTCTTTGCCTCGAGCTCAAGCTTCACCAGCTTGCTTGAAATTTTCTTGAAAATTGTTCTCATATCCTCTATTTTGTAATCTGCTACCTCTCTATCTTGACTTGAGGTAGACGCTTCTTCTTTCCCTATCCGCTTAGCATCATGGTCTGACCTCCCTTTTGATTTACCCATAGAATAAAAGTTGCCTTCCACTTCCAATGCATCAGTCTAGGCTTCATCCAGAGTAGAAAACTTCCTTTCTCTTAAAGACAATCTGAATTCTAACTAAAGGATGCTACAAACACCACTTTAGCAGTGATCTGGTGAGGCTTCATTTCAGCTGGGAGACTTGTATATAATTTATTAAACCTCTTGATGAATTTAGACACATCTTCATTATGTCTCTTTCTAAGTGTGTTGAATTCTGTAAGATAGTATCCATGGTCCTTCTCTCCCCATTTCTTGGTAAAGTAATTTTCCATTTCCTCCCAGTTATTAATGGAGTGGTCCCCCAAGGTCTTGAACCATTTTCTGGCCTCTCCATCTAGAGACTAGACAAAAAATCTCAACACCACATCCAGATGTTCAACATTGAAATTTTCTACGAAGGCGTAGAAAACTTCCAGGTGTTTCTGAGCTTTAGTATCATTTTCTCCATCGAAACGACGTAGGATCTTTAAGTAATCCTGAGGCATGTCATACAAGATCTGAGGAAATGCTAGGGGGGCATATTTGTTCAGTAGGAAGCTAGGAACAACCATCGGAGGTTGTGGAGGTGGTGGGAGAGCCTAATGTGTAATAAGAGGTGGTGGAAGGGAAGTATGTATGACAATGGGGATATACTGAATAGTGACTTGAGGGGTTGATTGAACTGCTGGAATATGAGAAGTGGAAACCTTTGTGACTTCTTTAACTTCTTCGACTTCGGGAGTGGGATGTAGAAAGAAATTTGTGGTATCTACAGATTCAGCCTCACCTTTGATTTCAATATTTTCTAGGGAGGGGCTATCTGAAGTATATTCAAGGGTTCTTGCAGTAGAATCAAGACCTTGATCTTGAGCTAATTGAGAGGAGGATGGAGAGTCTTCCAGGGAGAATATGGGAATATCTATATAAGTTGATTGTCTTTCTCTCCAAATTCTCTTGTGCAAAATCTTCTCTGGATCAGACACTTAAGGTTTTCTCAAATGGGATGTATCTGACCTCAGGTGTGGCTTTTGGGAAGCCAATACTGCACATATATTTATCTTTAAATGACACTGGAGTCAGCAAGTTGAGGGATCTACAACTCCCAACCCTTCCTGCTCACTGTAATGTTCCAAATTTTTCATTAAGAAAATTGGAACATTAATTTTGCTTTCTTTTTAATAAAAAGAATAAAATGGGTAAGGGAGACCATGAAGTAGCATAATAAACACTCCAAATGTGCAAAGGGGTCACTTAAGTGACTTATTTATCATCTCCTAGTGTGAAAAGGGGAAATACAAGAAGACTAGGTCTAGTTTGACCAAGTCAAACAACGCTGCATGGAGGGAGTAAGTCACCTAGTGCGATAGCGCAGTTTCCATAGGAGAAATATTATTGGATGAGAGAAACCCTAATGGGTGGGGTCCATGACAAGGAAGCCTTATCTTTCTATAAAATGGGAAAGGAGAGCCATTGCTCATTATGTGGAAGATTTCGATTTTGCTCTCTTCAGTTGTTCAACTGAGATAGCTTGTGCTGCTTAGCACAAGGGAGATTTCTATTTAGAAGTTTCCTCTCCTTCATTGGGAAGCTTTGGAGGACCTATTCTTCATTATCCTCACATCCAGGCTTGAGGCCAAGGTGACCATCTTCAGCTACAACTTTTTCCAGCTTGGAAAAAACGTTGAGTTGCTGGGGTTGCAGTGAGGAATTCATCTTCACCCATTTCCGGAGTTAGTTTTGCAGAGGAGGAGCTCATTCTTTTTATGGGAGATCAATGAGGAAGATACTGAAGATTATTTTCATATTTTGGCATTGGGCCATACATTTAATCTCATCCCCAGCCTTGTCTCTTCCTCATACTACGTTATTTTCAGTGGGCTCTTTCAGGAGGGATTCACACTGTGGATTGGAGGGTGTAATCTTCAGTGAAGGGATCAGCCTTTCACTTTTAAGATCATTGGAGGAGGTCTTCTACATCACTTATTGCATTTCCATCCTTCTCCATTTTTTTATTGTATTTGAGTTGCTACTGCTACCCAGCAACTCCGGCATTTTGCCACAGTGTATTTTGGCCAATCCCTTGGAGGATTGTGGTAGTATTGTTTTTTGGGGTTGAGATCTTGCTCCCCCACTTTATTTGAGCCTGTCACTACTATATATTTGTATTTATATCAGTCTGCAGTCATTTCTTACTATAGATTGCGCAGTCATAGCTTGTTGATGGGTTTTGTAGCTATGTATTTTCATTGTTGATGTACATTTGTCTTGAGGCTGATTTGGCCTAACTTGAGAGGTCTTTCCTCAATTTATTGTATATCTATTTGATGCTGCACAAATATAAGGCTATGCACTCTTATCACTCCATATGTATTGATATTTCATTGCTGCTGCTTGTAGAAGTTCATATATAGTTGTAGCTCTCCATTTGAGCATTCTTTGAGGGACCTAGTTTGGGGAGATCTGTATAACCCCTCTAGGCTTATTTCTTTGAGCTAATATTTTGGGATAGTCATGTATGAAGAGTAGAAAAGGGGATCCAAGTCCTGGTTCAGCTTATTTTTTCATTGGCTTCCTTATACAGTGTCCTTGAGGACCACATTTGTAGAAATTCCTGAAAAGGAACATTACAGTGGTATCATAGCATGATTTTTGGCTTAGCCTGTGGCTTCAAGACAAAGTGCTGAATCCCTGAAGGGGAATATTTCAATATCTATAGACAGAGTCTACATAAGGCTAGGTAGCCTTTGGATCTCATCCTTCGTTCAAAGGTGACATATACAGTAAATGCCCCTGCAGTCAATCTCTAGAATAGAATATTGATACTCCTGAAGAGGGAACTTACAGTAGTATCAGAGACAAAAGAGATCAAGATGATGCAGAAGATGAGATTACACTCATAATTTTTTAGATCCAGAAAATACCTCTCTAAAGAGGGTGAGAAGTCTGAAGAAGGAGAAGAGGAAGGACCATGCACTTCCTATTCTCACAAAAAAGAAGGCGAGAAGCATGAAGAACACTTCGAATTTGAAATTCTAAGTGAGTATCTTGCTGAATATCAGGAAAAACCTAGAGCTATATCTTTGCCAAAATTTATTTAGCAGAAAGAAGAAAGAAGACCCCATAGCTTTGGGATGATGAGAGGCAATAGATTTCTATTGTCCACATTTGACGGATCACTCACATGTGCAGCAGAGGCTTGGGTGAGGAAGCTAGAGGCTTTCTTCCTACTACATCCGGTAGTAGACAGAGAGGATGTAGAAGTTGCAGTGTTGCACCTTGAGGGTGAATAAAATACTTGGTGGGTTAGCCATTGGGACCATGCAAGGGTTTCTACTCTTGCTGATTTTTCTCAAAGATTGATCGGGAGGTTTGGCCAAAAGAGGGAGGAGCCTTCACCACCAGTTGCAGAAGCACATACCAATGTTGTCATGGTGAGGGGGGAGCAACCTTCATCTCCATATATTGAGGCATCCAGCACTATTGAGGAATGAATTCTTGCAACAACACAAGATTCTTCTGAAACTCTCCAAGGTATGCCTAAGTTTTTATTTCTTACGGAGGATTGTATATCTATGCATGCTGATTGTCTGGAGGAGTAAACCTTCACTGCACTATGCCATCACCTTCATACACCATTGATGTGTTGTGCACCACCATTGGGGTTAGGTTTTAAAACCCTTTTCATGGAAGAGATTGCATTTCAATGCCCCATGAAATGCAAAGGCAAGAAATTGTTTTGGGTAGATGGTAGACCTCATTGGAGGGATGCCAAGATGCAGGATGAAGTAAGACATCCACTAGGAGTTGAGTGGACGTGGATGAGAGGCAAGAGGATGGTGAGCCTTTTGCATATTTATGATACAGGGCAGAAAGAGGCAATGTTGCGTTGGCTACTCTTGAGAGAGTTTGGCTAGAAGAAGATCTATCCTTTTTCATGGGGAGTGAAGAAGGAGGAGGATTGGCAAGATACTTACACCATGGGGCAGAGAGGAGCATGGGTACATCATGATGAGATGGAATTCTTCTTACCACTCACTATGCCACCTTCTCATATTTATTATGGTGGAAATATGGAGGGGCAGCAAACATTCCTTTTGCTCAAATTTTATTCAGATATTGCAAGAGCAGGAGGAGGCACTAGCATAGTACAAGGGGATTGCTCCTTGGTCTTAGATTCCGAAGATGTACCTTCTTCATGGGAGGAAATCTACATATGCAACAACATGATGAGTGGAGTCTTTGAAAAGATTCATGCCAAAGAATTGATATTTGAGATGACAGTGGCCCCACTCCACAGGCCAGCAACGCTGTCACTTCAGAGTTGGGTTTACTTGTTGGAGTGTTTTCAAAACCACTTCACAAGTGATGTACCTTGGAGGCATGTAGGAGATGAGGATGAGGGAGTAATGGATGGCAACATCCCTTGCTATATCTTGATATTCTTGGCTTGGGTTCACAAGCACAAGGAGGGACACCTACATGCAGCATTTATGGATTCTCCCTTCATGCATTCTCATGCATACTATTTGTTGATGGAGAAGTCCACTTGGGAGGGAATCCTAATGGATTTATATCAGCATATGGTCAGATGCATATCCCGAGAGATGATGATATGGTTTTCACAACCACTTCCCTACGTTGTTGCAGTAAGGGACCACTTTCATTTGAGCCATTTCAGCTCAAAGACCGGAGTACATGATGAGGGAGGTAACTATTTGCTTTATGTTTTTCACTCTCTTATCCTTTTGAGTAGCATATCATATCAAGGAGGATCTTTCCTTATTTCACATTATGTTTTTTTGTACTTATGGTCTATTGCAGCAATTATGATGGCCATCTTATTGGTGGATTGTGGGGGAAGGCCACAGGATTTCCAGTGTGCACCATTGACACCCAATTATGTTTTCATGATCTCATCTTGCAAGATGAATGTGGCAGAAAACAAGTGGCTGAAAGGACACTTGTTTCACTATATATTGTGGTAGGCCAATGATGCCCTACATTGGTTCCATGTGTGAAGCTATGTTTCACCTCCTTGCTCTCACGGGTTTATGCTTCCATATTCTACTAGAATAACGTTGGACATGGGAAGCATCATTGGAGGAATGGCACAAGAGTTGAGGATACCCATAGGGAGTGTGGTTTCCCATACTTCTCACATCGCATGTTTCAAAAAAACAAATGGTCCAGCCTTTATTACCATGTTACACCATTTTCTTTCGAATGGGAGGAGCCATTTGGAGAGATTGAGATTTTTGGGGAGGCACCCCATGGGTGTTGGATTTGATGATATGGCTTGGGTCTCACTTGAGGATCATTATGTTTTAGCCATATATCAGAAAAAACTCCATATGTATCATAAGGAGGGGGGAGACACATTGGGAGGATCATTATGTTTCACTGCTGCTGCTTGTAGAAGTTCATATATTGTTGTAGCTCTCCATTTGAGCATTCTTTGAGGGATCTAGTTTGGGGAGATCTGTATAACCCCTCTAGGCTTATTTCTTTGAGCTAATCTTCTGGGATAGTCATGTATGAAGAGTAAACAAGGGGATCCAAGTCCCGATTCAACTTATTTTTTCATTGGCTTCCTTATACAGCATCCTTGAGGACCACATTTACATAAATTCCTAAAAAGGAACATTACACTCACCTATTTTGAAGGGTGGATGATATTTTTCGAGGCCCGGGGATTTAGTTCTTTAAATTTTTTCCACGGCAACAGCGCCAGAAAGATGTTGTAGCTCCTAGAGATAGCCTTGAGTTGTATAAAGACCAGTGCTTAGGACATCTTAAACGTAAGGAGCATATGAATCAACTGACTGCAGTTGGAAATGTTTGGCTCTCATGCAACTATCACTCAGATGAATGGTTTTAATAAGGGTGGAAACAAAACCCCAAAGTTAAACACAACAACTAGGAAAACTGCAGAAACTGAGTACAAATTTCAATAAGTAAATGCATCAGACAACTCTAAAATAGAACGCTGTAAAGGGGGCCGACTCCTAAAATGAATACACAGTTATCAAGTTATATGTGAGCGATGACTATGGAAGAAGATAGAGTAAGATATCAACTACAACTGAGCTTATTCAAAGATAAGAATCCATATATGCTGGGCTTATTCAAAGATAAGAATCCATATATCTGGGCTCGTTCAAAGATAAGAATCCATTGTAGTTAGTATCAAAAGAACGACGAAAGAGATAGAAAATGAAACAAAGTATCATGCTTGAGCCATATTTAAAGCGCTATATATGAGTAAATGTGAGTATCTACTATGACAAATTCACATTTAAGCATGGGAGCAATCGCATTCTAGAGCATTAGATACAAGAAATGTAGAGAGATACGAAATGAACATTTGTATTAAAAAACATGGAGAAGAGTTACAAACTGTGAATCATCCAGAGCGGAATCCCAAATTCCAGCAAAGATTCTTATTACTAAATCCCTACGAGAACTTTAAAAATCCACTATCTAAGTTCATACAAAAATACATACAGAATACTCGAGCTAGTGAGTCCTTTGGAAAATCTCGAACCTTTTGTTAGTGTTTTCTTCCTGTTTTTATAACCTCTGATTCCTAATGCGCGAGAAGATATTTTGAGAAAATATCTTCCCCGTGTGCTTGTATGTTGTTTCAAGTCTAAATAAAAAACAAAAAAGATGATGAGGTAGAACTGCCTCTCATCATCTTACAACGTAGGCCTAAAGCCGTTTCTAACTGAAATGTAAACAATTTACTAAACTGAAAGTGAAAACTGCAGGAGTGAAAGAAGGATTTCACCTGAAATGACAAAGTGAAAAGAAAATAAGGTAAAAAGGCCAAACAGGCCCAGTCATGAATGATCATTGTTGTTTGATGAGGTGGAGCCCCTGCTGATATTGGCGAAAGCAATACCATTAGTCATGGGAAGGACTGGCCTTCTGCGCTGGAGAATGCGGTACTGCTAGTAGTGGAAGAGTTGACCTTCTGTGCTGGAGGGTCTTATAGAAGGCCAATGGTCATGATCCATCGACTAAGATGTGAAACTAACCCTTTGCATCTTTTTTCTCTGCTTCCTAGGCGTGGAGGATCGTCATCCTCAACCTCGAGCCACTGTGATTCGCTATGAGACGGCCTGTGTACTTAAAAGGCCATGAAAACCTACACAGACAACAAACTAATTAAATAAATCCTACGATGAGGGGTAGAATACTTCATATGGCTCAGCGAGGGGTTATGGACCAATGCGGAGGAAGTACAAATGTAGCGATGGAAGGTAAAACCATGGCGGAGGAAAAAACAAGGGTTTAAATCAAAATATGGCATGGAAATATGATGGGTGGTTTCACGGAGAACCACGAGTGGTTTTCGCGTGGGGGATGAGTGGTAAGTGGTATTAGGCTGGAGGCATGTGATACGTGTTAGGAAGAGATGCGTGTCCTCACAAAAACTGCCCATTTTGCGTCGGAGTTGCGTGTTGGGGAGATGTTGTGAAAATGAGCGGGAGCCGTCCGATCTGGGCAATCCAGATCAACAACTACAGATGGATGCGATGGACGTACTTGCGCAGTCAGGTGGAACTGGCAATGATGTCAACAATTTTGTCGCATATCAGGATGATCAGTTGCGGGGTTATAAAAGCGGGAGTGATGTTGGTTGTTGGATGAGGGAGATCAATGGTCTAGATCGGAGCGGGGGAGTGTAATGTTGGGTGAGAGATCAGGAAAGTAGGGATCGAGCGATGGAGTGAGGACCATTGGATCATGATGGACATCAATGGTGGGGATCAATTGCAGGGGCGCTTGGGGGTACAGATCAAATTCTTGGCCTGTGCCTCCATAGTAAATCTCAACCGTTGATCTGAGATCTTCCGTATTCAAATAGGTCAACTGTAGAGGCACTCAAGGTGTTAACTCGTGCGCTAATAGTGCCTCCGGGTAGAGTGGAAGATTGGCGATGACCGTTGGATCAATGAGATCAGAGGTGGAGATAACGTCGGAGAAGAAATGAGTGGGGTAAAAGGCAGAGGTGTACTGGCCATTGGATTAGGATGATAAACGGTCCAGAATGCATCACGGAATCACACAAGGGCATGAATGGTGCGAGGGGAGGGGTGAACCGCGATGAAGCAATGAACACCCGATCATATCGAGGCTTCGCATAAATGAATGGATGAGGCAGAGGACAGCGAAATAGCAAGATAGCGCCGACCATTGGATCTATTGCGATCAATGGCTCAGATTATATCGGCGGGGAATGAACATCAGCGGTGAAAAATAGAGTGAAAATGGAGTGCAGCGATATGCGATGTGCGATGGATGAGGGCAGTGCGATGGAACGATGACCTTTGGATCTGCGGGATGAGATCAATGGTCAGGATTACGTCCGGGTTTCGCACATTGGCGGAGAAATACAGAGAGAAAATGGAATAGTGCGATGTGTGATGTGCGATGGATGGGGGCAGCACGATGGACTGATGACCATTGGATCTGCGGAGATCAACGGTTAGGATCTCTTCGGCAAAGATGAACCTCGGCGATGAAACAAAAGTGAAAATGAGTGGATTTGGGAATTAGCGAAGTCTGATGGCTGAAGGAGGCTTAAGGACTTTTAACCGTCAGTCATAGAGCGGAGCTATATGAGAAATGGGGGTTAAAGGCTTAAGCCAAAAGGCGTTTAGAGGCCTGATATGTTAGAATGAGCACTTTTAAAGCATAAAAGGTGGATTTTAAGCCCTTTCAAAGGTTCCGATAGGTGAAAAAGGGGCTTTGACAGTCCATGTGGTCCTTGTTGTATTTGCTTTGTAGTATAAGGCTCTTTATCATTAGACATCCCAGCTCAGTGAAGGATGTCATAACAACACTAGGCATAGAATATTTTTTGTATAATTGAGAATGGTCTCGATTCCCAATTATTGCATGAATCAATTTCTTCCCCACATTAACCATCATTTCTTATGCCCTAATCACCTTATTCAATGTTACCGCCATGGCGTCTAAGTTTAACCTTTCTTGGGATCCCATGATTTCTTAGTTTTGTATTCTGGTCTTGTTATAGAATGAGGGTTTCCCACAGGCTACGCCAAGATTATGCTCTTATACCACGGTAATATCCCAAATTTGGATTAACAGTAATAAAAGTGGAAATAGACTAAAAACTACGAGAATAGAAAATACATCATAAAAACATGTAAAATGGAGCCAAAAACAACTGCTGAGCCATTTTATTAAATTGAATGGAATGAGGACAATAGTGGTGCTGAAAAGCTTTCTCCTGGGCCTGCTCAAAGCAGGCTGAAGAACAACTCAAACCCAATCTAAATCTCCTACTGGAAGTGGCTCTACGTGGCTCTGTCTCTACATTTCCTAGCCCAGAAATGATTCTGCTTCTCCATTTAATATGCTGCTATGGCTTGTAATAATTCTCAAAAAATTATGGGCTTTTAACCACAGTCTTTGCTCAAGAAACCCAAAATAACCCACAAAGGATTTTTCCAAATATTTACCTCAGAATTTCTATCTAATTTTCCCCTAGCTCCTCTAACTGTTGCTTGGGTTGGGATCCTATTTTTCCCTCTTAATTCTACCAAGAAAAATTTTCCAAAATAATCTTGGCCTCTCCTCAACAAACTAAGAAAAACCCAGAAAGGGTTTTTCCTAGTTTTGACTTCGGAAATTGGCCCTCTTAGGCTTGACACAATGAACTGTTGGGGGAAATAAAACCACTGGAAGAATATGCTTGGAAATGTCTTTGGAATGCTGCAATAAACCTTGGTAGGAGGTGGCTAGCCTCCCCTCCAAATCTCGTAATGAGAATTCCCTTCTCTCCAACCTCCTAACTCAAACTCCTCACTACATTGCGTCCTCCACTACGTAGTCTGCTCCTCCTTTGCACAATCTAGAAATGGCTACGCTTCCTCCTGATGCTGATGGTAGAAAATTCCCTCACAAAGGGTGGAAATCCTCTCCTAAGCGGGCACTCAAAGTCCCCCAAGGTAGAGGTTGAGATCTCCTCTTGAGGATATCGTGTGCTAAACAACACTGCAGACTTGGCTCCTCGGCTCAAGCGTGCTCTGTCAAAATGGAAAGAAGAAAATATTTGAATGAATGAATGCCAAAATAAGCCTTTACTTATTCCTTTTATCCATTGAGGCCCAACATATGCCTTGGGTCCCACCTTTTCCTGCGTTTCCTTTCCTTGGTCAATCATGTGCTGCCTTCCTCTAGCCAATCCCACGTTGTCCTTTTCGTGCCTCTTCTACGCTGCCACCTAAGGCCAACTCAACCCCACCACTAGAGCCACAATTTTCCCTAAGAGACTTTAGGAAAGACTTTATTTGGCCTAATTATTAATTGTGGGCCCCATTCCCACTTTATTTCCTCCCAACATTAGGATTTGCCAAAATTAATCAAAATTAATATCCCAATTAGTTGACTGCTAATTTGGGGATATTACAACCTTCTTTATTACTATGATGAAGGGTGACCCACATGGTGATGTACTCAATCGAATGACACTCTATTCTAGTATTTTATGCAATTTTTTCTCTCCTCAATTGCTTCTATAATATGCTACCTATATATCCCAATGTTTGGCAATGGGAAGTCTAGAAATAGTTAGATCTCATGCTCCACTTCCCTCTTAGGTGGTAACCCTTTAGGCTCTTAGAACACATCCTTGTATTCATATATAAAATATTCCAATATTTTTTTTTTAGTACACCCCTCTAGGGATGCCTTACCTCTTAACTAACTCTTCTACACACTGATTTTCTCTTAAAAATAATAAAACATAGTTCTTGTTGGAACTGATCAATTTATTGCCTTTTGGCACTTACTAGCAAAGTTTTCGACTTTCCTTTATGAACTTTGATGATGAAAAATTTCTCATCCCTGACAATTTGGTATTTTTTGGATCTTCGCATGAATATTTCATCTCGCATGTACATGTAGGGACTCCCAAACATGGATCCACACACATCAAGGGGAACCACGTCTAGTTCTACTTCATCAATAAAATCAACAATTACCTTCATATTTGCATCCTTATTTACCCATCCAAATGGATATGGGCTTGGATGATCACGAACTTCCAATCCTAATTTCTTGACCAACTTTGGTACAATGAGATTCACCTTCAATCTTGAGTCAAACAAAGCATCAACCTTGATCTTCTTGACCTATATCTTTATATGGAAGAGTTTGGTCATTTATTTCTCTTCTTGTTGTTGAAGGATTCTTAGATTCACTTCCTTTTGCACTGGTGTACAAACAATATTCTCATCCACATCTAGGTTGCTTTCAACTTGGTTTCTTGAATTAGTGGCCATGAGATTATTTTTCTTATTTTATTTCTTTTTGTTCTTCAGATTTATCTCTGGATGAAACTTCCAACACTTGTCCTCTATATGGATTTCAATGATTCAATGTTTATTAGGATCTTTACATTGGTTTGTTGTGGCTGTTGTATTTTTATCTTTCCCCCCATTTTTCTTCGTCTTCCCCTCCTTAGAAGTTTCTTGTTTCTTCTTCTGCTTCAATCCACTTCATTGTTCTCTCTTCATACCTATTTTCTCCAACTATTGTGCCTGTACACAAGCCTCATCCACTGATTTCGGCTTGAAAAACATCACTTTTTCATGCAAATGGTAGTGTAGACACCCCAAATGATTGAGGAGTACATCAAGGTTCTTTGGGGAGATACCCAACATTATGGCCATCTTTTTGAACTTTGTCGTATACTCTTGTATGTTTTTCCCTAGATTTTTTCCTAAAGTATTTCCACCGGATCTGTTGGTCCTTTACGTACCTAATAAGGTGAAATTGTTACTTAATCAGGGTTTTGAAGTCCTCCCACTTAGTCACTAGAGGCTCTCCCTCCAACATTAGGTTCTCTATGTGTCTCTCTCACCAAGTCATGGCATGGTCCTCTAATTTTAGTTGCATAAATGAGATATCATTTCCTTCCTCAATTTTATGGACGCTGAAATAAACTTTCGGTTGTTGCAACCAATTATTTAGCTTCAGAGTGTCGATCACGCTATGGTACAAATTGATATCGACCTTTAATTCCATTTTAAAAAGGGGTTGGTATTGATTCATGACATTCAAACTAGGTTGATCTTTTTGGGGTTCTTTCTTCGGCTGGTTCCCCATTTCTTCCCAATCTCCTAATCCCCCTTTTGATTTGCCCTTTGCATTTGAACCCCCATGTTCTCCTAATATCCCAAGCTTATTTCTTAGGGCCACCATGAGGATATTTACATTATGATTTATATTTGTGGCTTGTTGTTCCAACTGAAAAAACCTCTCCTCTGCAAGATCACAAGGGTCATTCTCATATTCATTGACCATGATTAGGGTTTTACAAATTTTGGCATTGCTGATCTAGATCCCCTACAAGTCTCCACAATACACCCAATGAAACATGATTTGATACAAATATGATCTGTAACTTGTCGTGGATATTCTACTAAATAGATTGTCACAAATGATATGACAAAATTATATTTAAAATATGAAATTATACACTATTACACTTTTATTATATTTTTACATTCGTATATTTACATTTAATAGTGCATGCATGTGAATGAAAATTATATATAAAATAGAGAACAAAAAACAAAAATCTCACACACACATTTGACAAAAGATATCATGCTCTGGGAAATCATTTTAGGATAAAAACCCATCTGGAAGGTGATGTTTCTCTACTCTCTTTATTTGAATGAAAATATGGTTGTGAGTAAAAATAAGTATGGAATGTGGCCCACGGGATGCTACGGTGCATAAATCCTCTCTGTGTGCTCTAACTCCTATCCCTCCTGGCTATTTTTTATCAACTATGGAGCACATGCACTTGAAAGGAAGGAACCCCTTTTCCTCCAAGTGGTCCAGTTATAACAAAAACCAATACCCTACCAGTGGTTAGGTTTGACTGCCTCAAATATTAACCATAGTTATAATATAGACTATTCTAGAGTCTTCTACATCACATTCATGTGGCTAGCTCCTTTTCCATGAATAATGGGGGTTTATGTGACATCCTCTGACATCCTCTCAAACCATGGTGGTGAAAACATGAAGGTAAAATTCTCAGTGGCATAAATTTCAAATACAGATTGATTGACGTGATTCTTGTGCCATTGGAAAGGTATATTTGTGTAGAATAACATGGAAAGGTGCAAGACTAAAGTGGTAAAGTTTTACCCCAAAAAACATTGTTTTATGCCTCAAAACACTCTTGCAAGGTTTCAGACCCTATTTTTCAAAATCAGGTTCTGCTGGTAAAAATGGTCCTATTAGTTGATTCCTCCACTTTTTCCATTCTGAAAGAATTAAGATGGATGAAAAAAATATAATGATCCAATCAAGATCATATACTTATGGATTATTTACAAGTGTTGGTGTGCTGCGAAATAGAAAAGATATGGATTGTAAACGTATGCTTACATGTGTATTTGAATGTTGGTTGTAGGCTTGGTTAATGTCATTAGGTATGTTAATGTTGTAGGCTTGGTTGACATTATTAGGTATATGTTAATTTGCTTGAAAGTTAGTTTGTGATTTCAACTTTTATTCCCATTTGGTTTTCTTCTATGATATTCATTAACGATATATGATGACATAACCATGGGGAAGAAAATTAATTGAACAATCATTTATACTTTTTTCTCAATGTGGAGCTATGTCTCTAAATCTCATAAATCATTTTATTCATGCATTATGATCATCTTGTCTAGAGAGCAGGGAAATGAGATAGGCCAACTTGGAACTCTCATTACCCCATCACATTTAGGCTTTGAAATCCTTGTAATACCAAGATCTCAACATTGATATTTAGGCCTCATATTTAGGAGACTACAACTACCTTGCAATAGGATTTATAATTTGTGATATCTCTATTTTTCCTAGAAGTAAACTTTCAATTATAGACACATTATAGTGAACTAAGAGTATGCCTTTGTATTTTATTTTGTACTTAATTTTTCAGTGATCTATTATAGGTGTGTTATATATATCATGCTAATGGGGCCTTTTTTTTGATAAAAAACAACCCCACTTAGGCCACATCTCTGGATAATAACAAGTTGGAATCCTTTTTTCAAGCCTTAAGTCTTCGTTTTGATACATTAGTCTAGGAAGGCTTTATGATAGGTTGATAGCATGGTAAAATAAGGCTCTAGTATCCATACAATGTGATTTATTATATGCCTAGAGAATAGGATTGAGCATGAATAAGGGGAGACCTTGAACATTATTACTTAGAGATTGACTTTCTCGGGTGTGTTCCTATTCATAACCCTTGGAATGGCATACTACATACATTGTTGTGGGTGGCCATAGGCCTAATCACTTAATGGCTCTCATTATTTAAGAAGAGTCTATTTCATGGGGATAATATTAGCCTTCTCCATCACTAGAAAAATTTAATCTCCTTGTGTAAAGTCATGCCTAAAGAGAGAGTTGGGCTTAAAATTTTCACAGTTAGTAAACATTGTATTAATCCATACAAGGAATATGGATCCTTATAATAGACCCTCAATAAGAATATGGACTAGAAATACATCACATAAGGACTCTATTTTACCAATGAAAAGTTGAGAAGAGTTGTGTATCGTTGGAAAAAGAGTATGGTATAGAGATACATCGCTTAAGGATTCCAAACTATGAGTGAGAAAAATGACCAAGGAGGCTTGTGTGTCATTGGAAGAATATCTTCTCCTTCCAACAATATGTTTTTGAATATTTGAGATTTGGAAACAAAGAGATTTTCAAAATCCAATGAAATGGATTTGAATTGGAGTGTGATGCCCTCATGGGCTTGTATCTGAAATGTGGAAATATAAATAAAGCATGTGAAGTGTTCAACAAAACACATCAACAATACCTTTTTTCTTGTATGTCCATGATTGAAGGATTTGCGCATGATTAGGAAATAAAGGAGGCCTTGGGACTTTTTAGGAAAATGCAATTGGCCAAAATAATGCCAAACCTGAAAATCATGGACAATTTTCTTTCGACATGTGTTCTCTTGTAGGATTTGGGATATGGTATGGAGATCCATGAGTGATAGTTCAAGTGGATAGTGTAGAAGATTAAAGAAGGCACATGAATTTTTCAACAATATGCACAACTAAGATATTTGACATTTATGATTTTAGGGTATGAATTTCATGGATAACCAAAGAGTCACTTAGAATCTTAGAACAATGGAAACCATCTATTGTGATCCTAAACCCCATTTTATTTGTTTAAATTTTGATTGCATGTTGTCATGCAAGTTTGGTTGAAGAGGACCAGAGATACTTCAAGTCCAAGAGTGAACATTATCAAGTAATGCTACAATGGAGCATTATAATTACATGGATAGCCTTCTTGGTTGTGTTGGAGGTTAGGATGAGGTAGAGAATTTGATTAATCAAATTCCAATTAAACCCCATGCTTTCACATGGTGAATTTTTCTTGGAACTTTTAGCATTCATGGTAGAGTAAAACATGTGAAATGTGCAATAGAGTGTATTCTTGAGTTGGAACTAGAAGATCATGTAACCTCTATGTCAATGTCCAATATGAATGCTTCTATTGGTATTTGGATAATTGTTAAAAATAGAGAGGGGGGAGGGGGGGCGATTTTGATCCCATCCCCCTAGGGAATTTTAAAATATACCTATGAGTGAGTAGAAGGATGATAATTTTGATATTCCACCTCCTTTGTAATGACCACTTATGAGAATAGAAGAAAGGAGAAAATTAATTTAATTATTTATTCTCGCCTCTAAGGTGATATTGAGTAATTGAATTAAGAAAGAGATTATTAAGTGACTTTTGATTTATAATAAATAAAACTTATAAAGTCATTTTATTTTATTAAAGGGAAATAAAAGAAATCCATGGTATTATTATGCCATCCATGGCATTTTGGAGGGGGGGGAATTTATAAAAGAAAAGGGTATTTGAGGAAAATGGGAGTGAAATATTATTTGTGTATTTGGTAGAAGCTTGACTAGCTTGTGAGGGAAACTTCAAGTATTCTCGGTTTTGGTGTTGAAATGCACATCCTAACTGGTGGCAATTGGTTTTGGTGGTTGTAAAGCCACCTAATTTAAGGAGTTTGAACTCGTCCATGAAGAGTTACTTATCCATATAGAGAGAGGACTGAGTCATTGTGTTTACTAGAGGGCCAAATTTGTATCCATGGAGGGATCAATTACAATATTTCAAAAAAGGGTCGATTTGGTGGGCTGAGTTGTCGGAGATCAAGTTGAAGAAGCACGAGAACTAGGAACCCAATGCATCTTCTAGGTTTTTTATGTAATATCTTCTTGGAAAATTATTAATAAAAATTGGGGTTTCTTGCATTAATTATTATTTGCAATTTTTGTTGATTTGTGTGGCATTTTATTAATATTTCTGGAAAAAAATATGTTATAATATTTTGTGGGAATTTTAGCTAAACAAACAAAAAGAAATATTACAGTTGTATTAGAGCTGGTTTTCCTACCATCCTGAAAGGTCTATTTGAAAATTTATTTTGAATTGGAAAGAGAAACTATTCGCAGAAGTATTTTGAAAATTGAAGATTTCAACCGAAAATGTGAATATTATAACAAAGATTTTGAATATTATAACAAAAAAATATTTTAAAATTTTAATATAAAAATTGAAGAATCTAACATGAATATTGCAATAATAGTAGATCAGACCAAAGCATGGGAATTATCAATGATGGAGAAATGAAAAATAAGTTGCATATCGTAAAATGGAAAAACAATAGTGGAAGAAAAAAATAGATCATCTTCACTAGCACTGCTATCAAAAAAAATCCAACACCCATGTTGCAAATGTAGGAGATACAACTCTTGTTTTCGAAAATGAAATTTGTGGTCAAACTATCAAGGATAATTTTCAAGGGGTTGCACCTATTGAGAAAAAATATGGGGAAGAAAAGCAGCAAAAGTGGTACATCATTTTTAACCAAAACTAATTCAACATTGTTGTTGGTTAATGGGTGCACTCATAAGTCTTATCATCAATATCTTCCTCAGAAGTGTTTTATATGAGGAAATTATAGCATAAAGTATAACTCATTATATTGGGGTCTGCACAAGGCCACCATATGTATGCATGTGACCAATGAGTGGAGATCCTTCCAAGATGGCCCATGGTATTGTCAGTCGAATTTCTACTAGCCATGAGGTGCAAGAACTTTGTGCTTTGGCCATAGAAAAATCATATGATTTGTTTTCGATGATAGCTCAGTGAGGAACAAATCTCGAACTGAGGGATGATTAAAGCCCCATCATTCCAATGATTTTAGTTGATGATCTTTAATCCATATATATATGTATGTTTTTTTAAGTGAATCTAGTTTAAAATCACAAAAAGGTGTCATTGGATATAATTTGTGGCACCAAAAGGTGGAAGAATGGACTTACCATGGAGAACCTGTTTGTGTGTTGAGACTTAAGAGAAGATTTCATGTTTCAAATCTCTAATCCTCAACTAATTTTTGTTTTAAGCTTTGTGAATTTACAAAGAGAGGGGAATTAGGCCAGATTGGGGGCATATGCTTCACCCAAAGTGAGGATTGAAATCACTTGAATGTTGAACAAAAAATAATTTCAGGGGAAGGTAGGACACTTGGGAAGTTGGGTTAAAAAAACTTCAGCTTAATCAATATAGAAGAAGATATTTTACCCAATGATGATGCTTGCAATCTCAAAGTTTAAGACATTGTAAATATTATGTGTAATTCTTGGGCCAAGAAAAAGGTGTCTAATGGCACATCTGAGTGTCCCAACAACGATCGAACCACTTACCACAATAATTATTGTGAAAACAATCAGGGTTGTGAGTCTCATAAGGCATTCAAATCCAGTGGTTGTGGTGTAAATTCAAGTTTCACCCCTAAAATGAAGAAATCTAGGGAAGCAAAGATAGGATTTAACATGAATCAAACTACAAAACCTAGGGATGTATATTGAGATTACGTTTCTATTTTGGATGTGAAATGGGAAACTATTGAAATTGGAATGGGGAATGGTTCACATGCTTAGGCAAAATCACAAAGGGATTCAACAAATTCAAGTGATAATAAAAAGGAAATGGAACTACCAAAAATTTATCATGAAAATCATTTGAAATTTATGCTAGTAGAGGAAGCAAACGATGGTGATTTAGTGTTTCTATTCACTAATGCGAAGGAACTCGTAATTTATGATTATTGATCTAAAAATGGGAAGATTGAGTCATGAGGCTAAACTAAAATATCCATAGAGAGTTTGAATATTGTGATTATCTCCACTAACAAAAACAAAGGAATTGCATCCAATAGGTCATTTTGTGGTTGAGGAATATTTGCTTGATGTGTTTCTCTACATGAATGGATACCAGAAGGAATTTCCCATATAAATTATGGGAGTCTCATTTTGGTATGAATATGTTATGGAAGAAGTGATATTCTCTCAAATTTTTTTCTCCCTAGACCACCTTCCAAAATAATTCATCACATTGTGTTGATTATTAATCTTTGCAAGGCCTCTCTTGGAGCTTTCCCTTTAGTATTGGTTGGAACTATGCATGTAATTTTTTATAAAAATGTTGAATTATATATGGAGTGCCAGACTCAGTTGGTCCTTTAGTTTGCACATCAATGATTAAAATTCCATTTTATTTGGCCTTGGAAGAATTGGATGCATGTTTTAAATCTTCCAAGGTGGTCACCCACAATGTGTCATTATACAGGAAGTGCTAGATAAAAATTTGGTTCGTGAAATTTATCCCTGGGTGTTGTCAATTCCATTGACAATAAATATGATTTCGTTAACAATAGACGTGATTCAGCCTCCACAAATGTCTATTGATTCTTAGTGTGATCCTAGAAGGGTCCCTTAGTGCATGGACCCCTAATGAATAACAGTTTTGAAGAGCATGTCATAAGAAAATATAAAGATGGATCATGTTGAGGTAGCTATTAGAGCCATTGTAGAAGATGTGAAAGTGACACTAAAAGTGTAGTCTTTGATTAAAATTTGAAATATCAGCATAATGAATATTTTTGTGCGTGTTTTTTTTCCCAAGTGGGTTGTAGCTACCCTTTTTATTTTGAATAATAAATAGAAGATTCATATAACCTATGAAAAGGATATTGCAGAGGCCTAAAGACAAGGGTTGGATATACAATTGATTAACGAAATGCATGTGTTGGAAAATGAATTCCATTAGCTAGCACATTGTCCCTCTTCTTGTGTAGCTTCATCTTTGCTTGGCATTCTTTTGTAGTATTAAAACAACTCCCCATTATCTAAGTAAAATAGGTTAGAAAGGATAATGGGGACCCTTTTAAAAAAATTTAGGTTACTATTTTTTTTAGAAATAAAACTTAATACTATTAGATTAAGCTTTATATAATAAAGAAAACACCTAAAAAGAACCATCAAACCGGAAAAGGCACATAAGCGAGGGAAATATCGACGAAATCGCAAAATAATGAATCTTCGAACTTCTGAAATGCCGAAATGTGAAATAGCAAAGTTGTCGCTTGACATATGCCAATGTCGCAAATCATCATCTAACAGAAGTCAATATCACATCCTGTCTTAAACATCACAATATCACACATCGGCGTTTCGGATATTTCTCTGGGAATTATAAGTCACCAATGATCAAAATCGTCGATCAATAAACCCTAATATAATGACGTCTATCACTATCACACAAACCTATGCTTGTCAATTAAATGTTAATTCAAGTGTTTTATGATCTCGAGGTGTGTAATTGATTTGTAATTATTTCAAATATTAATATCATAGATCTCCCATATGCATAAGTCAAGTCGACAGGACAGTTAATATCGTTCTAAGTGATTTTAAATTATCTTCTATGGTTTTTCTTTCAACGGGGTAAGTCCAAACACTCAGGCATAAAAGGATGTCAAGGCTGATTAAAGCATGAAGGAAATCCACCACCCCATCACTCCCAGTCATTCAGCAAGAGGAAAATGGTTAAAAATGGATCCCTTAATCTCGGATACTACATGCAACCCATAAATTGGTTCTATGAGCTGGGAAGGGATATATCAGTTGTTCGAGAATGAGAAGCCACAAGTAATTCTCAACAGAAAAGCTGTGGCCGATGATATTCTGTCCAATGATTCTGAATCATGGATAGAAACAACCAATTATTTTCTTCACAGAATTGCAGCTCGTCCTAAAATGATGCCATACACTAAATTAGTGAAATGGGTGTTAGACAATGTGGATACCATAGATAGAAAATTTGTTACTTGAAGCAGAACTGTCATTGGTTCACTCAGGCCGTTGGATCTCAAGCAAATGTATAAATTACCAAAACCCCAGAAGAGATTCGACACCCAATTTTTTCAAGAGTTCATGATCTAGGTGGGTATTGGTGGCCATCTGCCTATTCCATTTGGGGCCCCACCATTGTCTCTTTCATTTTTTCAGTTTCGGCACACCTTACTATTTTTAGAAGTTTTTCGGTTCCTAAACTTCTGGAGCTATTTTGAGGCCATAAACGAGGTTTTTTGGGAAAAATGGGAGTAGCATGGGGCCATGGACTGATTTTTCTCACATTAAAAGTTGTATTCCTCAAATATATATTTCTAATGAGGTATGGTGCACGTCAAACATAGATCATATGCCAAAGTTACGTCCTTGGGAAGTTGAAACACCAATTTACCCAAACGGGGCCCATAGTTTTGGCGCTTCATCTCCTAGGGTTATGGTTTTGGATGTTTAGGGTTTTTAAATGTTTTCGAGCCTCATTGTAACAAAGTTCAGAGGCCTATAGCCACCACATCTCTTCTTAGAGATAATCTACCAGTGCCCTAGCTAGTTTATTTCCATTCTGTCTATAAGAAAATTTTAGTTCTTTGATATTAATGAAATGAAGTGTTATTTCCGTTGCATCTTTGTATTTATGGTTATATGTGTATTTTTTTGTGTTCCTACATAAATCTGGATCAGTAGTATCAGAGTGGTCTGCTTTTTCTCAATCCTTGTTTGCATGTCCCCAACGAGGTCGGGGTATAAGGAGTTAGGGCTCGATCTGGTTGAACCTTTGTAAGATTAACCTTGCAAACCCCGACGACCACCCATGGGGGAAAAAAAGAAATATGAGGGAGTAGGAGATCCTATCAAAATATTTCTTGAGGAGGCCCTCAAAAAACAAAGGAACGCGATGATGGATAACTTTGCCCAGATCCTTCAACGACTACCCACCGGTGGCGCATCTGCATCCAACAGCCACTTTGGAGGCGCGACTACCTTTAAGGTACAAGTAAAATTTGACATTCCCATATTTGAGGGTCAAATAGATTTAGATACCGTATATTTATGGTTGAATCTATTAAAAGGATATTATTGATTAATGACTTCTCCAACCAGGAGAAGATTATTTTTTCACTCCTTAAAGCTACCCCCCATGTCAAGAACTGGTGGGAAAAATATTGTGAGAAAAAGTACAAGACAAAACCCTCTATATTCTCAGACGTACCCACTTGGAATTATTTCTAAGATGCCATCAAAGAACAATACTATCCCGTGGGGAGCTATGAGGACAAGTAAATACAATGGACCACACTACGGCAACAAAGGGATCAAGATGTGCATGATATGACGAATCTGTTCCATACCTTGTGCACAAAGTTGGGTATCAAAGATTCGGAGAAAAATTTAGTGCTAAAGTATTGTAGTTGTCTGCACAAATACATTCAAGAGGAAATGGAGTTCCTCGACATCTCCTCTCTTGGTACTACATAGCGGTATGCTCCGAAGATTGAGCAAAAATTCAAACAAAAGAAGCGAGACTTTGGATCTACGAATCAAAAGCAAGGGAAAGGTGCCCCCAAACTGCAGAAGAAAAGACAAAGCCAAGACATGGCAGCCCAATAAAACATGCCAAAGCTGCAAGCAAAGAAAAACGTCGTGAAGCCAAAGAAGGACACGGGAAGTGGCGTGAGTTCCATAAGAGCTCCACTCACAACACAAGTGAGTGTTGGGCCAAGCAGTCCCTAGTGGCCGAGACGAGGGCTTCTGAATTAGATGCATGCTTCGACTCTGAATCAGAACCTGACAAGGGGAATGACAAAGGGAAACAGATTATTGATGCGAAGCCCAATGCCACTGTTGCCATTTCGAAGATCCATAAGGAGGAACCGGAAGATATAGAGGAGGAGGAGCGTCTCTTCCACTCCCAAATGTGGGTAAAGGGTTCCACGCTATAGTTCATTGTTGAAAATGGGAGCCAAAAGAACCTCATTTCAGAAAATGTTGTGAAGCAGTTGGGCTTTCCGACCACAATGCACCCACATCCATACACCATTGGGTGGCTTCAGCAAGGACAGGATCTCTGCATCAGCCATCAGTGCTGCCTTCCCTACAACATAAAGCCCTTCATGGATGAGGTATTATGTGAAATTTCTCCTCTTGATGTTTGTGATGTATTATTAGGCTAACCATACTTGTGGAAGCGACATGTTGTGTATGAGTCCCGACCTCATGCTGTTATTGTTACTTTGGGAAATAAACTATATAGGATACCATAGGTACCACCGTCTGCCACTATCTCTTTGGTTACTACAAAAAAAAGTAGTAAGCTTATTTCCAAAACCAAAGAATTTGTTTTCCTGATGATCCACCCCTAGGGCAAGAAGAATATTGTGGCCACGAACTCTAGACAGGGATCCTCTGCACGACAACAACAAATGGACAAGGTTGTGGAAGAGTACGGGGACATCTTCACCTAACCTACAGGGGTGCCTCTGCACTCTCAGGTCAAGCACCCCATTGATCTAACCCTAGGTGTGCTTCTACCCAATGGACCAATCTATCGGTGCTCTGTTCTAGAGAATGATGAAATCAAGAGGCAGATCCAGGAGCTGTTGCAGAAAGGTCACATTCGGTCGAGTTCATTGCTCTGTGGGAGCTCGATCGTGTTGATACAGAAGAAGGATGGAACTTGGAGACTCTGCATTTACTATCGGGCTCTGAACAAGGACACTATCCAAAATAGGTACTCGATCCCACAGATTGATGACCTTCTGGACCAACTAAAAGGGGAAAAATATTTTAGCAAGATCGAATTGAAGTCTAGGTATCACTAGGTACCAATCGAACCCTCTGATGTGTGTAAGATTGTCTTCAAAGCCAAGGAGGGCCTTTTTGAATGGTTGGTCATGCATTTTGGGTTGATGAATGCTCCCACAACCTTCATGAGGTTGATGGATGACATCTTGCAACCATTCACCAACTCATTTGTAGTGGTGTACTTGGATGACATTCTATTCTTTAGCCAGAATTGGGAAGAGCACCTCCACCACATCCGAACTTGGAGACTCTGCATTTACTATCGGGCTCTGAACAAGGACACTGTCCAAAATAGGTACTCGATCCCACAGATTGATGACCTTCTGGACCAACTCAAAGGGGCGCAATATTTTAGCAAGATCAAATTGAAGTCTAGGTATCACTAGGTACCAATCGAACCCTCCGATGTGTGTAAGATTGTCTTCAAAGCCAAGGAGGGCCTTTTTGAATGGTTGGTCATGCATTTCGGGTTAATGAATGCTCCCACAACCTTCATGAGGTTGATGGATGACATCTTGCAACCATTCACCAACTCATTTGTAGTGGTGTACTTGGATGACATTCTATTCTTTAGCCAGACTTGGGAAGAGCACCTCCATCACATCCGAAAAGTCCTCCAAAAATTGCAACAACACAAGTTGTGTGCCAATTTGGAGAAGTGAAATTTTGGCATGACCCAGGTTCAATATCTGGGATACATTAATGATGAAAGGGGGTGCATGTGGATCCAAGAAATTAGGGATTGGCCAACCCCAACCACTCTAGCAAAGCTTCGCAGCCTTTTGGGTCTTGCTAATTTCTACTGCAGGTTCATGTTGAGATTCTCTTATATCACTTGGCCCTTGAGTCAAGTCACCAATGGAGGAGTGAAAGAAAAATTATTTTGGTCGAAATATCAACAGAAGGCGTTCGTAGAATTGAAACATCACCTTTGTTCTGCCCCAGTGCTCACATTACCAGACTTGCAATAACCATTTGAGATCGAGACAGATGCCTCTGACTATGCTATTGGAGAATTTCTTACTCAATAGGGGCATCTAGTGGCATATCATAGTGATACATTGTCTAACACAGTCCACAAGTATCCCACTTATGACAAAGAAATGTATTCCATTGTGCAGGCTTGTCAACAATGAAAGCAATACATTTTAGGGAAGTAAACAACCATCCACACAGACCACCGACCCCTGCAATTCATACAGACACAAGGGAAGTTACAGAATGATTTCCATTAGAAGTGGTCCACATATCTGCAATAGTTTCATTTGAACATCAAGTACAAGAAGGGTCGCACCAATAATGTGGCAGAATGCCTCAACTGACCACTGATCGTGGCGCTAACCACCGTTCTCAAAGCTTGTGGGCACGAGACTTCTAATTGGCTGCTTCTCTACAAGAGCGATCCAGAATTATGCCACACATACAAGGCACTCTTGGGGGTTATACAAGTTCCAAATTTTCACCTCCAAGATGCACTATTATGTCACCTAGGACACCTTTGTGTTCCTTCAAGCGAACGTTCCAAGATGATATGGGAAGCACACCATAGTCGAGTCACTGGGGATTTCTGGGTCAAGAAGAGAGTGGTAGTACTCCAGAAGTATTTATATTAGTGGAACCTTCAACAGGACGTCAAGAAGTACATCAGATTCTGCACTGCTTGCGCCATCTCCAAACCAACCATTAGGAAGCAAGGCCTTTATACTCCGCTACTTTCCCCTAGTTGACCTTGGGAATCCATATCCATGGATTACATGTCAGGTCTTCCTTCTGCTAAGCATGGAAATGACTTTGTTTTTTTGGTCGTCAACAGATTCTTGAAGATGGCCATTATGACGGCCTACAAGAATAATATCACAACTGAAGCCACTGCTAAACTCTTCTTTGAATGAGTGTGGGTGCACTTTGGGACCCCACAGTATATCATCTCAGATCGGGACAATAGGTTCCTCAGCACATTTTGGTCTAGCCTCTAGTCAATGCTAGACACCAAGCTCACCAATTCCACAACTTTCCATCCCCAAACTGATGGCCAAACAGAGGTCGTCAACAGGATGACTGTACACATTATGCGCATGTAGAATTAAAAGCATCCACGCACATGGGATGAGAGCCTCCCCTATGTATAACACAGTTATAATCGGGCTCTCCACAACTCAACCAGCCACAACCCCTTTCAGGTCGGCTTGGGATTCCATCCACTATGTCCCATTGGCAGAACCATGCCATTTGCGACTACTCAGGCCGATTCGGCTCATGTCTAGTTTGAAGCTGACAAAGCGAACAACTTCATCGAGCGCATTCAACACATCCGCCGACATGACATGGTCATGACATATTGGACAGAGCTAATGCTAAGTATAAGCAACGACATGATCAACATCAAGTGCCACACAACTTCCAGGTGGGTGAAAAAGTGTGGCTACATTTGCAGAAGGAGCGCCTCATTGGACCCCACCGCAAGCTTCGCTCGTTCCGATATGGGTCATACACCATCATAGGGGCTATAGGGAACAATGCCTTTGAGCTCAGTATTCCACCATTCCTTGGTCCGCACCCAGTATTCAATGTGGATCACCTTTGTCCCTACTTCCCACCTCTAATGGACACCTCTGACATTGCAAAACAACTCACACCAACAGAGTTAAACCCAAACATCATGGAACAGGCCACCACAGATTGTATCATGGACATGAAAATCAAGAACACTCGCCAACAGAAGATCCAACTATATCGGGTTGTCAAAGCTGGCCAACTCCTGCACCAAGGCAAGTGGTTCACCAGGGACCAAGTTCAGCAGAAGTTTCCTCATCTCATGGAGGAACTCAACGCAATGGGGACCATTGATTCCTAATGTGGGAGGAATGATCTAGGTGGATATTTGTGGCCACCCGCCTATTCCACTTGGGGCCCCACCATTATCTCTTTTAGTTTTTTAGTTTTGGCACAAATTACTATTTTTAGAAAATTTTCAGGTCCTGAACTTTTGAAGCCTTTTTTAGGCCCTAAATGACATTTTTTGGGAAAATCAGGAGCTACAATAAATCAAAATTCATGGACTGATTCCTTGGATAGGTCTTTATAATGAGGTATGGTGCACGTCAAACGAAGATCATATGCCAAAGTTACATCCCCGGGAAGCTGAAACACCAATTTACCCAAACAGGGCCCATAGTTTTGGCTCTTCATCTCCTAGGTTTAGGATTTTGGATGTTTAGGGTTTTCCATTGTTTCTAAATAATAAATAGGCCCTCGAGCCTCATTGTAATATAGTTCAGAGGCCTGTAGCCGCCACATTTATTCTCAGAGATAAGCTACCAATGCCCTATCTATTTTATTTCCATTTTTTCTGTAAGCAAATTTTAGTTCTTTTATATTAATGAAATGAAGTGTTATTTCCATTGCATCTTTGTATTTATGGTTATATGTGTATTATTTTTTGTTCCTGCATAAATCTGGATCAGTCATGCGTGAGAACGACCATCTTGCGACTATGATTATAGAATGGAGAAATGATCCTAACTGGCACAAGCGCGACGATAAGGGTATGTATTTAGTCATCTCTCTGAAAATCCTATTCTCTCAAATAGCTGTAATGATGTATCATCTCTTTGGATCTGTAAATATGACCAATTTTAAAGAAAATTGGAACCCTTGATAGAAGCAACCTCTGATGGCTATATTCTAGATTGGGCTACCATTCTTTCTGATAATTTGATTAGATTTATTATGGCCTACAAAGAAAATAGAAATTCCCCACCCCACACAGTCTCTTCTTTTTATATGAGCTCCTATGTCTTAGACGCAGTCGATTTTTCCTTTGAATTTTCATCGCTAGGATGGAAATGGACCAAAGAAGTTGAAACCCATATTTTTGTACAAATAGATTTATTATGGGAATCAAAATATCATTCTCACATCTTTCAAATATGCAATGCTATAATGCTCCGGGTCTTCAAAGTCATTTTCAAAAGAAAAATCACTAGAGTCACTCCCAAAGCTAATAAGAGTCTCAAGTCTATAGGTAAGTGGTTAAGCGAAGAGAATTTTACATACATCCGTATTTTTGGAAGTTATGCCAATCCTCATGTCCTACCCTTTTATATACGAGATAAATTCTTAGCCCAAGAAATCGCTTATCAAATAGTTGGTCATGGTTTAACCAAAACCCTGAAAGATGCGAAGAAGACAGTTTGGCCAACTATTCCTTTTTCCCTTGGTTCATATGCCCTAGACAATTTCAAGCATGCCCATCTTGAAATTGATCGATTAAAACCTTTTAAATTCCCAGTGTTGCCTAATAGAAATTATGATCCCCATGGTATTGCTAGAGAGATAATAATTTGAATCAAGCTGAGAGCATTTTCAGGCGATCCTGACAGATTTGATGATATGTTTGAATCAATTCATGAATTTTCAATAGTTCAACATAAAGTAGATGAAATTCTTAGGACTAGAAGATTCAGAAAGATTCAAAGTGCATCGGGAAAAACAAAATGCTCGTATACCAGATTATTTGTATCACAGACCAGAGCCGAAGGCAGAACATAATATAAATGCTACAACTACTCAAGTACCAGTACCAGTTCAAGAAGAAGAAATTTTTAATGTTCAACAGGATGATAGATTCATCCAAAATTGGGAAGAATTTGAGAAAGCACTGTCAGAAACTGATAACCCTACTATTCAAAATTTCATTCAGCCAGAAACCATACCTATGGTAGGTTATTCAAGTTCCATGAATCATATAGGAGAATAAATTATGCAACATGTCTCTACTAATATAGATAATTCCCATAATCAAGAAGAAACTAGAGAAACCTTATTCACTGCAGAGTTTTCCAAGATTATTCTTGAACATATTCAGATTCAAGGAAGAAATGATACAAAGGAAAAACCAGAGGAGATGTTATCACTCAGTAATTTCTCAAGATTAAAGAAAGAACTCACCGAGGTAACCACAAACCTTCTTTTAAGCCTTAGGAACTAGCCTTCCTAATGCTCAGAGAGGGCTCTCTCTATATGATTTATCTTTGTTGATTGTATTTGATTTTAGGCTAGCTATATGGGGAAAATTGGTTTTGGGTTTTGAATTTGATTTGGTGGGTAAATCACTTACTTAGATGGATAACTTTAGATCTGAATCCCATTGGGAAAATGGATTCAATGTGTCAAGTAGTCAGATTAAGATCAAGGTCTAAAGGTAAATGTTTATAGGGCAAGATAACAGAGTCACTTCAGATCTTCAAGGCTGATGGTGAAATGGTTTTGATCAGGATAAAAGAGAAATTAGGGATTCTTAAATCTGGATTAGGAGTGAAAAGGTAGAGATCAATCAAAATTAGGGAGCAATTAAGGGTTCTTAAATCTAGATTAGGAGTGAAAAGGTAGAGGTCAATCGAAATCAGGGAGCAACTAAGGGTTCCCTAACCTAGATATCAGTTGAAAACATATAAATAATAATCAGTCAAACAGAGTGCTTTTAAAAAATTATGAAATAACAATTCCTGATTTATCATTAAGATTAAGAACACATTCATGAATAGATGGAAAACATAAGAAACTTGACAATATAACAAGTGAAATACTTCACTGCAGTGGCCCAACACATGAATCCTATAATATGATGCTTTACTTCCTGTCATCCAGTCTGCTGACTTAAAATTGATTCAAAAACCCTTAGGTTCAGAAAAAAATAACTACAAAAATGTTTAGCAAATAATCCACCCTCAATACTTCAAATGATGAAGTATTTATACAAATTATAAACTAGAATATCTTGAAAAAATATCAATATTGGTTTACAAATATCTCAAACTGTATTACATAAATAGAACTTAAATAAAGGACACTCAAAAATAATGAATCTACTTGCCACTATATTTATGGATTGATGGTGACAAAGAAGAGAAATTCGAATTTTATAGCAACTCTGATTTGATGATAAGGCTTCCAAGTCACTAACTACCTCCTTCCTTTGTGTGTCTTGCTTCAGAAATTATGAAACATTTGGGTCCAGTGATACCTTTTTATACCTCAATCCAAGATATATATGTAAAGAGTGAAAGAGGTTATTCTAGATAAATATGTTAATGAGATAAAACTCTCTCAGTTTCCCAAAATTCAATTCCATCTGTTCAAAATATACTCTGCAAAACTATGTCTAAAACAGAACTTTGCACGGTCCAAAACATAGGCTGTAAATATGTGCATGTATCTCTCATTATGTAATACGTGTGCATAAATTGAGATAGTTTTTTGTATTTTGGCATCTTAGGAACATAAACCTCCATTTTTGAAAATTTTTTCTTGGATTGGTCACAATAGTTTCTGCAAAACTATGACTTAAACAGGAAATTTCTGGAAAATGTCCCTTCCTGCTCTGTTTTCATCTTTTAACCTTATTGTTCTTTTTACTGTTTTTAGTTTTACTTCGGATAAACTTCATTTTTGCTAGTGAATGTGTTTTCATCTCTGTTTAACCATTACTTCCTCCTTGTTTACTTTCACTGTTTTACCTTGACTGCTTTGTTTTTACTTTTACCTTTTTACAGTAAGATGTATGTAACAGTGAGTAAAATATGTCCTAGAGAGTTACTTTGAACAAATTCATTGTTGTTGCTGTAGATGTTTTTATTCTCTTAAAACAAATTTACTGTGTAAATTATCCTTTCTCTGTTGTATTGTTGGTTTTAGCTTGATTTTCTTTCTGTGTATAGAACTTCTGTTGAAGGAGACCATTTGAATTCATTTCCTTGTGAATTCTTGGAGTAAACATTTTGAACTAGTATTACTATTTATCCAAATTATTCTTCTGCCAGTAACCTGCAAAACAAAATATTTCATTAATCAAATACAGGTCTGCAAGGTGGGTGATTGAAGGTTGTATCGAATTGGGATTCTAGACATAAGGATTAATATGGTTGTCAATGGGTTTTCAATAGAGAATGAGTAAAAGCGAGGTTTTATCATAAAATGTATGAATATAATTATTGCATTGGTGGTTTTTACTGTATAGCAGGCAAGAGGACAAGAGGTTTTAACTTCAGAGATAAGTGGTTTTACCATAATAAATTGTGCAGGAATGGTTTTTGCACAATGATGGCTTTGTCACAGAGGAAGAGTGGTTTAATGCACTTGTGCAGGGAACAAACTGGTGGTTTTAGCAAGGCACAGGGTGATTACACTGCTCACTGCATAGTGGACAGGCAATTTTAACAGATGCATAGACGAGTTGGTGGTTTTTGCATCCAAGAGAAGTGGTAAGTAGTATTCGTTGGAGGGGTGCGACGAGATGTGGAACTACCACGTAGCAAAGGGACAGGGTTGCGAAACAACTTATTTCGCAATCCTTTCATCGTGATAAGCATTGGACAGGTGTGAGTGTGATATGGTATAAGGGTCATTGGATATGATCCAAAGGGATCAGACGAAGGTCAAGAATGGGAGAACTGTCAGAGTTTGGAGAGGTGGGACCCAGGAGTTATAAGTGGAGGGCATATGATATAACTAAAGTTTTATTAATATAAAAATGGGGTCGAGGAATTTACATGCGAAGGGGTTAAATTAATATATAGTGGGTTTTGTTAAAATAATGTCAGGGAGAGATTTAGTAGCGGGACCCAAATATATTTTAAATGAAAAAAACAATTTTTTGCATTGTTTAATTGTAAATGAGAGTTAGTGAAAGGGAAGAGGATTTTAAGCTAGGGAAAAGGGAATTAGAAAGGGAAAAAGGGGCGTTTTGGAGGGGAAATGGTCGAACTGAGGGAGAAAGGGATATTTTACAAGGGGAAAGTGTTTTAGAATGGTGTTAGTAATATGAGATGAACCAATCAGTGCTTTCCATGCCTTGAAAAAAGTGCTTCTGCCTACCCATTTTCTATCCTAACATTTTTACTTCATTTACATGGGTGCATTTGAGCTTGCAAACCCTTATTCATTTTTCTTTTTAAAACAGCAAACTAACTAATTCTATCCTTATTTCTTCCAAGGGATCAGATTAAATTGTTGAGCTCCTTATTTATTTTCTACCTAACTACTGATCTTCCAAGAATAAACTGTTTGGCTAGATCTTTATTCTCTATCTAAAAACATGAAATTTAAAGCATGAAAAATTCAAGATTAAGCTATTTGACTTAACATGGATTATGGCATTTTAAACAAGTTGCACATAAAATTTATTTTGCATAAAAAGTAAATAGTAGTGGCATTTGAATTTGCATCACTTTCATGATCTATTTTATCTTCTTCTTTTTTGTTGGGCTTCATTTTTTATATTCTTTCTTGATATTTGTTTCTTTTTGTCCTTTGATTGTTCTTTTAGGAATTTTACCCTTTTTACATTTTTTAATTTTCTAATATGGGAAAACAATTTGCAGAAAGCAAAGTATGTACATATTTACAAGGCTAATCAAAGTCAATTCAAAATTATGAATCCTATTGTTATAGGACCCTAACAGTGGCTTCACATGGGGATGGCATCTCCTTGTGAGATGTTAAGAACATCGTCGACTAGTAGCCTGATCCATTGGGCCAATACCAAACATGCATATGTTGTGACTGAAAACTCTTGAAGTGAATTTACACCTTTTTCTGCAAACTGAAATCTGATCTGAGACTAAAAGGTGTTGCAACCTTCAAACCAAACTACTAAATCATCAATACCTTAGGGCCTTTCCTTGGCTTCAAATATTAATGAATTATTTGAAAACTAGCTAAAAAATGAAAAATTGAAATAAGTTGAAATCCTACCTACTTACTCTAATTAGTTATCCAACTGTTGGTTAGGTAAAATGAAAGATTCAATGCAACCATTCAAGCATTATGTACTTTGATAGATTTTGTTGCATTTTCTTGTTGGTTATCAAAACTGTAATTCTGGAACCGATTAGAAACTTGTCAACAAATGAGAGAATAAGGAAATGCTTGATTTCCATTGTTGACTCTAGAAACTTTTCAAAAGGATCTTCCAAGATATATACACTAATGTTTAACTGATCTAAACCACTATACATCTATTCTGGATGGCCTCCATGCCATGAAACTGAAATTTTATTTTCATATTTATCTCCCTGCAAACTTTCAGATAAGATTTGTGATGATATTCCTACTGATTGTAATGTTTGACTGTTGAAACCTTTATCATATTTCTTCAAGACTCATAGTTAGTTAATAAGGGAAGGCTTTGAATGCATTCAATATCCAACATATCTACTATTGGATCATGAAAACTTGGGAAAATTGTTGCAACCTAGGGCATATAGAATTCCATGGGACTTCATAAACTTCAACAAGTTCCTCATCCTTTTCTTTAAAGATGTTATACCACATTTCCTTTAAAAGATGAAATGATTCAAAACATAGTGGTATGGAATTTTCTTGTGTCATTTTATCAGATGTTTGAATGGAATTTGATAACTGTAATTGTGAAACTGAATATTCCTAAATAAGAAATTCATTATTTTCTTTGTTGTCCATAACAATATCTAAAGGCTGATGATTTTTTATTGCATTAAAGTTGTCTTTGATGACTGAAATGAAGCAAAATAAAGAGGTAGAGATCCATGATTTACTTCCCAATTTTCTACACATTCTTCTTCACTCTCATGGCTGATCTGTATTGGCTGATCACTGTATTATGGATGCTGAAACTGAGTTTCCTCATCCCACAAACTAGCTTCTGATTGATCTGTAAATTTAGCTTGAGTTTGAGAACATAATTGTCATCATATTGATCATAGTCAGGCAAACCATTAAATAAAGGAATGTCATTAAACATACACATTAAGTTGGTAGATTCCTCTTCCACATATTGATCTGTAAATCCATTTTCTGATCTATGATAATTGGAATTAGCAGGAATTTTTTCATGGCTATCAATATCTTCTATTTCTTCATGGTGATTTTGAACAAAAAATTCATCTGTCATAGTGATCTTATGTATGATTTCATCTAGTTTTCTTACCAAAATGCTGAGTTTTACCTCTGCAATGTTTTTCTTCTCTTCTTCGGCTTTCAAATTTTCCATTCTGATTTGCAGATTAACTTTTGCATCAACTGCAATGTCCTGCATCTGTATAATTGTTTCTGAATCTCTTTCTCTTAACTCAAATTCTATTTCTGGATCAAAGGCACTTGGGTAATGCAAGAGAGCTGAATAATGAGGAGGTCTAATATTTTCTAGTAGTGAATAATAAACTTGATTAAATCTGGCAGAAAATTGATGTATTGACTCATTTGGTTGTCTTTTCAATTGATTATATTCTTCTATGATTATGGAAAGATTGACTTTAATTACCCATCTATCAAGAAAAGTTTTGACAAACTGCTGGAAATTTGAGATGCTTGCATTAGGCAGATTCTTGAACCAACTCGTTATTCTATTTTGCAAAGAAAGAGAAAAAAGTATGATTCTAACATCATCTTCATCAATATCAAATAGGTCCAGATAATTCTCAAAACCTTGAATATGTTTTTGGGTAGTAATGTTATTATTTTCTCCATCAAACCTGGGAAGAAATTTGGAATATTTATCAGAGAAATCATGGAGTATAGGAGGTAAAATGAGGGGTTTATATCTATCAGGAACTTTACAAGGTACAGGAATAATTGTAAGATCAGTCTTGATTATTTGATGCGTCTTAATTGGAAAATAAGCATCACACGATTCAGAAGAAAGTTTCTCAAGGGGATTAGGATAATCAATATTTACAATATTTAAAGGAAAATTATTAAAAACTAATATAAGATCTTCTATAAAATACAATATACATTGAAAAACTTTCTTAATGATAAAGAACATGATGTCTTGGATTGTAATCCAAGTTAAAAGCCTGATCTTTCCATATTGTTCTTTCAGTTTCATTCCTCTAGTGGAGTCTTGATTGTGAAATTAATTTGGAGTCGCTAGGTGGATGATTTTAACCTTTGTATGTTTGATCATTGTCCACCATCATAGATCAGATCTGAACCTGTAAAATATTTCTGAAGAAAATGTTAGTGTCCCCAGTGGAGTCACCAATATGTTATCACTCAGTAATTTCTCAAGGTTAAATAAATAACTCACAAAGGTAACCACAAACCTACTTCTAAGCCTCAAGATCTAGCCTTCCTAATGCTCAGAGAGGGATCTCTCTATATGATTTATCTTTGTTAATTGTATTTGATTTTAGGTAGTTATATGGGGAAAATTGGTTTTGGGTTTTGAATTTGATTTGGTGGGTAAATCACTTACTTATATGGATAACTATAGATCTAAATCCCATTGGGAAATGGATTCAATCTGTCAAGTAGTCAGATTAGGATCAAGGTCTAAAGGTAAATGTTTACAAGGAAAGATAATAGATTCACTTCAGATCTTCAAGTATGATGGTGAAATGGTTTTGATCGGGATAAAAGAGAAATTAAGGTTTCTTAAATCCAGATTAGGAGTGAAAATGTAGAGGTCAATCGAAATCAGGGAGCAATTAAGGGTTCCCTAACCTGGATATCAGTTGAAAACGTATAAATAATAATCATTCAAAACAAAGTGCTTTTAAAAAATTCTGAAATAATAATTCTTGATTTATCATTAATATTAAGAACACATTCATGAATAGATGGAAAACATAAGAAAATTGACAATATAACAAGTGAAATACTTCACTGCAGTGGCCCAACACATGAATCCTATAATATGATGCTTTATTTCGCGTGATCCAGTTTGATAACTTAAAATTGATACAAAAACCATTAGGTTCAAAAAAGTATTACTACAAAAATTTTCAGCAATTAATCCACCCTCAATACTTCAAATGATGAAGTATTTATACAAATTCTAAAGTAGAATATCTTGAAAAAATATCAAGATTGGTTTACAAATATCTCAAACTATATTACATAAATAGAACTTAAATAAAGGAAACTCAAAACTAATGAATCTATTTGGCACTATATTTATGGATTGAGGGTGACAAAGAAGAGAAAATTGAATTTGATAGCAACTCTTAGTTGATGATGAGGCTTCCAAGTCACTAACTACCTCCTTCCTTTGTGTGTCTTGCTCTAGAAATTCTGCAAAATTGGGGTCCAATGATACCTTTTTACATCTCAATCCATGATAGATATGTAAAAAGTGAAAGAGGTTATTGTAGAAAAATATTTTATTGAGATAAAAATCTCCCAATTTCCCAAAATTCAGTTCCAGTTGTTCACAATATACTCTGAAAAAATATGTCTAAAACAGAACTTGCAAAGTCCGAAAAATAGGTTGTGAATATGTGCATGTATCTCTCATTATGTAATACCTGTGCATAAAATGAGATATTTTTTTTTAGGTTGGAATCTTAGGAACATAAACCTCCTCCAAGTTTGCAAAATTCATCATGGATTGGTCACAATAGTTTCTGCAAAACTATGACTTAAACAGGAAATTTCTGGAAAATGTCCCTTCTTGTTCTGTTTTCATCTTTTAACCTTATTGTTCTTTTAACTATTTTTACTTTTACTTCGGATAAACTTCTTCGTTTCTGGTGAAATTGTTTTCATCTTTGTTTAACCATTACTACCTCTGTGTTTACTTTTACTGTTTTACCTTGACTGCTCTGTTTTTACTTTTACCTTTTTACAGTAAGATGTATGTAACAATGAGTAAAATATGTCTCAAAGAGTTACTTTGAACAACTTTTTTGTTGCTGTTGTAGATGCTTTTACTCTCCTAAAACTAATTTACTATGTAAATTATTCTTTCTCTATTGTATTTCTGGTTTTAGCTTGATTTTTTTCTGTGTATAGAACTTCTGTTGAAGGAGACCATTTGAATTCATTTCCTTGTGAATTCTTGGAGTAAACATTTTGAACTAGTATTACTATTTATCCAAATTCTTCTTCTATCAGTAACCTACAAAACAAAATATTTCATTAATCAAATACAGGTCTGCAAGGGGGGTGATTGAAGGTTGTATCGAATTGGGATTTTGGACAAAGGATTAATATGGTTTTCAATGGTTTTCAATAGAGAATGGGTTAAAGTGGGGTTTTATTATAAAACGTATGAATATAATTATTGCATTGGTGGTTTTTACTGTATAGAAATCAAGCAGACATGAGCTTTTGACTTCAAACATAAGTGGTTTTACCATAATAAATGGTGTAGGGATGGTTTTCGCACGATGATGGCTTTGTCACAAAGGAAGATTGGTTTAATGCACTTGTGCTGGGAACAAACCAGTGGTTTTAGCAAGGCACGGGGTGATTACATTGCTCACTGCATACTAGACAGGCAGTTTTAACAGATGCACGGATGAGTTGGCGGTTTTTGCATCCAATAGAAGTGGTAAGTAGTATTCGTTGGAGGGATGCGATGAGACATGGAACTACCACGTAGCAAGGGGAGCGGGTTATGAAACAACTTATTTCACAATCCTTTCATCGTGATAAGCATCGGACATGTGTGAGTGCGATATGGTATAAGGGTCATTGGATATGATCCAAAGGGATCAGACATAGGTTAGGAATGGGTGAACTATCAGAGTTTGGAGAGGTGGGACCCAGGAGTTATAAGTGGAGGGAATATGATAAAATGGAAGTTTTATTAATATAACAATGGGTCAGGGAATTTACATGCGAAGGGGTTAAATTAATATATAGTGGGTTTTGTTAAAATAATTTCGGGGAGATATTTAGTAGTGGGACCCGAATATATTTTAAATTTTAAACTATGCAAAAAATGGGTTTTTTGCATTTTTTAATTGTAAATGAGAGTTAGTGAAAGGGAAGAGGATTTTAAGCTAGGGAAAAGGGAATTAGAAAGGGAAAAGGGGGTGTTTTGGAGGGGAAATGGTCAAACTGGGGGAGAAAGGGATATTTTACAAGGGGAAAGTGTTTTAGAATGGTGTTAGTAATAAGAGATGAACCAATCAGTGCTTTCCATGCCTTGCAAAAAGTGCTTCTACGTACCCATCTGCTATCCTAACATTTTTACTTCATTTACATGGGTGCATTTGAGCTTGCAAACCCTTATTCATTTTTCTTTTTAAAACAACAAACTAACGAATTCTATCCTTATTTCTTCCAAGGGCTCAGATTAAACTGTTGAGCTCCTTATTTATTTTCTACCTAACTACCGATCTGCCAAGAACTGTTTGGCTAGATATTTATTCTCTATGTAACAACATGAAATTTAAAGCATGAAAAAGTCAAGATTAAGCTATTTGACTTAACATGTATTATGGCATTTTAAACAAGTTGCACATAATCTTTATTTTGCAGAAAAATTAAGTAGTAGTGACATTTGAATTTGCATCACTTTCATGATCTATTTTATCTTCTTCTTTTTTGTTGGGGTTCATTTTTAATATTCTTTCTTGATCTTTGTTTATTTTTTCCTTTGATTGTTCTTTTAGGACTTTTACCCTCTTTACAATTTTTAATTTTCTAATATGGAAAAACAATTTGCAGAAAGCACAGTATGTACATATTTACAAGACTAATCAAAGTCAATTCAAAATTATGAATCCTATTGTTATAGGACCCTAAGAGGAGACACCAACCCAAGATATGGAAATTATTCCGACATTTCCAACTACTGAAATAGTATTGAAAATTGAAGAGATACCACCATTAGATGTGTTTTATAGCCCAAAGTACAAAGTTGTCATGACCAGGTCAAAGAAGAAACGAAAGATAGAAGAATTTCCCGAATTTCCTATAGATTCAACGTTATTGCAAGTCCCTTGGAAAGGAACTCAAACATCTCCATAACAGAGCTTAATAGATTATCAAAAATTTGTAGGAGCTTATGCAAATGCAACAATTGACAAAGAAACCGAGGTTGAATCATTGATTTTAGAAAAGGACCAAAAAATTGCTCATCTGGAGCAAGTTTTCTCTAATGAAAAGCGAAGAATTGAGAAAGAGCTTCGGACACACATTAATGATCTACAACAACATTTTGAAGGTCTCAAACTCAAACTGGAAAATTAAATTGAGGAAAAATATCAATTAATTCATCAAATGAAATAGACGATTGAAAAGCTCCAAGAGAAGCCCGAGATAAATGAAGTAAAGAAGGAAGCAACTGAGTTGGAAGCATTACTAGCAACTCATAAATAATTTTTCTATCAAAAGTACATTTAGATTTATGAGAAATTCAAGACCAATGACCAATTAGTTACTCAGATTTCTAATCTGAGAACTTAATTTGAAGAAATTGATGACAAAGTGTCAAAATAAATTGATTGAAAAGATATTGCACAGGGTAGAGCAGTCGATCTTCCCCATCTAGAAGAATCAATCAAAGATATAATATTTGGAGATTGGGATATTAAAATGAATACTGCTAAATTATCTATTATCAGAGCTAAAAAATTATCCTCCAGCATATCCGAATATATAAAAGATTCTCTTCTACAAGCCAATTTGATTCATGAAGCATCAAAAGACACTTTTCCAGAAATCAGTTTCCTAAAAAAAACCTGGCAAGAGACATCAAATAGAAAAGATCTTGACATTGAAAATATGACACTAATCCCTCAGAATACTCTACTATGACTCATGAAGACGAAGAAGTGCAACATGATATATCAAAATTACAAGAGCAAGTGCATCAATTTTCGCTCTTGCAAAGAGCAACAAAAATGAAATGGAAGTTTTGAAGAAAATCTTACAAGCTAAGATGGATGGTTTGAAGAAGGGCATGGAAGCTAATATGGATGGTTTGAAGAATGGCATTGAAGCTAATATCGATGGTATAGAGGAAAAAATGAAAGACAACATGGAAGATGAAGAATGATCTAAAAGCATACATGGAAGGTTTGACAAAGTTTATACAAGAAATGATTCCTAATAGCGAAAAGATAGTAGAGGAAACTCATGATGAGAACAAAATAAATTTTAATCGTGATTTCATAAACTCTAATGTGGAATTGAAGACCCACCATATTCCAAAGATCAATATGAGGAATTCTGGTGGCAAGGATCCTGTAACATGGATACTACAGATGGAGAAATATTTTGATCTCAATAATGTGCAAAACACACAAAAGATATGCATTGCAACTTTATATTTAGAAAAAAATACATTTGTATGGTATCGACGGCTTTGCTCCTGTAAAAAAATTGTCACTTGGTCAATTTTTACGGAGGAAATGATAGCACATTATGAGGATACAAAGAGCAACACCTTCTTTAGTCAATTGATAAATCTCAAACAAAAGGGTTTAGTGGTGGAGCACATTGAGGAATTCCAAAAATTGAATATAAGGGTAAATGATATTCCAGACGAACACGAGATTGATGTATTCATGGGGACTTTAAAGGATAACATCCAACATGAGTTTCGCCTTTGGGAACTTGATTCATTATAGAAGGCATTCAGGTTGGCAAGAAAAATTGAATATAAAATTATGGCGACAAGGAAGCCTACCACTCACATCTATAAATATGAAAGTGTTGCTACTCCTAGACTTCCACAATCTACAAGGTTGACACCACAAAAATTGGAAGAAAAAATAGAAAAAGGGCTTTGCTACAGTTGTGATAGAAAATACACTAAAGGTGATAAGTGTGTTGAGAAGAAATTATTTTACATAGATTTTGAAGAGGAGGAAGAAAATGAAAAATAAACTTCAAAAGAAGAGGATATACACCATGAACTAGCCCTATAGAAATAAGAAATGATTCTAACCATAATATGTAATGCATTAGCAGGAATTACCACACAAACTCTCAAGATAGAAGGACATATCAAGAAGAAAAAGGTAATAGTGTTGATTGATTCAGGTAGTACCCATAATTTTATTCATTGTAAGGTAGCCAGGGAATTGAATTTCTTCCTATACCCAGCACGAGAATTTCAAGTGACGGTTGCAAATGGAGGAACTATAAATTTCTCCTGAAAATTCCATAATATCAAGCTAACCATGGGAAAATATGTATTGAATAGACCAATGCTTTCCATTCCAATTATGGGAGGTACTGATGTTGTACTAGGAGTATAATGGTTACAATCTTTGGGGACTGCGGCTTTTAATTTTCAAGAACTTTTCTTGAATTTTTTTTCGAAAGGAAAGGAGGTCAAATTACAGGGTATCACAGGAAATCTGAGAAAGATGATAAGATATAATGTCATGAAAAATCTTCTAAATAAAGAACAATGAGGCGTAATTTCACAATTATGCTCACTAGAAGTTCCAACATCAAAATCATATATGTCTCCAGATCTACAAAAAGTCTTGGACAATCATTCCAAGGTGTTTGAAACTCCCAAAGGACTCCCACCTATTCGTGATCATGATCATGCTATTCATTTGATTCCAGGAAGTGTTCCTCCAAACATCAAGCCTTATAGATATCCTTATGTCCAAAAGAGTGAAATTTAACTTATGATTGCAGAAATGTTAGAGGTTAGTATAATTCAACCTATTCAAAGTTCTTTCTCTGCTCCAGTAATATTGGTGCACAAGAAGGATGGATCATGGCACATGTGTCTGGACTATAGTTAGCTCAATAAGTTCACTATTAAATATAAATTTCCCATTCCTTTGATTAATGAATTATTGGATGAATTACATGGAGCAATTTATTTTACCAAGTTGGATCTTTGTTCAGCATATCATCAAATTAGAATGAAGACTGAAGATATTCCGAAAACAACATTTCGAACTCATGAGGGTCATTATGAATTTTTGGTCATGCCTTTTTGCCTTACCAATGCACATTCTAAATTTAAAGGGTTGATGAATTCCATTTTCAAACCCTTCCTTAGAAAATTTGTGTTAGTATTTTTTGATGATATACTAATCTACAATAGTTCTTGGAAGGATCATGTTCAACATGTTGACAAGGTGCCCAAACTATTCGAGGAGAAACAATTATGTGCAAAAACCTCCAAATGTTTTTTTGGAGTACAAGAGGTGGAATATCTGGGTTATATTGTATCTTGCGAGGGTGTTAAGGTAGACCCTAACAAAATTAAATCCATTAAGGAATGGAAATTCCCCACAACCATAAAGCAATTGCGAAGATTTATCGGGTTAACAGGGTATTATCACAAGTTTTTTAAGAATTATGGGAGAATAATAGCACCTCTAACAACATTATTGAAGAAAGATGCATCTTCATGGACTCTTGAAGCAATTAAGGCCTTCGAACATCTTAAAGAGGCAATGTGCCTAGCACTGGTCTTATCTATGCCAGACTTCACCAAAGCCTTTATTGTGGAATGTGATGCCTTAGGAAATGGAATTGGTGTGGTTTTAATGAAAGAAGGAAGATCCATTGCTTTTGAAATTCGTCCAAACAAAGGAAAGTATTTATAAAAAACTATTTATGAGAAGGAAATTTTGGCAATACTACATGCACTAATGAAATGGTGACCTTACCTAATGGGAAGACACTTCATGGTAAAAAATGATCATGATAGTATTAAACAGATTTTGGAACAAAGACTATCTTCAGAAGAGAAAAAAAAATGGCTCACAAAGATGTTGGGTTATGCCTTTCAAATCATCTACAAAAAGGGGAAGCTAAATTTTGTTGCAGATGCAGTCTCAAGAAAGGATGAAGAGGTGGAAGAATTGCTTTGTACCAATTCTATTATCCAACCAAATTGGATAACTGAAGCAAGGGATGAATGGAAGAAGGAGGAAGAAGTGTGGAAGCTCATTCAAAAGTTGCAGCAAGATCCTAGTACATCTGATAAATTTAGTTGGAAAAATGATTCCTTATGGTACAAATATCACTTATATATTTGTAAGAATTCCTAGCTAAAACAAAATATTCTTTTGGAATTGGACACTTCTCCTTTAGGAGGACACTCAGGACATTTAAAAACTTACCACAAGGTGAAGAAATGATTTTTTTGGGATAGCCTTAAATCTGATATTCAAAATTTTGTGGTGGAATGTTTATTTTTCCAGCAAAATAAATTTGAGACAATTAAGACCCCAGATCTTCTACAACCTTTATCCATTCCAAGTCAACATTGGGAGGAGATTTCAATGGATTTTATAACAGGTTTAACTAAGTCTGAAGGAAAGAGTTTCATCATGGTGGTAGTTGATAGACTTACCAAGTATGCACACTTTTGTGCATTATCTCATCCATTTAAAGCAAGTACAGTTGCTACTACATTTATGGAAACAATTCAAAAGCTACATGGAAACCCAAAAATTATTGTAAGTGACAGAGATCCCATTTTTACTGGAAATTTTTGGACAGAATTATTTTCTTGTTTTGGTACTCAACTAGCTCATATCTCATCTTATCATCCTCAATCCGATGGTCAAACTGAGATGGTGAACCAATTTTTGGAAAGACATCTTTGTTGTTTTGTATCTGATAAACAAACACAATGGGTCAAGTGGTTACCTCTGGCTAAATGGTGGTATAAAACTTCCTTCCATACTGCAGCAAAAATGACCCCATTTATGGCACTTTATGGATATCATCCACCGTCCATCACATCATCTTTAAGATAAAATTCTAAGGTTAAAGAAGTGGAATATCACATTGAGCATCAACAACAAGTTCTCCAACTCTTAAAGGATAACCTAAATTTGGCACAAAACCGAATGAAAAAACAGGAAAATCAGCATCGCAGTGAGAGAATTTTTGATGTAGAAGAGTGGGTATTTTTACGACTAAAACCATACAAACAAATGTCCCTCAAGCAAGATAAGAAGGATAATAATTATTTCCAAAGTACTATGGTCCTTACAAGGTGTTGCAAAGGATTGGTACTATGGCATACAAATTGGAACTTCCTAATTCTTCGCGAGTGCATCCAGTTTTCCATATTTCATGCTTAAAGAAGGTTATAGGTGACAAAATTTTAGTTCAAACAATATTTCCAGAACTATGAGGAAGGAAAAATCATATTGGAACCTGAAGTAGTCAGGGAAACAAGAACTCAACAGCTATGAAATCGATTAATTTCAGAGTATCTCATCAATTGAAGAACTTACCCACTGAATATTCTACATGGAAGGATGAGAATTTTATACAAAAGCATCCAGAGCTACTCAAGCGTTGAGGAAAACACTTTTTTGAAGGAAAGGGGCATGTTAGGTCCCTATATTACTAGTGTAGTCCCTTATTGTTTTTAGTATAGCCCCCTTATTGTTATTGTTGTACCCCTGTAACCCCCACATTATTATTATTGTGCCCTTACATTATTATTATTAGGTCAGCTAGGATTATATTGTGACCCCATGGACTCCTGTATATAGAAGGGGGTTTTGTCATTCATATCATCCTAGATTTTTTCATTTATGTAATGTAAAGGAGGTTTCCCCCTCAAAGCAGCTTATTTCTAAGGTGTTGATCTCTATTTTCTTCTATTTTTGGAGCTTGTTTCATAACATAAATCTTATGCCTTAATCATATATTAGAATCCAATCCCAGGAAATAGTAAGAATAGTTTTATTTATGTTATCACTACAATAAATCACCCCGTCAGTGTTGATTTCATTTCTCTTGTTATATAAACTATTTTTAAAATGGTAAACTAGTCCCTTTATCCCCAGTCAGAACCACCATTTTCAACGAAAAAAGAGTTGCTTTAAGCTCCTAACTAGGTGGAATCCCTAATGTTGAGGAAGTCACTTTCCAAAATTCAACATTTTTGGTGCTATAAGGAGGGCATCCCACTATGTATGGCATATAAAGTTGAATCTCAATTGAAAATCCAACGTAAGAGTCAATCTCCCTCCAAAGCTTCTACAACTTCTAGATCTCGTTCACTATCTCCAGGTCATAAGTCTAAAGTTGTAGAGCCATTTCTTACATCTCCTGAAACATTACCTCGTAGACCTTCTTCAGATCATATTCCTGAATCTCCCGAAGTTTAGTCTTTGATTGAAAGGTTAGAACAAATATATATATCTCCAGATAAGACAACCAATCCAGAAATTTCTGAAGAAAGTATTACATCCAAGTTTTGAGGTACTGGTGTTTTAACCTAATCAAAAAGTGAAAAACTTGGGATAACTCCTTTCCAGTTTCCTATTTTATCTCATCGTAAGAAAGCTACCACATCAACATCTCAATCAGGTATCAGTGAGATCACATCATCTTCATCTCCATTTACTCCCACCTTCTCCTCTAATCAACCCATTTCTTCTCATCAACCCATTTATACTCAAACAATTAGTGTTGTTGTAAGTAGTACTAGTCCAGTAGTTAGTTCTTCACCATCCACATCTGCTTCTGGACCTGCTATCTCATCTTCACATCCAACAAGTCAACCAATGGAAAACTTATCATGGGTCAATCTGGGTGTTGTTCAAATGGTAAATTTACATCCTATCCCAGATCATCCAGAAAAATGGTTACCAAAGTATAATCCTGATGATGGTCTTCCTGTCTAATAACATCTAAATAATTTCATGTTAGCCATGAATCTTAATGGCATTGAACATGAAGATGTTGTAGTTCTATTGTTTCCATATACTTTCCTACAATCTGCAGGATCTTGGTATTTTTCTCTCCCTTCAGGTTCTATAGGCAATTGGAATACTTTTCAAGAATTATTCCTTGCTAACTTTGGAGATGATAGAACAATTTTGTCATTAATCAATGATATTTCTAATTTAAAAGCTAACACGAGTGAAAATATCAAAGACTTCAACTCCAGATTTAACAAGTTATTAAATAAAATCCCATATGCCTCTAAACCTAGATTGGATGTACAAATAGAATGGTACATATCTTCTCTGCCTTCTAATATAGCAATTTTTGTAGATAGAGCTAATGGAGTTACTCTTGTAGAAAACATGAAAGAAGTCTTTTTTGTTGAAAGAAGAATTGTTGCTTTAGAAAATAAAACCGAGCTTGAAGATAAAAGATCTAAAAAGGTAACATTCAAACATGAGTCAAAGAAGATGTTGGGTGCAGGAATTACAATTAAGTAAAAATTCTCAACACTTAAATTGTCAACCCGGGGGATTTCTAAACTTAGAGACGAAGCACAGGCAATTCCAGAGATGGTATGAATATTTATAATATCAACTCCTACTTTTGAAAAGAAGAATTGCAGAATCAAACTTTAGAGAAGAAAAGGGAACTCGAACCATCAAAACAATTTGAGGCTAGAACAAGAAGAAATGTACTTGCAAAATAGATTCAGAAATAAAGAGGAGCAATCACTCTAGCTAAATATTGATTAGCTACTGAGAATGTTTTTTCTTCAGGAAAGACACCTTAACAATTTTCAACAAATGGGCCCCTTCAATCCTGCGTATGTAAAGTTATCCTTCTCACAAAAATCGATCTTGCACTAGTGCAGGAATAGCGATTTATGCAGAAATTGTAAAGTAATGTCTTTACTAAAAAATGATTTTCTTCATGTAAGGGCTTTGAACTTTCTCAAGTCCGCAGCACTCAGATCCAATACCAAGAAACTAGTTCTTGTACTCGATATGAGCTTCTTACACTTTAACTTTTGATTCTTGAAATCAATGATTCATTAATGCAGTGTTATAAAACCAAATCATATATCAAAAAATATGAATATCTGTAGAAAGTAAGAGAACATTCTTTTTTTAATTAAAATGTAACTGAAAGCAAGAAGGCTATTAGAAGTAAACTAGAAATGCTTACTGCATCATATTATCTAGCGTTGGTGCAAGAACAGTTCTCCTGCTTGCACCAGGGAAAAACCAAACAAACGTGCAGAAAGTAAATAGCACACCAACATGCATTGGTGCAGGAATGAACCAGGTAGAGGAAATAAACCAAATCGTGCAGAAAGTGAATAGCACACCAACGTGCACTGGGGCAGGTAACTCCTCCTACCCGAACCAGGCAAGGAAAATAAATCAACTGTGCAGAAAGTAACTTAACTACTTCACGCAGTAGATCTGCTTCCACTCAACAGAAATTCAAATGTTGTAAATTAAATCACACTTGACAATTTAAAAACATAAATTACAAGAAAAACAAGGAGGGAGAACGTGCTGGGTTGGCTGGGCCCTTAGCCAAAAAGCGTGTTTCCCTTTCAAACAAAAATTCTACTCAGTATCAACGCATCAACTGTTTAAGCCAAATAATGAAATATACGAAGAGTGAGGCAGAGCTCTTATTATTAGATCATTAAAGCAATTACATGCGCGATTACATATCCAGCCCAGATTTGGGCAATAACACAAGACAGACATGTTACCGCCTCGCTGGTTCTATTCTTTGATCTATTCAATTCTATCAAAAACATTGAACATATTGTCCTATTTACATTTATTCTTATATAGAGATCCTTTTGGTCGTACGCCAAAAGGATCGTTTAACCATTACATAGCCATTTACAGAAATCGTTATAACAAATTACATAACCGATTGCAGAATAAGCTTTCGACCTTCAAAATTAAATCGCTTTTAACAGAATAGGCCACGGCTATCTCCAGTTGTTCGTCTTTCTTAATTCCGATCTCAGCTACTCTAGATTTAACTGTTGTCATAGCTGGGACTTGGCTGCCTTCGAATATGTCTTCGTTGATCGTAGCTAAGGTAGTACAAAACAGGCAGCAACCCAAGTGATCCAGATTCGCTGCCAAGATTCATGGCGTTGGTGCTGGTGTGAGATCTATTATCTGCTGGTGCGAGATCTATTCTACACTAAAAAAAAGTAGTCAAGATAAGTGTTTATCTATTAAATAGCATAAGAGGTAATGATAAGTTACAAAAGTAATTCTAAGTAATAAATCACGTAATAGATAGTTAATAAATGCTAAGTTGAGTTAAAGATGTAAAATATGAAGTTAATGCAAAATGTGTCATCGTTCTCGCACTAGTGCAAGATGAGGGCGCATAAGATAGGTAAAACAGGGTAAATGATTACAATTTTGGAAGGGAAGAATGGTCAAAAAGAATGAAATTTAGGGGAATAACATCCTCCCATCCCTAAACTGTTGTGTGTCTTCACACAACTTTTTTACCTCTACAAAAAAAAACCAAAATTTTTGAATACTCCAACTCAATCCTGTTCTGGCATGTTGTCCTTAGGCTGCATTGTTTCAGCCTTCTTCCTCTTGATGTGCCTTAACTTCTTTGAAACCTTTTTCAACTACCTGAAATAGCATCTAGCCCGATATTTCCAAACTTTAATGTCACTTTTCTTTTGTTTGAGCTCTGCCATCAATTCTCCTCTGCTTTTTTCCTTCTCCTCTTGTGCTTTGGTCACAAGCTGCTCCAAGTTTTATACTTGGAGTTCTAATTATGTTATGCGGGCAACAAGAGTCACCAATTCTTTTCCTTTCTCTGTCTCAGCAGGGGCTGTCACTGGCTCTGGAACTTCTATATCTGCCATGGTTGCATCAACGAACTCTTCTACCTGCAGTCCTTCTTTTTCCGATTCCTCTTTCTCAGGTTCTTCTTCTGGTTCATCTTCATCCTATTCCTCGTCTAATTTTTCTTCCTCAGGTTCTTCTTTTGGTTCATCTTCTTCAGGTTCCTCATCTAATTTTTCTTCCTCGGGTTCCTCTTCTTCCTCTGGTTCCTCTTCTTTCGATTCCTCTTCCTCAGGTTCTTCTTCCTCTTCTAGTTCTTCTTCCTTGGGTTCTTCTTCTCGGGCCGCGACTTCTTCTTGTACCGGTGCAGGATGGGGCTCCATACCCTATGGGGGTTGTGGTTCTTTTCCTACATCAAAAACTTTCCTCTTCTTTTGGGGCTTTCTGATAAGATTTGTCAGTGGAATATCGTCCCCAATTTGTGCAATATTCGCCGCATCTGCAAGAACCGACAGCCTGTCGTGTTCAGAGGCCTTTGCCTGTGTATAAGGTGTTTCTTCATCAAGTGCATCGACCATTTCCTTAGTGGAAGATGAAGCCTTCCCTTCTGTCGATTTCTCTGTCTGCTTCCTTGTCGCACTTTTGCGAGAAGGAATTCCCTTTCTACTTCTATTCAGGTCCTTGCTTGTGCTAGGGGACTGTGTCTTCTCTTCCTCGGTTGACTTCTCGTGTAGCTGTTTTAATAGCTCTTCCCATGTCATACCTTTGCTTTCTAGTTGTTTTAAGACTAGGATTTTTATCAGGCTGTGATGGTATAATCATGCATCGGCTTGGTCCTCCCTTCCATCCTGTACGCTTCTAGCCATTTTCTCCAAGCTTTTGAGCAAAAAGTAGGGGGAGTTCATCCTTCAACGAATGTGTTGGCCTCCTTCAAAATGTTGTAGCAGTCTAAAATGATACACCAGGGTGCAGGTGTATCTCCCTTCGCAGGTCACAAATTTCTGCAAAATAACCAAGAGATCCTGCCATTGACCTAGCAGGGCTTTACGCAGAACTCCGCGTTTCCAATTGACCTCCATCTTCTTATCTGTGACAAAATGCTGCTAGCATTTTATTTCTAGCTTATGTTTCTTGAACCACTCCACTCTCGTATTCTCCAGACCTGTTTCTACTGCTAAAAATTTCTCGCTTGGTTGTTTTTAAAACTTCTTGCAAATTGTAAGGCAACGTCCCTGTCATACCCATCGAACTTCTACAAGAACCGTAGAAATCTTGACTCCCGCAACAGTGGAAGACTGTTGCGAAATTCATTAGTTTTCTCAATCTTGCTAAGAGACCGGGGCTCATCTCGGACAGGCGACATTGCTACTATCGGCTATGAACAATAATTTCCCAGGCTTGCATGCAATACCAGGGAATTGGCTTTCATACATAAAGATCTAACCGTTTCTCTGATTCATTTGCCATAAATACTCATCATTTCTGATCAGGCTTAATTGGTACACGTGATGACAGTTTAACAGTTAGGTACAGTAATGATGGGATGTTTGGGATGAATGTAGGAGCAGGGGGAGTTATGAGTGAAGGAAATTTCACATTATAGCGGAATGGGGTGAATTATATGCAAATAACGATCACACAATTTCACATTCCTTCATAATTACAAAAAAAGGACTTAGCATTCATTTAAAAAGATCACGATTCCTACTTAAAAACTTTGTACTTCTAACTAATTTCCTCCTAAGTAATATAATAGCGTAACTGCTTATCAATGATATGAAGAACATCATATAACTTTCCATCATGAAACTTTCTTATGTCATATGATAACTTGTACTATGCTGCTAATAAGGTGCATGCTTGTATTGATCTTTGCACCACGTAAATCACATCATTCTGCTTGTACTTTTCTGCTCATATCATATAGGACATTATGCTTGCACTACTGCAAGCATAATGTTAAGATAGAGAATTAAAATATAGGCTGGATTTCACATGATTTCCTCAACTTATTTTGAATTTTTCTTCGCCCTTTGATGCTTCAGAGCACAAACTTCTGCTCTTTCTATGCAAGATCCTGCAATGAACTTCATGAGGGAATAAAGGAGTGAGAAAAGGAAATTTTAGAATGGGAAGGAATTCTGTCACAGGGATTCCAGGAAAGTACCAAAAGAGGGAAAATAGAAGTGGGATAGGGAAAAAAATTCAGGGTCAAAGTGGGATTTCTTCGAAGCGGATAGAGTGAATTTAGAAGAATATGGGAAGGTTAATTATACTAGGATTCCGAGAAGAAAGCTGAGGGAAAATTACGAAATGGGATATGAAGAAAGGAAGAAAATTTTCTGGAAGGTCTGCCTGCACTAATGAAAGAAAAAATAACTGCAGTGAGAAGTAAGCATTACTTGGAAAAAATATCCATGTTAATTACCCCAATTGTATAAAGGTTGGCTCTGCTGAACTTGCTTTTACTTCGGTGGTCACTAGCATATCTAAAGATCAAGCAACATTCTCTTTTTATTAGAAATTTTTGATCTTCCCACCAGCAAGTTAGTTTTCAGGTTGATCCTTCTACAATCATGTCAGCGGACTGATTTTCATAATTACAGGAAATTATTTTTCTTCACTTTTTTTATTTTTGTTATTTTTTTCTTGAAGAAGAGGGATTCAAATTTTCAAGAGGTTGGTATTACTATTTACCACTACTATTCCAAATTGCTGTTGAACTTGCTGTGTAAAATCTTTCTTGGCAAGTGGTTGAAAATATTTCTTTAATCTATGTCCATTTACCAAGAATATTGTACCCTGTCCATCAATAGTTTTGACTTCTACAGCTCCATTCTCAAATACTTGGATTGCTTCATGTGGTCCCATCCAACGTGTATGAAATTTCCCTTTAAAAATTTTAAATCTAGAATCATAAAGGAGTACCCAATCACCTGGTTGGAACTGCTTTTTTTTAATGGACTTGTCATGCCACCTTTTCCGTTGTTGCTAGATTAATATGTTTTGTTGAACAACATCTCTACGAAATTCATCTAACTCGTTTAACTGAAGAAGACGATGTTGTTGTGCCTCAAAGAGATCGAGTCCTAGTTGAACTGTAGTTCTGAAGGTTTTGATCTGGAACTCAATCGGTAATAGAACCTGTTTGCTGTACACCAGCTCATATGGTGTGTGCCTCGTACTATTTCTCCAAGTGGTTTTGTATGCCCACAAAGCTTCTAGTAATCTTTCAACCCAATCTTTTTGATGCATATTCACTGTCTTTGTAAGAATGGATTCGATCACCTTGTTTGTAGATTCCACTTGGCCATTTGCTTGTGGGTGATACGGGGTAGATTTTTGGTGCTGCATCTTGTATTGCTCCATCACTCCCCATACCAGATTAGAAATAAACTGTGGACCATTGTCAGAAACAATTTCTCTAGGCACACCAAATCTAGTAAATATTTCAGAAAAAGAGAAAATCAACAACAACTTTTTCGGTAGCAAAAGAAACAGCTTTAGCTTCTACCCATTTTGTAACAAAATTTGTACAAACCAAAATATGATTTTTACTTAATGATGTTGGATTTATTAGTCCTACAAAATCAATAGCCTATTTTTCAAATGGCTCAATCATAACTTGAGGGCATAAAGGCATTTCATTGGTTTGGTTAGGTTGGCCCATTCGTTGACAACTATCACATCGCCTAACATACTGCTTGGCATCCTTAAACAAGGAAGGCCAAAAGTAGCCAGAACGTAATATTTTATATGCAATTTGCTTGTCAGCGAAGTGGCCTCCACAAGGTTCATCATGAGTATATTTCAATATGTCAAACACTTCCTCCTCTCTTACACATCTGAGGATAATCAAATCTGGACCAGTGTAAAAGAGGTCTCTTAGAGCTGGATTCATTCGTCTTTGGGGTTGTCGGACAGGTCAGGTTCCTTCTTGAATATAGATATGATGTGTAAAATTTTCAGGGGGGATACCCTTCATGTCTTCATAGCCCCAAGAAAATGCACTAAGATGGTTTTGCAACAAATTCACAAGCTGCTCTTGCTGATATGGGTCTAAATCTGAACTGATATGCAAGGACTTACCAGGGCTAAACAAGAGTAGTATCAGGCTCCAGAGTACTCAAGGGAGTGGTCAAAGACAGTGGTATAGAAGAATGAGAATCATGGTTTTCTTGGAAATCTAGGCTAAAAATATGGCTCAAAGGCTCAAAGTTAGGCATAGTGTCTAGATTGTTCAAGAAATCTTGAATCTCGTCTTCTTGCGAAGACCCAATACAATGATGAATGAGAGAAATAGACTGAATCTCCACATCACTGCTTTGGTCCAACCATAAAGTGTCTCGAAGGTCCCGAATGGATCTGGCAGGGGGGTATAAGGTAACTTTCTTCCTAGAATCTCCATGTGAAATATACATATCTTCGGAATGACATCCAATATATGCATCAGCTGTAGCAAGCCATGGTCAACCCAAGATCAAGGGATGTCCTCCACCGGATTCTTTGGTTGAAGCAAAATGAAATCAGTAGGATATTCCCAAGAATCTAATGACATGATCACATTGTCCAATACTCCTTCAGGCTTAATTTTAGATGTATCTGCTAATTCAAGCATAGTGAGAGTAGGGCGAAGATGAGATAACTGAATTTGATCCATGGTTTGCTTAGTAATTACATTAATGGCTGCTCCTAGGTCATAAGGACATTAGAGACAAGGACATTACCAATCTGAACTATGACAACAGGGTTTCCGGGACCAGTATATTTTTCCACAGACAGACATCCCGTCATCAACTCTGTTGCCATACCAACAAATTGAATAGTTTGGGTTTCCAATCTCTTCCTCCCGGGTTTCTTGAGATAGATTTCCCTAATAATCTTGGTACAAATGGGGATCTCTTTAATGGCTTGGAGAAAAGGTATCTTAATGAAAAGATTCTGAAGTTTCGATGCTAAACTAGTCCCAGAAACAGGCTCTCTTCTTTCCGTTACTAGCCTTTCTGGAAAGGGAGGATGGTTGGAAGAAGATGGTAAGGACTCAGAGGGTAAGGGCTTCTTAGTGAAAAATTTTAGAGAATGGTTAAGAGTTTCCTCTTCTCCTTTTTCTTCAACAATCACCATAGGTTGTTTCTGATTTTCTGGCATTACAGTCCTTCCTGATCTTAATTGAATATCATGAATTCCAACTGGAATAGACTGGTATTCGAATGGCAAAGGTGGGTTTGTTACATGGATCATTTGCACTGTTTTATTATTATTATTAGGATTAGGCGTAGGTTGAATAGGCAACTGAGGAGGTCGAAAGGGTGGAGGTAAAGGTAATGGGGTGGTCTGACTTGGAAGTTGAGGCATTGGATAAGGTACATGTGTAGATGGATATGGTTGCATAGGTGGCTGGTAGGAATATGGAGAACGAGTTGAGCCTCTCCAACCCTATTTCCATGGTTGGGAAGGTTGCCCATGCTAATATTGATTTCCATACTACCACTACTGATGAGAGTTAGGATACGAATATGCATGTGGATTATAACCAAAATAGTGTGGAGGAAATTCAAGAGCCATACCTGCACCTACCTAAGGCCAATTTATTCTTGCTCACATAGCATAAAATTGTTCATCTTCAGGCTGCTCCCCTTTAAATACTGCTTTAAGTCCAGGTATAGAGGGACATTTTTCTATGATATGGTCTTCTGCACAAATAGCACACTTATTAGTTTCTTTCAATTTAAGAGGACATTCTTTAGGGGGATGCTTGTCTCTGCATTTAGGAAAGAAAATACATAATGAATCTTGTTCCTTCATAAGTTTTTGTTGAAATTTTAAAGAGTCTAACTGTTTAGTAACAGTGTTCATTATATCAATTTTCATGTTTTCCATTTTATTTTCCAGTCCAATAATCGTAGCATCAGTAGATTCAGTCTTTCTATTTGTTAGCCACCAATAAAATTTGTCATATCAAATGGTGGCTAAAACATTTTTGGAGCCTTCAAGGAACAAGTTTTATTGCAAAAAAGGTTATCTCTTGAAGACTCATGAAGACATCTTTCCATTTGTCTAAATCTTCACTACTGTCTCCTTTTTCCCAACTCAGAAAATCTGTTGATTTCAAGAAAAAATACTGCTGCAAACACCATTTTTCCCTCCTTCCACCTCAAAAATAACCTCCATTTTTACCCCTTTTCATTCCCATAAAATTCCTCTATTTTTCATTTTTCCCCATTTCCCCTTCATGAAATCCCCTTTACAGAGTTTAAAACTCCTTTTTGAACTCTGCCGAAACCCCCAAATCCATTAGAAAAACCTCAAAAACTTATAAAAATACATTTTTTTGTATTACAGACTTAAGCCCCCTTGGGCTAAGTCCTAACCACTTCCCCTCCATACGCCTTGGTGCTGGAACCAAGCGCTAAAGGTCCTAAGTGCTTATCGCATCGGAAAAAGATGCAGTGCGCAAGTCTTTTTGCCTCCCAAAATTTTCCGATGCGATTAGCCCTCTGTTTTATAAGCCCCGGACCTATTATCCTTCATATAGAACAAAGGCCCCACAGTCGGGCGCCATGCATTTCATATATATATATATTCTACCCTGATGCATAAAACCTTTGTTTTTATTAAATTTTTGGGTTTTCATATATTATAAAGGGTTTCCACCAGTGTGAGTTTTAAAATGATATCGACCGTTGATCCCGAGCCGATCAAACGACCTGCGCATGATCGCATCGCATGTTCTATTGGGCTAACTTTTGTGTCCCCTCCGATTGGCCATTCCCCGATCTATCTTCGACCGTTGATCTCCTCCCCACCTTCCCAGATCCAACGACTTACATTTGCTCTGATTAATAGCCTTCCTCCGCCTTCAAAATCCTCCAATTCACTCCCCACCATTGATCTGATCCACATATTAACGACCAGCGCTCAATCATTCCATCACCCTCCAAGTTCTTTTCCCCGCCGATGCCTTTGCTTCCGATTGCATCTAGACCATCCACGTGTCTAGATCGGACGGTCCAGATCGCATCTCCCAACTTTGGTTAAATTTATGCAACCCTTCTCATAATGTTTTTCGGCCAATTACAGTCATTGATCTCTGCAGATCAACGGTCCTCATCAACCCTTCTTCCGCCCTTGTATTATTTCATTCAATCCTTAGATGAAATCTCTGTCGTTCAAATCTTAGATCCGACGGCCCGGATTGAAACCACCCATCTTCTTACCACCCGTGCATCTATCCCATATCGCGCTCGTTCTCTACCGTCAGATTTGAGGCCCCAAATCTGACGACCTGCATTCTATATCACTTACTTTTCAGCACGATGGTTAATTTCCCAAAGGCCACACAAAATAGGTGGTTTTCTGATGCCACGTGTCAAGCGGGGATGCATATCGCGTTCCAAAAGGAAAAAATACCTACCCACCTTTTTTCCATGCGAAAACAGTGGTTTCCATCCCCGAAACCGCTTTTCCTCTTTCCATTAGAGTTTTGTCGCATGCCTCCTTAGTCGTCGATCTTGTAGGGCTGATCTCATCCGATGGCCCATGATCATCCCGAACTCTCGAAGGCTATTTTCAATACATTTTCCTCTGAACAAAGGTTTTAAACATTTTCCTTGCATATTTCCACCATTTACATTATGTTTTCTCCTGATTACTCCCAACCGTCAATATCTGCAGATCGACGGATCCGACTTAAAATTTTCCTCCGCTTTCCTTTTAACCTCTATACACAGATCTCCACCATTGGATGATGCCATCCAACAGCCATGCTCTTTCCCCACAACCTCTGAAGCAGTGAACCCAATAACGCAGGATTTCTTAATTATTTTTGTATCTCGTAGATATTGAATGGTTTTTTCATTACATTAAAGGAAAACTAAAGGCTGGGGATGATGGTCCCTTATGCCTTTGTACATACAGAAAAAAAACATTCCACGGGGTTCAAACTCCACGTCTCGTCGATGCTTCATGGGCATTGATGCCACATGAGCCCTGTGCAGCCCTGCACATCAATAAGACACAGAACATTAAATGAATCAAAAGAGTATCAGTGTTGAGTATTAAAGCACAACAGAATAGAGGATTGAAGACAATTTTAAGGGGATTACGGCTAAGATTGATTATCAAAAGCCTAATCCTACAAATTAAAACATAGTTAAAAGAAAATCATAAGTGTTTATCAGACAGAAAGGCCTCCGCCGCCACATCAGAGGAAAATTGATTCCTCTCAGCTACCACAGTGCCACCTGTAGCCACAAGCATTCAACAGAGGCCGAAGTTATTAATCAGAAAGAAGATATTTGCCTCAACGCAGCCGAATAGTTAATTCTTCCAAAGAACTAAATGCAAAAATATTAGTAGATTTAATTATATCCTGAAACAGAGCCTTAAAAGTCAACAAAAGCTCCCACCAAGCTTAATCTTTAATTGTAAATAAATTAATACAATGAAAACATCTGTAAACTTCTCCATCAAGCCCCTCAAAGGCCAAGAAGTCTTAAATCTGTATTAATTTACCTAGGAGATCTTTTATCAGATCCTACCTCCTCATTTCTTCTATAAATACTTCTGTAGAAGATGAGAAAATGTTGGTTACAGAACTTTGAAATATACTTGTGCTCGAAACTTCTGATTGTAAATAGTTTTCAAAGGCTCTTGAAGCTCTACTTGTGATAGAATAGTTAGGATGAGTAGTGAAGATGATTGCTGACCTGAAACACTAGACTTAAAGATGTAACTATTTTGAAGCATCAATACACGCTGATTTATGGGATCCTGGTCTATGTCTACGGTGATGTTTTTCTTCTTGTAAATCGTTATTTTATTTATGTTTCCACTTTTTTCATTTTCTCTAATAAATAACAGCAAGCATAGAGTTAGGATTTATTGTATATCAGTACCCTTCTCTGACTGATAAGCTTTATCTTAATGTTTTCTTCCAATTTGTGTTATTTAGGAATGATTTAATTCAGTTCAAGCAGTAGGAATGATGGCATTCCCTCGTCCTCCTGTTTAGCTAATTGTTATTCTTGAAAGTTATTTTCATTTCATGTTAAGTAGAGATGAACTAAGGAAAATATGGTGAGCCCTGGTCCTAGTTTTATCCCAAAAGACTGACTGAAAGTTTCCCTAGGAATGTGTTGAAAGCTGGCTAGTTTCGAAGTACTTAACAGATCTTAGGCCATTCTTTGTTATCATTTGTGTTTCCCTTTGTGTTTTAAATGTTTTTCTATTGAAATTATATCAAAGGCTGGCTAGTTTCGAAGTACTTACCAGATCCTAGTTTACTTTTATGTTTTTCTTAAGTGTTTGTCAAAGGCTGGCTAGCTTCAAAGTACTTACAGATCCTGGGCTGCTCTTTGTTCTTCATTTGTTTAATTCCCCTCCTTTTTGTATCATTTCATTCCATAAATCAACTTTAAAGAGATCCTTAGACATAGATGACTTGCCCCATAGACCACTCTTGAACTTTTTGTTTCAATTAAAACCCTATTATGACTTTATAGCCCAATGGACTAAAACCTGCAATTTTCCATCTTTTTGGCCAAAGCTTGTTCTATTTGCTTGAAAATTCTCACCTTTGGAACTCTTTACATTTAGGACTTTCCACTCAAATAATAATCATGCTCAACCATCCAAAACAAACAAAAATCCTCAACCTTCATAACTATCCTAATATCATTACCCAAAACCTTAAAGATAAATCCATCTTTACACTTATTGGAGAGATCCCTCTCTGGATTCAGGAGGGCTAGATCCTAGAATCCCAAAGTGGTTGAAATGGTGTTTCTCCCTGCTGTCGGACTTTTCCAATCTTGTTGATTACAGGGAGCTAACATTTCTGGCGACTCCACTGGGGAACGAACCCAAATCTCTGGTTCCCTTAAAAACTTCGTAAAACCTTGAGAGTGAAAATCAGCCTTTTCAAGCACTACCAAGTAATGGTAATCATGGTAAAACTTGTTTGAATCAGTGACAATCTAGGCAAACCCTAGGATTCTCATACGAGTTTATCTAACCTTGAAAAATCAGTGGGCTTAGCCATAAGAGTAGACTGTCTTTGTCTCACAACCGTAGCTAAGTTTTGAGACAGATTTAGGACACTCTTAGAAATCACACAACCGAAAAATAACTCAGAAAACCCCAAAAATATTTCAGATTGGAATTCAATAAACATGGTGGTGGACCATAAAACCTTTTACCTCCGAAAGAGCTAAAAACTTCCACTTGGCGACTCCACAATCCTTAACAAACCTTAAGACTCCACTAGGAAGAACCCTTATCATTATAACATCATTCAAACTCAGTTAGAGGACTGTAGGATTGAAGTTTGTGTAAAAAAGATTAGTTGACCTCTTAAAGATTGTCATATCTGGTTGAAATTTTCTTGTTTAGTTGGGTCTAATAAACACAGCATAGTGGCTCTTAGAAAGATTCATACTAGAGCCTATCCTGACCCAAATCCACCTGAGATAGTTGATAACCTAGAAAGTATCCTTAGGAAGTCTCCTAAGATAAAATTTTCAACTATTTTCAGATCACCCTTGAGAGCTAATTCAGTTCCTGAAAATCTTTCAGCTCTACAACAATCACAAGTTGACTTAGTAAATCCATTTAGAACTAGGTCACTTGATGATATAATTCAGATAGACTCCGAGTCTTCACTTTCATCTCCTGAAACAAGTGAACATCCTGGTAGTAGAGAAATAACACCACTTGATTCACATTTCCTTTTCAATTTAGATGTCTCTCATCCAAGGTCAGCTCAGCAATCTATTGTTGTTCCATCCACATTTTTTCACCAAACATCCACTGTCCAAACCACTCCACTTCAACCCACTTTTCCTTTTGTTAATCCACCTCCACCACATATCATGTCAGCATGGTATGCTCCCTTAGTCCTTCCTGTACCATTAGTCAATATTCCACAGGACTATCAGTCCAAAATTCCATTATATGATGCTAGTAATGATACTATTGCATCACAACATGTGGATAATATGAATGACTACTTTGACAGAAATGAAATTGATGATGATTCCGTCAAGCTTAGATTATTTGCTCAGAGTCTAGGGGGAGAAGTAAGAAAATGGTTTAAAGGCTTAACCCCCCATAGTATCAATGATCTCCAAGCCTTCCATCAGATCTTCTTAAACAAATGGGAAGTGAAGAAGAATCCTCTCCAAGTCCTTTCTGATTACAAGAACCTCCATAGAAACACTGGGGAAAGTGTGCAAGCTTACTGCACCAGATTTAATAGTGTGTATAATGCACTTTCCCCAAATCTAAAACCTCCACAAGTCTCAGCTCTAAACAAGTTTCCTGAAGGGTTTGACCCTAAGATGGCCTACCAGCTGAGAGAGAGAGATCCTGCAACTCTTGAATATATGCAAAAAGGAGCTCTTGCTGTGGAAGTTAACTTAATGGAGAAGAGAGCAAGAATGAAAAATGAGAAGAGAGTATCCTTTAGAGAGGAATCTACCCCTTCTACTTCCAGCTCAAAGATGGAAAAAATGATGGAAGAGATGATGAAGAAAATGAGCATCCTTGAGAGAGCACAAGAAAATCAAAACCAAACTGCTCCTCAAAACAGAAACTAGAACCAAAATCAAAATTTTAGAAGGAACCAACCTCCAAAAAACCTAGGGAAGATGATCAACATATCACTCCTCCCTTTCATCAAAACTATGTGAGTGAGGTTGAGGAAACAGATGAAATAATAGAGGAAGATGATATCAACATGTTGGGAGTAGATAATGATGACTTTGAGATTCATCATGATAAAAAGCAAGGTCTTTACACACCCTATGATGACAAAAGAGATGATGATGAAAGTTATTATCAAGACATGGAAAATGTCATCATAGAGTCTCAAAGAGAATATGACCTTAGAAGTAGAACTAGTCAACAAACTCCCAACACCAAAACCCCTGACAAATCTTCACAAAACAACACTGCAACCAAGCCTAAAGTGGTCAAACAAAAGGACAGGACAGTGGTTGTGAATTCTGATAAAGGTAAAGAGAAGGGCATTCAAAACAGTACAAAAAAAAGTGCAGATCTTAGTAGTACTAACACTTCAGCTAGTACTCCTGTTAAAACCATTTTGTCAAATGTAAATAGAATAAATCAGCAAGCTAATGTTGCTGATAGAGTGGCATTTAACAAGGCCAAGACAAGTTCTTCGAAGAATCAAATTCCTTTCAGCCTGGAGCAGGAAATTTCCAAAATTAAAATCTCTGTTCCCTTGACTGAGTTAGCTACCCAAAATGTATATGGGACCCAAATTTTGAAGGCTTTAAACATTGAAGAGAACAATGACACACTCAATCTTAACGACGACCAACCAAAGCTTATTTTTGGTCCAAAGATTGAAGGTAAGTATCAAGAGGGACCTGTTCCTCCCTTTTATGTAAGTTTAAACGTTCATGAAAAAATTTTGCACAACACTATGCATGATTCCGAGGCTTCTCATAATTTAATGCCTAAAGCTGTGATGGAGAGCCTGGATCTAGAAATCACCAGACCTTATAAAGACCTTTATTCCTTTGACTCGAGCAGAGTAAAAATTTTAGGATTAATCAAAGACCTATGCGTTAACTTAGCACAGATTCCAGCCAAATGCTTAGTCATGGATATTGTTGTGGCTGATGTGCCCCCAAAGTATGGAATGCTATTATCAAGATCTTGGGTGGCTAAGTTACAAGTAACTATGCAAATGGACATGGCCTATGCGACTATCCCTGTTTTCAATCAGACAAGAAGACTTTATAGGGAGTCCCATATGCAATACACAGTTACAAGCCAAGACAAACCACAAAACTCCCCTCTGTATTCTGTAAATACAGGCCTCGATTCTTTTATCTTGTTTAACAATGAAAATTTCAGTGAGCAAGTCACTTTGAATGAATTAATGGCCGATAGAGAGGAGGAGGTAAACACAACGGAAGTGTCAAAACAGTTTGCTGAAACTTTAAACTTTAGCAAACCAAACACTGGTCTTGAACTACAAATCATGCATCCATCACTTTTTAACCTTGATAGTCAAGAAAAAATTCCTCGAATAAATGAACAACCTGAGGAGTTGAAACGAATACAACTAAGTGTTGATATTTCACAACAACCCGAAAGCACTTTAGTTGAAGAGGACAAACACTAAACAGATGAACTCGAATCTAATCCTCTATGGAGTATGAACTTCGACGGGTCATGCACTAGAACCAACGCTGGTACATGTGTCTATATATGCAACACTGAGAACAACCACACAGAGATCATTTCCTGTAGATTAAACTTTCAATGTTATAATAAAATAGCGGAATATGAATCCCTACTTTTAGGCTTACATTTGTTGAAAAAGTTAGGAGCCAAAAGAATCAGAGCATATGGGGATTCTGAGTTAATCATTAGGCAAGTCAATGGGGAATACAATGCAAATCACCCAAGACTTAGGGCCTATCGAAATGATGTCGTGGACCTTTTAAAAACTTTTGAGGAGTACCAAATAATTTTTGTCCCAAGAAAAAGAAATATCGCGGTCCACAGCTTAGCCTTTGCAGCTAGAACATGCTTAACACCATATGAAACCAAATACTGCTGGACTCAGATAAAATTTAGACCAGTCATTCCTGATAACGAAAAATACTGGTAAGTGTTCGATGGATACAAACAAATATAAGACTTCATGCAATTCAGAAATGAATTCGAACTACACAGTTTGGATTCAGATTATGAAACAGACTGTAACAGTGAACAAAATTTTCTTGGTGAAGAAGAACTGTCTCTTGAACTTGTTAATATTAATATTTTGTCTAGAAAAACAGAAAAAAAAAACAGAGATGACTATAGAGTTAGAAACAGAAGAGTTAGAAACCCCGCAGTCCAAAGATCAGAGTTTGCCTAAGGGTCTGGCCCCTTTAGACGAGTTGTTAGATTTTAATGATGTGGCCAAGAAGCCAAAACTAGAGCCTGTAGAGACTGAAGTGGAAGAGTGCAATATAGGCAGTGAACTTAAACCTATGATGATCAAACTGTCTAAGACCTTACCAACTCACATTAAACTTAAATACATAGAGTTGTTTAAAGAATTTTCTGATGTTTTTGTGTGGAGTTACGAAGATCTTAAATCCTATGACACTGAAATAATACAGCACAAAATCCCTCTCAAGAAAAACCAAAAACCATTCAAACAGAAGCTACGCAAAATTAACCTTGTTCAGTTGCCTTTGGTTGAGAAGGAAATCAAGAAAATCTATGAAGCTAGTATTATTGTCCCTATTAGATATTCTGAGTGGGTGTCTAATCTGGTGTTAGTTAGGAAGAAAACTGGAGAGATCAGGCTTTGTATAGACTTTAGAGATTTAAACAAAGCTTCATTAAAAGACAACTACCCTTTACCTAAGATGGATCACATTTTACAAAGGGTGGTAGGGTCTAGAAGAATTTCTTTGCTTGATGGCTATTCAGGGTATAATCAGATTTTAGTTCACCCTGATGATCAATTAAAGACAACTTTTACTACACCATGGGGCACTTTCATGTATGTGAAAATTCCCTTTGGTCTAATGAATGCTGGTGCAACTTTCCAAAGAGCCATGGACATAGCATTCTCCGAAGAGCTGGGCTACTTCATCATTATATACCTTGATGATGTTACTGTTTTTTCAAAGACAGATGAAGAGCACTTAGAACATTTAAGAACAGTCTTCGAGAGATGCAGAAAGTTTGGAATATATTTGAACCCTAAGAAAACACTTTTCGGTCTCCAAGAAGGTAAACTTCTTGGGCACATTATTTCAGAAGAGGGTATTAAGATAGATCCAAAGAGGATTGAGGCCATATTGCAAATCTCTCATCCTCGAAACATCAAGGAGTTGCAATATTTCATTGGAAAGATTAACTTTTGAGAAGGTTCATCTCCAACTTGGCTGAGCTCCTTAGAAATATTACAAACATGTTGAAGAAGGAGCAAGGGGTAAAATGGACCTTGGAAGCAAATAAGTCCTTTGAACTGGTGAAACAAGCATTAACCAAAACACCAGTTCTAATAAGTCTTGATTTTTCAAAATATTTTTATATTTTTTCATTTGCATCAGAACATACAATAGTTGTTGTCCTTTTACAGAAAAATGCACAAGGACAAGAGTAGCCTATTGCATTCTTTAGCAAGGCTTTGAGGGATGCCCCTCTGAAGTATAGCATTATGGAGAAGTAAGATTTTGCTTTGGTTAAAGCTTTAAAAGACTTCAGAGTATACATTTTGCACTCCCACATCATTTCCTTTGTCCCAAATTCAATTGTGAAAGACATTCTAACACAGGACCCAGATGGTAAGAGAGGTAAGTGGATTGTCGTTATTCTTGAATATGATTTAGAGATAAAGCCCACTAAACTCATCAAAGGCCAAGGTCTAGCTAGGTTTATGGCTTAATCCAATTTTGAAGTTCTTGATATTAATATGATTAATGCTTTGGATGAATAAGAGGAAATCTCAACTCCCATTGTTGAAGATCATTTTATGAATTCCTCTTGGCATGCTGATATTCTTTATCTTTTGCTTAATCTGAATACACTTCCTGGTTTGACAAAAAATAAGGCAAGGTTCTTAAAGTTAAAAGCTGTAAACTATTGCATTATAGATAGATGTCTTTATTGGAAAAATGCAAGTGGTATATTGCTTAAATGTTTGCCTGAGTATGATGCAGAGAAGGTTAAGCACAATTTCCATGAAGGAGAGTGTGGAGGCCATTTATACTGGAAGACAACAGCCAAAAAAATCTTGAGGGCTGGTTACTATTGGCCTACTATTTTTCTTGATGTACACAAGATGGTATTCATATATAAAAATGTAAGCACTTTTAGGCAAGGAAAATTTGTTGCCCCTACTCTGCATCCATTCTCACTATTGAAGGCCTTTCGATAGTAGGGACATAAACTATGGTGAAATCCATCCACCATCTTCTGCCCAACATAGATGGATTCTCACTGCCACAAACTACTTCACTAAATGGATAGAAGCCATCCCTTGTAGGCAAGCCAATGATTCTGTTGTTATAAAATTCATGGAGAATAATATTCTCTCTAGATTTGGCTGTCCTACCAAGATCATTACTAATAATGCAGCAACATTTGGATCAAAGAAGATGGTTGAATTTTGTCAGAAGTATAAGATAACATTGGGGCATTCCATGGCCTATTACCCTCAAGGTAATGGACTTGTTGAGTCCTCAAACAAAATTTTACTGAACATAATCAAGAATCTGTTGGAGGAAAACAAAAAGTCTTGGCACACAAAGCTTGTTCATGCACTTTGGGTTGACAGATTGACATTGAAGAAATCCATTGGTATGTCACCCTACCGGTTTGTCATTGTAAACGCGTGCAATATTTCCCTGCAGCCACAATTGTGCCGATTGTAGGCATAATTCAAGAGGTTAGGTTCTAAGATAATGACACCAGTGAGAAGGATAAATAGGACCATTCACCTTCAACAAACCGGAGAGGCAAGTTTATAACAAAGCATTGCGAGAAGCGAGGACAGCAACAAAAAGCTTTTTATAAGAAGAACAAAGGCCGGCAATTTTCCAATGTTGGAGACAAAGTTTTTAAGTGGGACTCAAGGAGAGAAGACAAGAACAAGCATGGAAAATTAACTTATGGCTTGGCCCTTATCTCATTCATTCAGCTGCTGGTAATAATGTCTTTTTCTTACAAGAGTTGAATGGAGCAGAATTGTTTGGGGGTCTTGTCAATGGCAGGATGCTCAAACATTACTTCTCTTGATCCATGTCATGTTCTGAAAGCCTTTTTATCTTGTTTCTTATTATAAATATTTCACCCATCATTGCATTCAAAGTTAGAAAAATAAAAAACACAAAAACAACAAAAGAAAGAAAAGAGGGCAGGATTGTAAAAACAATAAAGGTATGGCCCCATACCAACAAAGGAGAAACAAATCTGAAAGTGTGCAAGCTTAAATGCCACTTCTGAAAAACACACTTCTAGTTAGTCAAACAACCTAATCTTGACTAATTAGTTTTAAATTTACTATTGATAGGATAGTGAATTCGATTTGCCAAACTATTTAATATTGGCTTATCAGTAGGTAGATTAGGCTAGAAATTAAAGGTTCAAACATGCTCAAAATATGAACCTATGTTTCCAAAACATGAATGACTCAAATCTGTTTGAATTTTTGAGTCAAATCAGAGGTAAAAACTGGTTCTAATCAGCTCAAAATCTGAACTAGTTGATAAAAGAAAAAAAGCTCAAACAAGAGGCAAAAATAGAGCTATAAAAAGATGAAGGAAGTGCTTGAACTTTCAGATCTTAAGCCTTCCATTTTGATTTAATTTTCTGCAAAATAAGATCTATAGATTCATTTTTTCCCCCAGGCCATAGATCGGAATCAATTGACTGTTCAATCGACTTGGTCTCTTTAATTTCATTGTAGAATTTAGACGTTGGAGTTTGTTAGGCCATTTAATCCTATGCAGGTTGGCAGATTAGGTAAGAAATCATATGGACTCATTTGTTTAATCTTCAGTTAGTGGAGAAATAAGAGTAAGTTAGATTACATAAATGCTGAAATAAAATATTTGAAAAAAATTTTCAGTATCAGTGCACTCTAAAGAAGAAAAAATGTTAGATCAGTAGGATTGGGTAGGTAGAAAGCTTGTATTGATGAAGTTCCTCTGTTCTCCATGGCTGCTAACATTTTTCAGAACAAAGAAGATTATCCTAGTGAGAAAGGCAGCCCAATGGATGAGGCACTAATCAGCCTCCCAGAGAATGCAAGTCTAAGGTTCTTGATGCCTTCAAGAAGGCACCATCCCCAAGTGGAGCCACTGTTAGCCACCAATAAAAATTTTCATATCAAATGGTGGCTAAAACATTTTTTGAGCCTTCAAGGAACAAATTTTGTTGCAAAAAAGTGTTACCTCTTGAAGACTCACGAAGATATCTTGCCATTTGTCTAAATCTTCACTGCTGCTTCCTTTTCAAAACTCAGAAATTATGTTGTTTCCCAAGAGAAAATACTGCTGCAAACACCATTTTCCCCTCCTTCCACTTCAAAACTAACCACCATTTTTACCCCTTTCATTCCCATAAAATTCCTCTATTTTTCAGTTTTCCCCATTTCCCCTTCATGAAATCCCCTTTAAAGAATTTAAAACTCCTTTTTGAACTCTGCCGAAACCCTCAAATCCATCAGAAAAACCTCAAAAACTCATAAAAATACATTTTTTTTGTATTACAGACTTAAGCCCCCTTGGGCTAAGTCCTAACCGCTTCCCCTCCATACGCCTTGGTGTTGGAACCAAGCGCTAAAGGTCCCAAGCGCTTATCGCATCGGAACAAAATGGATCGTGCAAGTCTTTTTGCCTCCCAAAATTTTTCGATGCGATTAGCCCTCTGTTTTATAAGCCCCGGACCTATTATCCTTCATATAGACCAAAGGCCCTGCAGTTGATCGCCATGCATTTCATATATATATTACGCAGATGCATAAAACCTTCATTTTTATTAAATTTTTCGGTTTTCATATATTATAAAGGGTTTTCGTAGGTGTGAGTTTTAAAACGATATCGACCGTCTGGGTAGAGTCAGCGGCACTGCCGCATGATCGAATTGCATATTCTGTTGGGCTAGGAGTTGTCCCTCGATTAGCCATTCCACCGTCTGTCTTGGACACGCCTTCAAGTCTCTCACCGCAGCTTCCCGGATCCCAGCCCACGACACCTGTACGGTTACTGGCAACCCTCACACCAAATCCTCCGATTCACTCCCCACCATTGATCTAATCCTCAGATCAACGACCAGCGCTCAATCGCTCCATCGCACTCCAAGTTCTTTGCCCCACCGATGCCTTTGCTTCCGATTGCATCTGGACCATCCACGTGTCCAAATCGGACAGTCCAAATCGCATCTCCCGACTTTGGTTAAATTTATGCAACCCTTCTCATAATGTTTTTCGACCAATTACAACCGTTGATCTTTGCAGATCAACGGTCCTCATCAACCCTTCTTCTGCCCTTGTATTATTTCATTCGATCCTCAGATGAAATCTCCGCCGTTCAAATCTTAGATCCGATGGCTCGGATTGAATCCACCCATCTTCTTACCGCCCGCGCATCTATCCCATATCGCACTCATTCTCTACCGTCAGATCTGAGGCCCCAGATCTGACGGCCCGCATTCTATATCACGTAGTTTTTAGCAAGATGGTTAATTTCCCAAAGGCCACGCGAAATAGGTGGTTTTCTGATGCCACGTGTCGGGTGGGGATGCATATCGCGTTCCAAAAGGAAAAACTGCCTACCCGCTTTTTTTCCACGTGAAAACACTGGTTTCCATCCCCGAAACTGCTTTCCCTCTTTCCATTAGAGATTTTTCGCGTGCCTCCTCAGCCATTGATCAGAGGAAAATGTATTGAAAATAGCCTTCGGGAGTTTGGGATGATCTTGTAGGGCCGATCTCATCTGACGGCCCACGATCATCCCAAACTCCCGAAGGCTATTTTCAATACATTTTCCTCTGAACAAAGGTTTTAAACCTTTTCCTTGCCTATTTCCACCATTTACATTATGTTTTCTCCTTATTACTCCCAACCGTCAATCTCTGCAGATCGACGGATCCGACTTAAAATTTTCCTCCACTTTCCTTTTAAATTCTATACACAGATCTTCACTGTTGGATGATGCCATCCAACGGCCATGCTCTTTCCCCACAACCTCTAAAGCAGTGAACCCAATAACGCAGGATTTCTTAATTATTTTTGTATCTCGTAGGTATTGAATGGTTTTTTCATTACATTAAAGGAAAACTAAAGGTTGGGGATGATGGTCCCTTATGCCTTTGTACATACAGAAGAAACATTCCACAGGGTTCAAACTCCACGTCTCGTCGATGCTTCATGGGCATTGATGGCACATGATCCTTGTGCGGCGCTGCACATCAACAAGACACAGACCATTAAATGAATCAAAAGAGTATTAGTGTTAAAGATTAAAACACAGCAGAACAGAGGATTGAAGAAAATTTTGAGGGGATTATGGCTAAGATTGATTATTCAAAGCCTAATCCTCCAAATTAAAACACAGTTAAAATAAAATCATAAGTTTTTATCAGACAGAAAGGCCTCCACCGCCACATCAGAGGAAAATTGATTCCTCTCAGCTACCATAGTGCCACTTATAGCCACAAGCATTCAACAGAGGCCGAAGTTATTAATCAAAAAGAAGATATTTTCCTTAGCACAGCCAAATAGTTAATTCTGCCAAAGAACTAAATTCAAAAATATCTGCAGAGTTAATTATATCCTGAAACAGAGCCTTAAAAGTCAACAAAAGCTCCCACCGAGCTTAATCTTTAATTGTAAATAAATTAATACAATGAAAACATCTGTAAACTTCTCCATCGAGCCCCTCAAAGGCCGAGAAGTCTTAAATCTGTATTAATTGACCTAGGATATCTTTTATCAGATCCTACCTCCTCATTTCTTCTATAAAAACATTTGTAGAAGATGAGAAAATGTTGGTTGCAGAACTTTGAAATATACTTGTGCTCGAAACTTCTGATTGTAAATAGTGTTCAAAGGCTCTTGAAGCTCTATTTGTGATAGAATAGTTAGGTTGAGTAGTGAAGATGATTGTTGACCTGAAACACTGGACTTAAAGCTATAACTGGTTTGAAGCATCAATACAAGTTGATTTATGGGATCCTGGTCTATGTTTACGATGATGTTTTTCTTCTTGTAAATCGTTATTTTATTTCTGTTTCCACTTTGTTTAACTTATCTGATAAAGAACAGCAAGCATAGAGTTAAGATTTACTGTATATCAGTACCCTTCTCTGACTGATAATCTTTATCTTAATGTTTTCTTCCAATTTGTGTTATTTAGGAATTATTTAATTCAGTTCTTGCAGTAGGAATGTTGGTGTTCCCTCATCCTCCTGTTTAGTTGATTGTTATTCTTGAAAGCTATTTTCATTTCATGTTAATTAGAGATGAACTAAGGAAGATATGGTGAGCCCTAGTCCTAGTTTTATCCCAAAAGACTAACTGAAAGTTTCCCTAGGAATGTGTTGAAAGCTGGCTAGTTTCGAAGTACTTACCAAATCTTAGGCCATTCTTTGTTATCATTTGTGTTTCCCTTTGTGTTTTAAATGTTTTTCTATTGAAATTATATCAAAAGCTAGCTAGTTTCGAAGTACTTACCATATCCTAGTTTACTTTTATGTTTTTCTTAAGTGTTTGTCAAAGGCTGGCTAGTTTCAAAGTACTTACCAGATCCTGGGCTGCTCTTTGTTCTTCATTTGTTTAATTCCCCTCCTTTTTGTATCATTTCATTCCATAAATAAACTTTAAAGAGATCCTTAGACATAGATGAATTTCCCCATAGACCACTCTTGAACCTATTGTTTCAATTAAAACCCTATTATGACTCTATATCCCAATGGACTAAAACCTGCAATTATCCATCTTTTTGGCCAAAGCTTGTTCTATTTGCTTGCAACTTCTCACCTTTGGAACTCTTTACATTTAGGACTTTCCACTCAGATAATAGTCATTCTCAACCATCCAAAACAAACAAAAACCCTCAGCCTTCATAACTAGCCTAATATCATTACCCAGAACCTTAAAGATAAATCCATCTTTACACTTATTGGAGAGATCCCTCTCCGGATTCAGGAGGGCTAGATCCTAGAATCCCAAAGTGGTTGAAACGGTGTTTCTCCCTACTGTCAGACTTTGCCAATCTTGTTGATTACAAGGAGCTAACACTATTTTTATTTCGAGTTCCTCTACCGGATCTATACTGATTTCTTGAAAATTTTTGGCATAATTCACAAATTTGATCAAAATTTTGCTGAGAAATATCACCTTATCCTAACAGATTCAAATTGTTTCTATCATTATCAGTACGTCCTCTTAAGAACAAGGTTCTAATAGTGTTGGGATCAAGCTTAATTTTTGACCTTTGTAAAATATACAGAAATATTTCCAAATAATTTTCAAGCATTTCATCATCATATTGTATGATTGTAAAAATTTCATCCTGCATGTCCATAGTTTTGCAATATTCTTGATATTTAGACAAAAATACCCTCTTCATCTGATCCCAAGAAGTTATGGTGTTTCCTCCTAACCCCATAAACCAACGTAAAGCTAAATCCTTGAGGGTAACAAGAAATAATCTTAACTTCTGAGCCTCAGTTGCATAATCATAACTTCTACACAAAATATCAAACTCAAATAGAAAAGAGTCAGGGTCTTCATGAACTTTAACATGGAAATGAGGGAGAGCTGACAGTGGAATATTCATATGTGACACAGTATCAGGATCCACAATTGGAAACACAAAAGTAGATTTTCCTTCACTTACCTAGTTGTCACCAGTTCCTTCCAAATGATCCCCTTGGTCTTCCATTGTTCCCTTCTTACTTGTATCGCTTTCCACAGGCTGATCCACACCTGAGCTGTTATTACCAGAATCCAGGTGGATTGTTCCTGCATGATGGGTTTGGATGGAATTGGGCTTCCTGCTTGCAGAAGGAGACCCAATGTGAGAAAAATTCTTTTGGGGGGTTCGAACCCTTACCTTTCCTAGGCATTCATTTCAAGAAAGAAAGAAAAATATCAAAAAAATTCTTGTAAAAATGCTGTCAAAAATCAATCAACACCTGTAAAAACTCCTTCAAAAATACTTGCAAAAAAATAAAGGAAACTTACCTCTATTATACAATCAGAAAATTCTTACCAAATCAAATTGCCTCCCTGGAAACGGCACCAAAATGTTGGGTGCATGAATTACACTTAAGTAAAAATCCTCAACACTTAAATTGTCAACCTGGGGGATTCGTAAACTTAGAGATGAAGCACAGGAAATGCCAGATATGGTATGAATATTTCTAATATCGACTCTTACTTTTGAAAAGAAGAATTTCAGAATCAAACTTTAGAGAAGAAAAGGGAACTCAAACCATCAAAACAATCTGAGGCTAGAACAAGAAGAAATGTACTTGCAAAAGAGATTCAGAAATAAAGACGAGCAATCACTCTAGCTAAATATTGATTAGCTACTAAGAATGTGTTTCCTTCAGCAAAGACACCTTAGCAGTTTTCAACAAATGGGCCCCTTCAATCCTGCGTATGTAAAGATATCCTTCTCGCGAAAATCGATCTTGCACTAGTGCAGTCTTCTTGCACTAGTGTAGGAATAGCGATTTATGCAAAAAGTGTAAAGTAATGTCTTTACTAAAAATTCTTTTCTTCGTGCAAGGGCTTGGAACTTTATCAAGTCTGCAACACTCAGATCCAATACCAAGAAACTGTTTCTTGTACTCGATCTGAGCTTCTTACACTTTAAATTTTGATTCGTGAAATCAATGACTCATTACTGCAGTGTTATAAAACCAAATCATACATCAACAAAGATGAATATCTATAGAAAGTAAGAGAATAGTATTTTTTTTAATTAAAATGTAACTGAAAGTAAGAAGGCTGTTAGAAGTAAACTAGAAAGGCTTACTGCATCATATTATCTATCACTGGTGCAAGAACAGTTCTCCTACTTGCACCAGGGAGAAACCAAACCAACGTGCATAAAGTAAATAGCACACCAACATGCACTAGTGCAGGAATGAACCAGGCAGAGGAAATAAACCAAATCATGCAGAAAGTGAATAGCACACCAACGTGCACTGGGGCAGGTAACTCCTCCTGCTTGAACTAGGAAAGGAAAATAAATCAACCGTGCAGAAAGTAACTTAACTACTTCACGCAAAAGATCTTCTTCCACTCAACAGAAATTCAAATTCTGTAAATTAAATCACACTTGACAGTTTAAAACATAAATTACAAAAACAACAAGGAGGGAGAACGTGCTAGGTTGGCTGGGCCATTAGCCAACCAGTGCATTTTCATTTCAAACAAAAACACTACTCAGTATCAACGCATCAACAGTTTAAGCCAAATGATGAAATGTACGAAGTATGAGGGGGAGCTCTTCTTATTATATCCTTAAAGAAATTACATGCGCGATTACATATCCAACCCAGATTTGGGCGATAACACAAGACAGACCTGTTACTTCCTCGCTGGTTCTATTCTCTGATCTGTTCAATTCTATCAAAAACATTGAAAATCTTGTCCTATTTACATTTCTACTTATATAGAGATCCTTTTGGTCGTAGGCCAAAAGGATCGTTTAACCATTACATAGCCATTTACAGAAATCGTTATAACAAATTACATAACTGATTGCAGAATAAGCTTCCGGCCTTCAAAATTAAATCGCTTTTAACAAAATAGGCCGCGACTATCTCTGGTTGTTCGTCTCTCTTAAGTCTGATCTTAGCTACTCTAGATTTAACTGATGTCATAGCTGGGACTCGGCTGCCTTCGGATATGTCTTCGTTGATCGTAGCTAAGGCAGTACAAAATAGGTGGCAACGCAAGTGATTCGGATTCACTGCCAAGATTAATGGCACTGGTGCTGGTGCGAGATCTTTTCTGCACTAAAAATTAATGGTCAAGATAAGTGTTTATCTATTAAATAGCATAGGAGGTAACGATAAGTTACAAAAGTAATTCTAAGTAAGAAATCACATAATAGATAGTTAATAAATACTAAGTTGAGTTAAAGATGTAAACTATGAAGTTAATGCAAAATGTGTCATCGTTCTTCACTAAGGCAGGATGAGGGTGCATAAGATAGGTAAAACAAAGTAAATGATTACTATTTGGGAAGGGAAGAATGGTAAAAAAGAATGCAATTTAGGGGACTAACAGAAGAAAACTCCTAAAGATCCTTTTGATCTTGAGGGATTGCAAAAAGTTCTTAAAACCATGTCCAGTGATATGGTTGAAATAAAAAAGAAGGTTGTTGAGACCTCTACTAGAAAACCCTTTAGATCATTTAGAAAAAATTAATATTATGTTTCTTAACCTCCCTTATTTTTAATGTTGAATCTGATCAAGAAGAAGACGAAGAAGAAAACACAGTTTTTGCTGATGAATCCAAAGATGAGGAAATTGTTAAATTACTTGTATTATGGGATTTCATTTTACCTTCCTTTGATGAAGAGACATAAGCTGAAGTCATTCATGTTAGCACTAGAAGTAGGAATTTTGTAGAACCAACTCAGTCAACTCAAACACAGAAAATTCCCACTTCTATTGCTTAGGATAAACTTGTCAATAAGAAACCTCCAGTCAAACCATCTCAGCAGGTTACTACTGATTCCCAGATAGTTAAATATACACCCAATCCTCAATCTAAAACTTTGGTAGTGTCTGATACTATTGAGTATGATATAATCGAGGATATGAAGAAGATTAAAGCCAATATTTCTCTTTATTAAGTTAGCAAATTAAAACAACAACTAAAAATTTTAATGAAAGATTTGAATGCAGTAACAACATCTCCTTTCCATCCAGTTGTTGTTGCTAAAGCTGCTAATGTAATAGGGAAACCTTTGATTGATAATTCAAACAAGGTTAATGCTTCAGACTCTATTTTGATTGGTGATAGATCTAATTCTCATACTCCTCATTTTATTTTTACTTTCGAAATATACAATAGAAATGTTCATAACTATTTGATCAATTCATGGGCTTCATCCAATATAATGCCATATTCAATTTGTGAAAAATTAAATATCACACCCAAAATTCATTAGTTAGTATAGTTCAATTGGATAGAACAAAAGTTAAAGTCCTAGGAGAGATCAACTCAGTAAGTATTAGATTGTCATCAAATCCAAAGTTGCTCAGATTATTGATATATTGAATGCAGAAATCCCTGAATTTTACGATCTAGTTCTTAGTCGAGATTGGTCCGAAAAATTACATGGATATTTTACAATAGACTGGTCTCATATGTGGCTCCCATATAATGGAAATCCAAATCAAATTAGAGTCGATTGCAGAAAACATATGAAGTACTCAGCCATAGATCTTGGAGAAGAAAATGAGCCCATAGAATTTAACAATAACATTTTGGGCAATTATTTTGTAGATTCATTCTTAGGAAATTTCAATGCGCACAGTTCACCTTTTTCAGTTAAATATGTTAAATCACAAGTTGAAATTTTTTCTCAGAATGATTCCATTAGATGCTTCAATTTAGAAAAAGAAACCATAGTCCAATATCCGTTTTGGAAGCTCTATTTTGATGGATCAAGATCCAATGATGGAGCAAGAGAATGTTGTGTACTTATTAGTCCAAAAGGCAAGAAAACCATGCTAACTTGTAGGCTAGAATTTGAATGCACTAACAATATTGCTGAATATGAGGCATTAGTTCAAGGCCTCTGAAAAGCAATTAGTCTTGATATACAGTATATTAAGGTGTTTGGAGATTTAGAGATTGTGGTAAGACATGTTCTAAATACCATTCATTGTCTCTCAATTCACTTAAAAATTTACCAATATTTGGTTGAAGACCTCACATCTCATTTTATTGCGTTCAATATCTCTCATATTCCTAGATTACAGAACACTAGTGCCGACCTTTTGGCTAATGTTGCCTCCAAACTTATTCCACCTAAAGATTTTACTCCTGGCAGATTATCTATTGAATTAATTTTCCAACCATCTATACCAGATAATGTTACTAGTTGGCAGGGTTTTAATGAAGATAATTATATTTTAATTTTCTTACTTTTGAGAAAACATATGATGAACAAATTATGGACGAAGCTGAACATGATAATCAAATCGAGCAACAAACTGATAAAAATCTTTTTCCAAAATCCGTATTCAATCTTAAAGATTTATATGATTTAAAAGATAGATTCAAGAAAGCCAACAATTCTAAGCTACAAAGTTCCACTCTAGGGCATGAATTAGTTAACTTAGGATCTATTGAGTTACATCAAGATATAAATCTAGGGCTTAGCCTTTCATTGGAAGAGCTAAATGCATTCATTTCATTATTGAAAAATTACCTTTTCATGGGATTACCAAGAACTTAAAACATATGGCCCAACAATCATTCACCATACTATTCCTATGGTACCTGATGTTAAACCTATTCAACAAAATCTCAGGAAAATTATCCAAACTTGGAAACTCAAATAAAAAATGAATTAACAAAATTATTGAAAGCCAAGATCATTTTTATTGTTAGACATTCAAAATGGGTTTCTAATTTAGTACCTATTAGGAAAAATAATGGAGATATTCGGATTTGTATTGATTTCAGGAATTTGAACAAAGCATGTCAAAAGGATAATTTTCCTTTGCCATTGATGGAGCAAGTTTTACAATCAGTAGCAGGTTCCGAATTAATGTCTTTTTTAGATGGATTTTCAGGGTATAACCATATTTTGGTTCATGTAGAAGATTGTTTGAAAACAACATTTTGAACCAAATGGGGAACTTATGCATATCAGAAGATGCCCTTCAGATAAATGAATGCAGGAGCCACATTCCAGAGAGCCATGGATATTGCATTCAAAGGACTGATAAATAAAATAGTGGTAGTATACCTTGATGATATAACCATATATTCAAGAGATAGCAACAATCACTTGCATGACTTAAAGAAAATCTTTGAAATATGCAAGAGATTTGGAATCTCTCTTAATCCAAAGAAGTCAATTTTTTCTTTAAAAGAAGGTAAACTCCTAGGTTTTATTATCTCAAGTAATGGAATCTGTATTGATCTAGATAGGATTAAATCACTTTCAGAAATCCCACTACCGCGTAATAATAAATCAATGCAATATTTTTTAGGAAAGATAAATTTTGTCAAACGATTCATTCCAGATTTTTCACAAATAGTTCTTCGATTAAAAAAAATGGTCATAAAAGATACATTGTTTAAATGGGGAGAAGAAGAAAAGGAAGCCTTTCAAATCATCAAACAAGTTATTGTTGATGCTCCTTCTCTTTCATCTCCTAATTTTTCCAATGATTTCATTTTATATACCTTTTCCTCGGAACTATCATATGGAGCAGTCTTAACTCAACCAGATGATAAAAAGATCGAAACCCCAATTTATTTTTTCATTTCTAATTTTCAAGGAGCTAAATTGAATTATTCAGGAGCTGAAAAACAATCATTTGTACTTTATAAAGTGGTCAAATATTTTAGACCATTTCTCTTAAAAACTCATGTCAAGGTAATTGTTGTTTTCTCATCAGTCAAGAAAATACTAATATAGAAGGAACTAGGAAAAAAAAGGTCAATTGGGTAACAAAAATGCAAGAATATGATTTAGAAATAAAACCTGCTCAAATTGTAAGAGGTCAAGGATTTTGCAGATTAATTACAAGGATGAATGATACATCACCAAATGAGGTAACAACTAGCATTGAACATTTTACATAGGTACTCAAATTTAACCCTCAATCTCAATATGATGATTTAATCTTTTAGTTAAATAATGGTTATGCTCCACAAAATTTGGATTTTAAAAGAAAATGAGCATTAAGATTGAAAGCTAATCAGTATCAAATGGTCAATAATGTATTATTCGGAAAACATTATGAATCTATTTTACTTAGATGCTTAGAGAAAAATGAAATACCCAACTTTCTTCAGGAACTCCATGACGGACCAGCTGGTGGACACTTTGGTGGAGACACCACAACACACAAAATTTTACATGCAGGATATTATTGGCCAAAATTATTCAAATATGCACACAGTTCCATCAGAAATTGTAATATTTTTCAAATCGCAGTAGGAAGCCAAAGAAAATCTTCAATGCCACTTCAACCAGTCAATATGGAACAACCTTTCGAACAATGGGGATTTGATATAATAGGTGATATCGTTCCTCATTCTTCTAAACAACACAAATATATATATTGATTGTTGCAAATTATTTTACAAAGTCGGTAGAAGAAATACCTCTCAAGACAGAAAATTCAGAAAACATTACTGAGTTTATTGATAAATTCATCATTACAAGGTTTGGTGTTGCTAACACTCTGGTATTTGACAATGCTTCTTATTTTTCGGGTAATGCTATGATTGAATTTTCTTTGAAAAGAGGTTTCAAATTGAAATATTCTGTAAATTATTATCCTCAAGGAAATGGTCTAGTAGAATCAACAAACAAAAACCTCATAAGGATAATCAAGTGACCATTGATCAAAATCAGAAAACCTGGCATAAATCCTTAACTTTTGCATTATGGGTAGATAAGATAACTAGAAAAGCTTCAATATGAACTTCTCCTTTTCGATTGGTATATGGTAAGGAGGCAATTTTACCTTTGAATATAACTATCCCATCAACAACCCTAGTTCAATTCATTAATGAACAACCTTCTCTTCATTACAATTAAGAATGTCTGAAATAATTAAAATGGAAGAAGAAAGAGAGAAAGCAAAAATGGTACACAATCATCATCAATAGTTGATCAAAACTTAGTTTGATTCAAATAAATTCTAGACTAAACAATTTGAGATTAGAGATTTGGTTTTGAAATGGAACAAAGTGCATGAGGATAAAGGAAAACATACAAAATTTCAAAAACTTTGTCTTGGCCCTTTTCAAATAATTGAAAAAATAGGTTCATCAACTTTTATGTTATAATATTTACAAGGGAAGAAGGAAACTCTTCATGTTAATGGAATTTTCCTTAAAATTTAACTTTTTTAAAAGAACAATTGTTCTTTTGTATAAATATGTAGATAGATTTGATTTAAAATAAACCAAGTTATTGCAATATTACGCAAAAGGTGAAACACTTTGCTATTTTCATGAACATGGAAATATTAATCCTTTGAGATATAAAATCAAGGAAATAAATCATAAATAGAATTATTTATTTCTTTGGAAAATTTGGATTTAAATAACCGATTTGAAAGAAGAATACTTCTAACTAATGTGATTTAAAAAATGATTTTGACATGGATCATGTTTGAAAATTTACTTTTACAAAGTAGGAATTTTATTGAAGTATTAGCATCTTTTACTCAAATGGTCATCCAAAAGCTCATAAAGAGAAAAATGATAACCTCCCCATTCATTTATATATTATATTTATCTTTCATAGTGTAATTCAAAAAAAAAAAAAAACTTTAAAGTTGAGAGATCTCATCACAAGTAGACTCATCATGTTCATAGGAAACTAACAAATTTGACATTATCAATTGGCTACCAAACCAAGATAATGGATCATGGCGTAAAAAACCTTGAGACAAGGGATATCATCACAAGTTAGCTTGTTCAAATTTATTATGATCAGTTTATGACATTATCACTTCTGGCCACCAAACCAGGATAATGATTTTAAAGTGGCAAAAGAAAATTGACAAATAAAAAGAGAAATTATATTACCTTTGAACATATCTATTATATTATGGATAAGATACTGGTTCATTTTTGTTAAATAGTAACCCTGTTGAGGCTATAAATTCCTGCTAGCAGCAATGGCTCTACTAGTGACTAATAATTTTATCAAATAAGCTAATATTTGATGAAAGTCTTACTTATCTTTTCAACTTATTAAGATTTGATTCATTTAAAGAGAAATTTCATTCACAAAGAAAGAGGAAAATTTTTCAAATAAAATCAGGTTATCTAGGTTTGTATTTACCTATATCAAATTCAGATTTCAATTATTCATTTGAATTTCCTAGAATATTGTCATTAAGTATTAAGATTTATCAGAGATTCTTGATTCATCCAGTGTATTACCAATTGTTATAGTATTACAACAACTCGTCATTATCTAAGTAAAATAGGCTAGAAAGGATAATGGGGACCCTTTTAATTTTTTTTACGTTAATATTTGTTTTAGAAATAAAACTTAATATTATTAGATTAAGCTTTATATAATAATAAAAAACACCTAAAAAGAACCCTCAAACCAAAAAAGGCACATAAGCGGGGGAAATATCGGTGAAATTGCAAAACAATGAATCTTCAAACTTGCGAAATGCCGAAATGCGAAATGCTAAAACATGAAATAGCGAAGCAGTCACTTGTTAGATGTCACGTCGCAAACCATCATCTGACGGACGCTGATATCGCATCTCATATTAAACATCGTAATATCGCACATCATCATTTCAGAGATTGCTCTTAGCGTTATAAGTCGCCAACAATCAAAATCGCCAATCAATAAACCCCGATATAATGACATCTGTCACTATCACAAGAACCTATGATTTTCAATGAAATGTTAATTCAGGTGTTTTATGATATCGAAGTGTGTAATTGTTTCGTAATTATTTCAAATATTAATATCATAGATCTCCCATATGCATGAGTTAAGTTGACAGGACAATTAATATCATTCGAAGTGATTTTAGCTTATCTTCTCTGGTTTTTCTTTCAACAGGGTAATTCCAAACACTCAGGCATAAAAGGATGTCAAGGCTAATTAAAGCATGAAGGAAATATGCCACCCCATCACTCCCAGACATTCAGCAAGAGTAAAATGGTGAAATGGCTCCCTTAATCTCAGATACTACATGCAACCCAGAAATTGGTTCTATGAGCTGGGAAGGGATCTATCAGCTACTCGAGAATGAGAAGCCGCAAGTAATTATCGACAACAAAAGTTGTGGTCAATGGTACTCTGTCAAGTGATTCTAAATCATGGACAAACAAAACCAATTATTTTCTTCACAGAATTGCGGCTTGTCCTAAAATGTCGCCATACATTGACTTAGTGAAATGGGTGTTAGACAATGTGGATATCAGAGATAGACAATTTTTTAGTAGAAGGAGAACTTTCATTGGTTTACTCAGGCCGTCAAATCTCAAGAAAATGTATAAATTACCAGAACCCCATAAGAGATATGATGCCCAATTTGTTCAAGAGTTCATGCGTGAGATTGACCATCCTGCGACTACGATTAGATAATGGATAAATGATCCTAACCGGCATAAGTGTGACGATAAGGGTATGTATTTAGTTGTATCTTTCAAAATCCCATTTCTCAAATAGTTGCAATGATGTGTCATCTCTTTGGATCTGTAAATACGACCAAATTTAAAGAAAATTGGACACCCTTGATAGAAGCAGCCTATGATGGCTATATTCTAGATTGGGCTACCTTTCTTTTTGATAATTAGATAAGATTTATTATGACTTATAGAGAAAATATAAATGCCCCACCCCACACAGTATCTTCTTTTTATATGAGCTCCTATGTCTTAGATGCAGTCTGTTTTTCCTTTGAATTTTCATCACTAGGATGGAAATGGACCAGAGAAGCCAAAACCCCTATTTATATATAGTTAGATTTCTTATGGGAATAAAAATATCATTCTCACATATTTAAAATATGCAATGATATAATTCTCCCGATATTCAAAGTCATTTTCGAAAGAAAAATTACTAGAGTCACTTATGAAGCCGATAAGAGTCTCAAGTCTATAGGTAAGTGGTTCGAAAAAGAGAATTTTAAATACATTTGTATTTTTGGAAGTTATGCCAATCCTCATGTCCTACCCTTGTATATACCATATAAATTATTAGCCAAAGAAATCACTTATCAAAAAGTTGGTCATGGTTTAACTAAAACCCTAAAAGATGCCAAGAAGACCGTTTGGCCAAATTTTCCTTTTTCTTGTGGCTCATATGCCATAGACAATTTCAAGGATGCATGTCTTGAAATTGATCGATTGAAACATTTTAACTTTCCAGTGTTGCCTAATAGAAATTATGATCCCCATGGTATTGCTAGAGAGATAATGAATTCAATCAAGCTGAGAGCATTTTCAGGCGATCCTGACAGATTTGATGATATGTTTGAATCAATTGATGAATTTTCAACAGTTCAACATAAAGCAGATGAAATTCTCATTCCAGAAGATTCAGAAAGATTCAAGGTGTATCGAGAAAAAGGAAATTCCCATCTACCATATTATTTATATCACAGCCAGAGCCTAAGGTAGAACATATTATAATTGCTACAGCTACTCAAGTACCAGTACCAATTCAAGAAGAAGAAATTTATTAATGTTAAACAGGATGATAGATTCATTCAAAATTGGGAAGAATTTGAGAAATCACTGTCAGAAACTATTACCCCTGTTATTCAAAATGTCATTCAGCCAGAAACCATACCTATGTTAGGTGCTTCAAGTTCCATGAATCATATAGGAGAATCAATTATGCAACATGTATCTACTAATATAGATAACTCCTAGAATCAGTAAGAAATCAGAGAAACCTCATTCACTGCAGAGGCTTCCAAGATTATTCTTGAACAGATTCAGATTCAAGGAAGCAATGATACAGAGGAAAAACCAGAGGAGACACTAGCCCAAGATATGGAAATTATTCCGGCATTTCCGACTACTAAAGTAGTCTTGAAAATTGAAGAGATACCAGTGACAGGATGTGTTTTATAGCCTGAAGCAAAAATTTGCCATAACCAGGTCAAAGAAGAAATGAAAAATAGAAGAATCTCTCGAATTTCCGATAGATTCAACGTTAATGCGAGTCCTTTGGAAAGGAACTTAATCATCTCCAGGAATAGAGCTTAATAGATTATCACAATTTGCAGGAGCTTATTCAAATGCGACAATTGACAAAGTAGTCGAGGTTGAATCATTAATTTTAGAAAAGGACCAGAAAATTGCTCATCTAGAGCAATTTTTCTCTGATGAAAAGAAAATAATCGAGTAGGATCTTCAGACAGATCTTAATGATCTGTAGAAACTGTTTGAAGGTCTCAAACTCAATCTGGAAAATTATATTAAGGAAAAATATCAATTAATTCATCAAATGCAACAAAAGATAGAAAAGTTCCAAGAGAAGCCCAAGATAAATTAAGTAAATAAGGAAGAAACTGAGTTGGAAGCATTTGGTAACTCAACAATCAGTTTTCTATCAGAAGTACATTCAGATTCAGGAGAAATTCAAGACCAGTGACCAATTAGTTACTCATATTTCTAATCTGAGAACTTATTTTGAAGAAATTAATGACAAAGTGTCAAAATACATTAATTGGCAAGATACTGCACAGGGTAGAGTGACTGATCTTCCCCGTCTAGAAGAATCAATCAAATATATAATATTTGGAGATTGGGATATTAAAATGAAGAGTGTTGAATTAGTTATTATCAGAGCTAAAATTTTATCCTCAAGCATCTCTGAATATATAAAAGATTCTCTTCTACAAGCCAATTTGATTCATGAAGCATCAAAAGAAACTTTGCCAGAAATCAGTTTCCTAAAACAATCCTAGCAAGATACATCAAATAGAAAATCTCTTGACATTGAAAATATGACAAGATTAAACATCGAGATTTACTGGTACTTGTTAATAAAGCCTCATTATCAATTGATAATATTAAGGTGCCTCTCCAATGCAGCAGCTCAGCTTCTTCCTACACTCAACGATGTAGTATTCACGGGTCAGATGAGGATGTATCCAATTCATCCCCCCCCAACTCGAATACATTATTAAAGCATGCCAGCTCAAGGACCAACTAGAGAATGAATCCAGGAAATAGTCATAGACTATTATAACTTATGAATTTTATTTTCCTATTTTATAGTTATATAGTTTAGATTAATATTAGAAGACTTCTTTTACAAGTATTCTATATCTATAATATTAAGTAGTATTTAAACCCCTTTCATGCATTTATAAAGGGGTCCATAATTTTGACAAGATTGCTTTTGGAACTCACACTACTGTTTGAACATAAGTTATCTAATTGAAAATATGAACCTTTGAAGCTATCTTTTCAAATCTAAAGCTATGATGCAGTGGGTACTATTATTGTGTATTAATTGTTTTATTTTTTTGAGATTGTAGCAAAATTATTCTTTTTATTAGTTTCAGCCTAATAAAGCATTGAATTGATATATGTTATTATTACTATTGATATAATGTAATGAACAATATGTTGTTAGATGTGAAACTTAGAGATCATTTATTTGATTAATTTTTTTCATCAACTAAATCAATTAAATTGATTTAGTTTCTTAAATGAGCTTATATTCATTAAGTATGCAATGATCTATATTGTTTCATGCTTGTGAAATCTTATGCCTTAATCATATATCAGAATCCAATGCCAGGAAATAGTTAGAATAGTTTTAATTTATGTTATCATTAGAATAAATCACCCCATTAGTGTTGATTTCATTTCTCTTATATAAAATCTTTTTAAAATGGGAAACTGTACCCTTTATCCCTAGTTGGACCCACCATTTTCAAAGGAAAAGGATTTTCTTTAAGCTCCCAACTGGGTGGAATCCCTAATGTTTAGGAAGTCACTTTCCAGCCTTCAACACGTTCATACAAAGTGTGGCATGGTTTCTTCAATCCAAATTGACCATCATCAGATGAAACAAGATTCTAAAAGATTTCCTAGTATTCTCAATCTCATAGTAGGTTATGGATTTAGCTATATTGAGTGCATATCAAGGAAAATAGTTTCAATAGGACTAGAATTCCAGGTTGAGGTACCTATTTGGAATGGCTTGTCAAAGTATTCACAAACTCAAACCATGAATGAAGATTCCTTTTTCAATGAGAACATGGATGGTTCTAGGTGGCTACCTCACCTAATTTGGCCCATGAAAGATCGTGAAGTAGTCAATGAGGAGATTTTTGGAAAGGGATATCTAATCGTTGCTTTTGTTATGCACAAGGTTCTATAGAATGTGTTAGGTTACATATGGAAGATCAGATAGATAAATTCAATAAAGAACTAGGAATTTATTTCCCATCATGGAGATTTGATGATATGGGAGAAAGTGTCTCAATATCATGGAGCTCAAAACAGGGGCACAAGTTTTGGGTTTTGTTGAGAATAAATATAGTCTCTGTTGAAAAGAACTTCTGAAACTATCTATCAACTTGCTTACCTTCAAAAAAATATTGAGGATTTGGTTAGTTATTACTTTAATGTTTTTTTTTAGATGAAGAGGCATTCAGAAAGAGTTACACCTAATGATGTTGTTAGTGACGATGATGAACCCAAGTTGGGTCTTGTTGACAATGCAAATGTACATGTAGTGAAAGCATCATGAACTAAAAGCAATATGTGCATGCCCAAGATTAAGTATTTAATAAATACATCTAGAAATCATGTTTGCTACACAAATACATATAATTGTGGTTTGAAAATTGTTGGAATCGTGGGAAAAAATTTACATCACCAACGGTTCTCATGCTCGAAATGCAGTTGAAAGGATGCTCTATTCTTAGGCAATAATTAAAAATTCAAGAGCCCAAGAGTTACTAAAATTAGCACCATTCTTAGTGACATTTAAAAACATGTTTCAAATGTATACTTATCAGTTTTACAAATTTTGTGAAGGAAATGAGGAAGACAAGACAAATAAAATCCCTCTACCACTTTTTGTTGTTGGGGGAGTTGGAGTTGATAATCCTAGTGACTGGGAAATGAATAGTGAAGAGGGTGAATTCTATCAGGTTGTTTTGTGGGTAAGTTCAATTAGGCCAATTAATATTTCAATTCATTTAACATCTTTAGATGGATTGAAATTTTTGGTTTCTTCAAGTATCATTGCTATTAGTTTTAAAATTCAAGACAATATGAAAAATGAGTTCATTTTAAAAGCTACAAAAATAGATCATTGTGTCAAGATTTCCATTACAAGTTGAAAGAAGGGTATAATTTGTCTTGATCCAATTTCTTCCATCTATATAGGTACATTAAAGGGACATGGTTTTCGAAAATCTATAGCAGCCATGTTGGTTCGTATGAAACCAATGTTTATCATATTTTGTGGTGACTATTTTGTGGAAAGGCAATGGCTTAGAAATGCATTTCCCTTAGGAAAATCATTTAGACCATGAGAGGAGAAGCCTGGTCATTTTTTTATGTATGGTACTATTGGTATGATAATGTATATGGATTTTATGGTGTGGTAGGCAAAATCTAAATAAGATCATAAGTCCACAATTGAATGTAGGGAAAATAATTTATGCACTACTTGTGTATTGTCAGCAAGTTCTCTCTGTTTATTGGGCCAAATTTATGAGGGGGAAGGGCGAAAGTTTCATATTCTCATGGTGAAATTTATATCTTGGGTTTAAAAGCAAAGGTCATGGGAAAAAATCTCCTAATAGGTTTGATTCAAGAAACTTGTGCTTTGTTGGCAGCATTTTCTTACCCAGGGGCCAACAAAAAGTTGCCTTTAATGGAATAGCTTGGATAGCTTAGCCAATCATAAGCACAATATAAATACCATTTTGAGTGTAAAAATTGTAAGATATATGGTGTTGATGCAAATATTAGCTATAGTTTTTAGGATGCATATTATTTTCCTAGAGTTTTTCATGTGATAGAAAGTCTTCAGCTTGTAACTCTATTAGATTGGAGCAACGAAAACATAGTGGGATGTTTCATGGCATGGTAGAATGTAGCAGTAATATTGCGTTCAGTTGTTGTAAAACATGTGTATGTTGGTGCATTATATAGGCATCCTTGTAATCTTGGTATGTAGGTTTTGGATTTTATACAAGAGGGATTCTCTAGGTTTATCGGGACCCAAGAATACAGGTTTAGATTGGTTGGGACAAAAAGTCTCGAGAAGGGAGGACTATAATGACCCTTTTCACATAAAAGAGATAATATACAATTAATTTAATTATTTAATGTCACCTCTACGGTGATATTGAGTACTTGAATTATAAAAGAGATGATTAAGTGACTTATGATTTAATTAAGAAATAAAATTTATAAAGTCACTTTATAATATTAAAGGGAAATAAATAAAACCCATGGTATTTGTTGATTGGAGTAGAGGAGAAAGGGTTATAATTTCCTAAGTTCCAACGCTAGTAGAGGGACCCACAATACAACCACGTAAAAAAATTATTAATTTAATTAAATATTTCATAAAGTTGGACTTAGGAAAAAATTGAAATCCCAAAGTCAACTTATGATTTAATCGCATCCATTGAGAGTGATGGTGGGGCCTATATGGTTGAATTATAAGAGGGAATAGGGTGAAAAAGTGTCCTTCACAATGCCATGCTCGACTCTGGATCTTCCCATAATTTGATGTCGAAATCCATTATGCATAAATTGGGCCTAGATATAACTCGTCCTTACCCTGACCTGTATCCTTTGATTCAGGTAGATTTCGTTGTCCTAGTATCATAAAGGGTTTGGTAGTTTCCCTTGAACAAATTCTAGCAAAGAATGTCTTGATGGATGTGGTGGTAGCTAATATACTGCCACTATTTGGTATGTTGTTGTCAAGATCTTGGGGAGCGAAGTTGAGAGGCACTTTGCAACTAGATTTCTCTTATGCCACCATCCCGGTTTTCGGACAATTGAAAAAATTGTACCGGAAAACGAAGATGAAATACATGATAACCAACAAAGAGAATCCTAACAATTATCCAAATAATTTTGTACATATAGATCTAGAATCATTTATTTTGTTCAATAATAGCGGTTTGAATGATGTAAATAGTCAGCTTGTAGAAGTAGAAGATATTCCAGAAATTTCCAGTTGTGTCAGGGAAGTTTTAGATGAGGGAAAAGGAAATCTCCCTGGTTATTTAGAGCAGTCATCAGATAAGGTATAGAAAAGTTCAGAATAGATTTAAGAAGTGGCCTGAAAAGACGAGCCAGAATAGAAATCAAGATTCAAACACCTAGAAGATGAAAATGGTCTTTCGACCATGGATTTTGATGGTGCCTTGGGGAAAGACGGGGCATGCATCAGAATTTGGAATTGCAGTCCTCTTCATCAGCAAGGTAAAGTTCCAAAAAGTGTAAGATTATGTTCATATAAGTTTCCTTTTGACTGTTCTAACAATGAGGCAAAATATGAGGCATTGATCACTGACCTAAAAATCCTGAAAAAGTTGGGTGCAAGAATAATTTCAGTTTATGGCGACTCCGAACTTGTGATAAAATGGGTAAAAGGGGAATACCATGCCAAGCATCCATGAATGAGAGCATACATGAATGCTGTATTGTATTTCCTAAATATGTTTCCCAAATATACATTGTCATTAGTACCGAGAAGTCAGAATCTTATGGAAAATTCGCTTGCTACAGCAGCAAGTAATTTCAAGATCCCTATATTTTCCAATCTAATAAATTGCGATATTGGAAATTATTTTGGGATGACAAACAAGTAAACAATTTTATGCAAAATGAAGGTGAATTCGAGAATTCTTTCATTGATGAAGTTTATGATAAGGATGATCAAGTCATCAAATCCACTCAGGTTGATATATTAAAGTTGAAGGATAAAAATATTCCAAGAGGTCTCATACCTTTGGAAGAATTGTTTGATCAGGATGATGTTGCTAGGAAGCCAACATTGGTTCCTATAGAGAAAGGTGTGGAGGATGTGAACATTAGAACATCGAACAAGCCTAATATGATCAAACTATCCAAATATTTATCTCCTGAGGTAAAAGACAAATAGATTGATTTATTGTCTGAATTTTTTGATGTCTTTCTTGGGAATATGCAGACTTGCAAGTTTATGATAAGAATATCATTCAGCATACCATTCCAATTAAGCCCAACCAAAATCCCTTCAGACAAAAGTTGAGAAGAATAAACCCAAGGTTGTTGCCATCGATAGAAAAGGAAGTGAACATACTTTATAATTCTGGCATCATTGTTCCCATCAGATTTTCTGATTGGATGACAAATCTAGTTCTGGTAAGGAACAAAACTGGAGAAATTAGACTTTGCATTATTTTAGAAACTTAAAAAAGGTGTCTCTTAAGGAGAATTATCCCCTTCCCAAAATGGATCACATCCTAAAAAGAGTGGTTGGAGCTTCCTGAATGTCGCTTCTTGATGTATATTCAGGGTACAATCAGATTTTAGTACATGAGAAAGATCAAGACAAAATTTCCTTCACGACACCTTGGGGCACATTTAAGTATGCCAATATGTCATTCAGACTCAATAATGCAGGGGCCACCTTTCAGTGGGCGATGGACATAGCCTTTACATATGAGAAATATGTTTTCTTAGTTGTATATTTTGATTATTTGACATTTTTCTCTCATTCCCGGTGATGAACACTTGTATCACTTAAGAATTGTATTTCAGAAATGCAGAAAATTCAGAATTTCTCTTAATCCAAAAAAGAGCCTTTTTGCCATGGAGGAGGGCAAGCTTCTTAGTCACATAACCTCCAAGGATGGAATCCAAATTGACCCCTCTCGGGTTGAGGCTATTCAGAAAATTGACTTTCCACGCAGTAAGAAAGAAATCCAAGTTTTTAATGGTAAGGTGAACTTATTACGCAGATTTATTCCAAATATAGCTGATCACTTTCGAGAAATGACCAACATGTTAAATAAATACAATGAGGTAAAGTGGTCCGAGGATGCCAAAAAGTATTTTAACTCAGTGAATTTTGCCTTAACTACATCCCTTGTTTTAATTATCCCTGATTATTCTATTGATTGTATCATATTCTCTTTTGCCTTTAAGAATACCTTGGTTGCTGTCTTGATGCAAAAGAAGGATAAGACCGAGCAGCCCATTTCATTTTTCACTCAAACCATCAAGGATGTAGCCCTTCAGTCCAATATCATTGGGAAGCAAGCCTTGGCTTTGGTAAAATCATTGTAGGATTTCCGTGTATACATCTTATATTCACATATTCTAGCTTATGTCCCCAATGCAGCAATAAAAGATGTTCTTATGCAGACTGATCCGGAAGGTAGAAGAGGGAAGTGGATATCAGAAATGTTAGAATATGACCTCGATATCAAGCCCACAAAGCTGTTCAAAGGTTAGGGTTTCGCCAAGCTCATGGCTGAATCAAATTTACATGCTTTAGATATCAACCTCATTTCAACTTTATCCGATGAAGAAGAGGATGGCACTCTCATATAGGTATCTGATATTTCTCTTTTGTCTCCTTGGTATTCAGACATTATATAAGTTCTCTGGCATTTAAATCATCCTCCAAGCATTTCTAAGAATAAGGGTAGGTAATTGAAGTTGAAGGATTCCAAATACTACATTTTATACAGTGCTCTTTATTGGAAAGACTCAAGAGGTATTTCGATGAACTTTTTAGTTGAAAATAAAGCCAAATAAGTAATGAATGATTTCCATAGATTATATTGTGGAGGCCACTTGTTTTGGAAAACCATAGCTAATAATGTGTTGAGGGTTGGATACTATTGGCCAACACTTTTTACAGATTTGTACAAAACAATGATGAGTTGCCATGAGTGTCACGTGTTTCAAGGTAAAAGAAAACTTCTTTTGTTCCCTTTGTAGCCTATTTCAGTGCATGCACCTTTTAAGTTGTGGTTTCATTCAGACCAAAGTCTCCATTAGGTCTTAGGGTTTCCAAGGTCATCAAATCATCATTTCATGCCATAAATTCCAGCAAGTGAAAGAGTGAACATAAAGAAATTTCATCAGTAAATTTGATTTTAAAGCAAAATGTAATTTTATGTTCCTAATTTGTAATAAGTACTTCAGATTTCTAAGTTGCCACAATACTGAAGGTTCCATCAGCAAAATATCAAGGTTCCAAAAAATAAATTTAGTGTTCCTAAGCCATCAAAAGATAAATTTAAAAATCAAGTTCAAAGGTGAAAGGTAAAAAGAAATGTAAATCTGATTTTGAGAAAATGAAATGTGGTTTCAAGTCTATTTAGAGATATTTCTCCACGTATAAAAGGCCCTTAAAGACAAAAAGTCATTTATTTTCATTCTCAAGCATCGAGCTCTCAGCTTCTTCAAGTCAAAAACTAAGTTTTTCTTCAAAAAACCAAGTTCCAAGGTCCATCGATGTGCTTTTTCCATAGGTGTTGCACTTTTTGTAGTGGGCACGCTACGCTTTTCTAAAGCACGTTGCGCTTTTTGCACTGGTGTCGTTGCGCCTTTCTCAAGCTCGTTGCGCTTTTTGCAGTGAAGGAGCTACCACCTCAAATCTTGTCTCCAAGGGTTCTAAACAACAATTCAAGGTCCCTACTCTCATTTGCAAGTAAGTTACATCCTCATAGCCCCTCCTTTCAGCTCATGGTCATAATTTTATGTTGGAAACCTCTCCTTTACTATCCATGTCATGTTCTAGTAATTAAACCCTATTTTTCATCTTTGTGAGGTTAATTTTTTTTTTCCTAGACCCATCTACCTCCCTCACACTCTAATTCACTCCCCACTACCCTCACATCCCCTCATTTCCCACTCTTAAGCTATATTTCCTAAAACCCTACCCCTATGATGTGCTTTTCTAGGCAGCTAGACTACCTCCTTGTATTTGAATTCCCTATCCTATCTCCCTTATCATTTCAACTCCCCATCACTTCCCTAAGATTCCTAACTCCCTTACACACTTCCCAAAATTTTCCCTCACTTATTCTAACTCCCTAACCCTATAATCCCACTCACTTTCCCTTCCCCTTTTTCCCTAGGGTTTCTAAACAAAACTGAACATAATGGAGGAGGAGAGAAACACCATAGAAGAGGAGAAGAAAACCTACAATAAAGGAGGGATACTTTTGAGGCTAGAGCCATCAGACACTAGGGAATCAATGTCATCTCCCTTAGCAGTCAATTTTTTTCAACATGTATGTTTTTTTGAGTTTTGTGAGATGGTCCAAAGAGTGCAGATCCATCCTACTTTGAACTAGATTTTCATCAAAAACCTACAAAAAGTCCAAGTGACCATTACAGGGGTGACATCCACCATTTCTACAAACATAATTGCAACAACAACATGGATACCCAATGTAGGTGAAAAGTGGTTCAAAACTAAAGATTTGGATGCCCAGATGTATGAACCTGGTTCATTGAGGTAAAGGTCTTCATAACACCAGTAAATAATCCTACTAGACCTATTCCATCATCATCATAAATTTCTCACAAGAAAACTAGGTTATCTAGAAGAGCTACTGTGAAGAAAAATAAAGAGGGAAAAGAGGTCAAAAACTATCAGAGAGGACATAGGCAAGTGTTTGCTCCGCAGATTGTGGAAGGGGCCTTGCCTTCAACATCAGCAAAACAGGGATATCATCAGCAGCAGGAGGCAGTTGTCCAAGAGAAGGAAGTCCTTCACCATGAGGAAGAAAATGAGTTTGACCTGGTGAACTTGGGGATATAAGATGATCATGAAACCTCAAACTTGGTCATCAAAGAGAAAGATGCCAAAATCAGAGAGCTGCGAGATAATTTGGAAGGAGCACAATTTGTCAATTCCTTCCTTGAGCAAGAAAACAAACAATTGAGTGACAAACAAGTAATATTATAAATGGAGTTGTTAAAGGCTAAAAGGCAAAATGTGAAAGGAAAAGCAGTGATGGCACATAATGAGTCTGATGAGGATGAGATCCAAAACACCAAGAAGATACCAAAAACAAGGGATATTAAGAGAGCATTAGAGCTGGAAAAACATGAGGCAGAAGAACTAACCTTTGAGGAAAGAATTGCAAGAGAAATCAATGATGACAGAGAATTTTGGTTTGATAGAGTTAAAATACACCTGGAGAAGCTCCTTCATAAGGCCAACATAGAAAATGATATTTTGAGGCACATGGTTGACTGCTACAACACCAGAAACAAGATTTGAAATATCAAGATCAAGCAATTGAAGGAAAAGTTAAAGGAAACCCTACTCAGCCAAAAGGAGAAGGGTAAACTTAACTTTCTTGTTGATGCCTCCTTGGTAGGTTGGCATACTTCAACAGCACTTCATCCAGCGAATTTGAAGGTTTTTAGGAAAAATTTTTTGTTTTTTGGGCATTTTGGTAAAATTTTACAGAATTTTTGCATAGTCAGGCTGCAAAAAGCACAGCATGGGCCACACTATGCTTTTTCTGGAGGCCTCTAAACAATAAAAAAAATCTACATGGTTGGATAGAGAATGGTCTCTACATAAAATTTTGACTATTGGCACTCCAAAAAGCTAAGCTTTTGACAGGTAGAAAATCCCGAAATCCTCCTAAAAAGCACCTTTCTACCACCTTTTTTAGCCTCACGCTGCATTGTTTTACCAGTCTTGGGAGATTTCATTTTTTAGGAGCTTCAATCCATTATTTTCAGAGCGTGAGGAACTTTTTGACAACTAGACTAGAATAGCTTTCCAATTAGCCATCTTGGGCTCAATTTGGACTTCAAGAAGGCACTCAAAATTTGATTTGAAAGCCCACGCTACGCTTTTTCCCAGACATGATTGATTTTTTACAGTCTGCTGATTTCTCCAGAATTTTCACCTTTTCTCAGTTGATTGATGGATTCCAAGGAGATTTACTGATGTAAATGTAAAAATTAAATTAAATTGTGTCTTTTATAGTTACATGAGGTAGATACATCAAGTAAATATGTATTTTTGGGTCAATTGAATCAATTTCATCAAAGATAGGGATGAGTTTGTTGACCTCCATAGTCATTAGGATTCTAGTTGAGGACTTTGGGGAACAAATCCACAAGTCATGGATTTGACCCATGAGAGGGGGGAGAAGATGTTTTGGTCTATATTTTTCATTTCCTTTGTCATTGCAAGGGTTGGATGTTGTGGAATTGATCTTTGAACACTAGTGTAATAAGTCATTTTTGGCAAGAACTAATAGACAGAGTTGCAACTATTTTGGTGGGATTCATGTGGTATGTGTTTTAGCAGTCTTGCCTCTTATGTTTTCATATGTTTTAATGTATTATTATTTCCATATTCATTCCATCTCTTAATGTGATTTATTCCTAAGTTATATAAACATAATTCATTATTTTATGCTATGTTTTGGAGGAATTATTGTAGTTTTATGTTCCCTTTCTTCTGATTGAAAATAATTCATGATTTCCATGCTATTTTTGAAAACCCTAGTAGTCTCTCATACTCATATTGATACCTAAATTTTCTAAAATGTGTGCCTACCTTTCCCCATTAGATATTTACAATTTTTATCCTCTGTGCCCTGACCTAGTTCTTCCTTGACTTAATTCACCATCCAACACTCAAAAATCAAGCAATAAAAACACTAGTGCTACTATACCTAGCCTAAAATCCTTATTATCCAGTAAATTTGGTTGTGATCTCTTGGAGAGATCCCTCTCCTGTCTAGTAGGGATAGCTACTAGGCCAAATAAATCTGTGGTTACCTTTGCTGGTCTCCTTCTTAGCCTTCGAAGATCCGGTGGAGTGATAACAAGAAGAATATAGGGACATATTCTCCTCACTTGTGGGGGTGCCCTTGCATTGTCAGGTCAAGCATTTGATCAATCTGACTCTCAGAGCACCTCTACCCAACGATCCAATATATCGTTGCTCCATTATGAAAAAGGGCACATTCGACCAAGTTCCTCGCCTTGTGGGAGCCTGATTGTAATTGTACAGAAGAAGGATGGGACCTGGAGTATCTTCATTGATCATCAGGAACTAAAAAAAGTCAGTGTTAGGAATAGGTATCCAATCCCACGGATTGATGAACTTCTATACCAACTAAACGGGGCTAAGTATTTCAACAAGATCGATCTAAATTTTGGCTATCACCAAGTTCTAATAGATCCCACAGATGTATGGCAGACCACCTTCAAATCTAAGGAAGGCCTTTTTGAATTTTTGGTTATTGTTGGAACAGGGTCTCCTACAAGCTATGAAATTGGTCCATTTTGGATATTTTTGATTAGATTTAATCTAGCGAAGGGGTTTTGGGGTGGGTCAAAGCCCTGAAATCATTGTGTTGGATAAAAGGGTAAACCATGGGTCCGAAAACCACGGTTTGCGGACCATAGGAAAGTTTAGGCTAGATTGTTATAAATAGAGGACCATTTTTGTATTGTAAGGTAGGATATGATGAGCTATTCATGCGAATTGTGGTTTAAGCTATCTGTTTGGGTTTTGGGGAACGGACTCCTGCTAGCTATGTGCGCGGAGATCCAAGTCCAACTGTGTGCGAACCCTGCTGCTGTATGCACAAGTTTGGAAGGGAATTGTAAGGAAGAATTGATGAATGAATGAATAAGAAGGATTGATAGAGAATTGAATCTGTGAGTAATCTGGTGCGAATTTTTGGTAATTGTTGTATTGTGTACTTTCTGTCTTTAAGCTGTGAAGATCTACGTAAGTATGTTTCTGGATTTGGATCTATTCTGTTCTATTTATATATTGTTGTGTTATTGTCATAAAAGCATATACTATAGATATAGTGCACGTGGATGCAAACAGAAACCTAATTAACCCTACAAAGAACAAGGTAATCAGCAATTATAGGACCTAGCGTAGCTCTGCTTGCTTTACCCATCCTTCCTCAGGGTGCGGAAACCTGGTTCCAGCACCCACCCATACTACTTCGAGTGAGATTTTGACCTGCGCAATCAGGTCACTGCTGAAAGGGCTAGCAGTATATGGGTTTTTTGGCAAACCTTGCACACCGAACCTAGGTCAAGACCTCTCGAGCCAACAAATGGTTCTATTGCCGCGACCCGAAGATTTTGAGAAAGGGATCGAGTACTGACAAGCAAATACTAGAGAAGGGCACCTACGACGGGCCCCTAGCAAACCATGACGGTACACTTGAAATTAACTACCTTCAAAGGCACGACCGATGAAGACATGGAGCGGTTCTAGTTTGTGGCAGATTCGGTATGGGTTGCGCAGGGCATGGTCAGTGACACTGTGAAAAAATCACAGCTATCCTTAGCATTTGATGGAAGATCCTTGGACTGGTATATGGGATATGTATCGCAAAATAAGGGCGCAACTATCCAGAACATCAAGGATGCGCTGAAACAGCAGTTTTGGAACCCTAAATCTTACTCTCAGGTAGTAGCAGAACTAAAAGCTTTCAAGCAGGGGGAAATTGAGTCTATATGGGAAGTAGATCAATGCCTAAAAAAATCTATCAGAGAAGGAGGATTTCGGTACGATGACAGACAGCTTACAGAATGGTTCATCGCCATGCTACACCCTCACCTACGTGTACCTATGTGTTACACATTAATTTATCACCGTCCCTGCAATCCCCATCTCGCCCATTGGAGGGTCATTTTTGTGACCAATAAGTAGTGTCATGCCTTGCAAATACCATCATTGCATCCCTTTCCATGAGGACAACATTCCTTCTGTCGATCATTTCCTGAGCAGACCCCTAAAAACACCTGTTTTTTCCTTGGCACTAGTAGCCCGTTATGTCCTCGCGCCAATGGGGAAAATTAACACTGAGCCCGCGCTAGTTGGCACTCTGTCCAAGTTAAGCACCCGCGCCAATCTGCTTATGGAATTTTTTTTAAAAAAAGAGACGAATTTTTTATTACAACAACTTCATGGATGAGTCATGAGGAGTGGTTTCGACTGAATAACCATGGCCTTCCTCCTTTGGCCTCTTGTTTCCACCTTATGGGGAACCTCCCAAGGGATAAGGCCTCCCTTCCACTATTGTAGGGATCCCAACCTCCTCCTCTCCTCTATAAATATAGCCATCTTCCATTGATGAAGGGGCTGAATGGTTGAGCCTTAGCAGTTTTGGTAGCCTGAATAGAGCTTAATCAATTGTAAGGAGATTATCGTCAGACAACTGAAGAGAGAGAGACTTGTCCTTGTCCCGACGAGCTTTACCGAGACGTACTCCTCTGTCGACCCGCCGAAGGAAGATCCAGCGTCAGAGCTCAGGTTGTATCTTTCTTTGTTCTAATTAATAATAAACGACTTCGATTATGGTTCCACTCAGATGTTCATGTTTTACGTTATGAGTTGTATCTTCTCTGACTGATACATAATTGCATGTATTAGGTTTTACGCTTGTTTGTTTGTTGTTTCTTCTTGTACGTGCAGGTGTTCGATCGCATTGAGCGGGAAAATTGTGATTTGCCAAAGCAAGGGACGGAAGCATCATCTTCTCCACAAACGACGGCAGCGTAGGACTTAAGGTAGGCCTCTTGTCGCATCTCGGTCTTTTGCAATTAGGAACTTGCGTCTTAGCGTGAATCGGTTGTTGCTAGACCCGATCTAGGCTAGTAGGGATCGCCTCTGTCCGCAGAGGGGATTTACCTCTCCAACAAACTGGCGACTCCACTTGGGAAACATTGATTGGAGTTTGTCTTGTCTTTCGATTGCTTTTGGCTTTTGTCTTCTTGATTTTCTCTTCTGGTCTGTCTCATTTTGGTGTAAAACCTCTGTTCAGCCCCAAAGGATCAAATCTGACCTCTGCTTTTCCGCAATTTTCATCTTTTCATGGTTGGCTTGATTGGCGCGATTTCCACCCTGACAGTTGTGCCCATTGGCGCAGGTTGCTAGTTCATCACTTGTGCCATCCCCTATCTGGCGCGGATTACAGCCAGACAGTCGCGCCATCTCCTGTAGGTGCTAGGGTTTTCCCTTGTTCGGAAGTTTCTTTTGGTCAATACTTTGCTTCTGGGTTTGTTTTAGATTTTGCTTGAAGTGGTGAGTCTGGTCTTGGTTGGGAGAAATTCTTTGTTTTTTCATTTTCAGGCATTGCCGCTTGTTGTCAGTTAGCAACCCGCGCCAATTTGCCATTGGCGCTAGTTGTCAGTGAGCAAGTCGCGCCAGTTGGCGCGAGTTTCACCTACCAAAGTCGTGCCAATTTCAGGGTGTGTGAAAATTGAGACTTTTTCCCTAAATCCTTCACCAATGTGTCTTTCCCTTCCGGTCTTTCCTCTGTATGAGCATAGATTACATTGCTCATTGTTTAGAATGTCTTCTTTCCATGATTGCTTGATGTAAAAGGGAATGAATGCCTTGTTTTGAACTCATACTTTGGAAGTCCTTTTTGTGCTTCACCTCATATGTCTTGTAGCCTTTTGAGGAATTTCATTACAAAGTGTTTAAAACAACAATTGCATTCTTAGTGTTTGTTTGCATCCCTTTTGCATTCATCCTTTCATTAAGAAGATTTGTGTTCATTTAGTTTTCGTCTCAAAGTTTTCTTTTCGTTAAAATGCATTAGATCACATTGCATTGAAAAGTATTTTTGAGATTTATCATTGAACTTAGATCACATTGTTTAATGATTGAAGGCTAAAAATCGCATTGAATGCATTCTCTTTCATTAAAAGCATGCATTAAGTAGATTCTCATTTCATCAAAAAATGCATTCGCCATGGTATCTATCATTTAAAAAAAAAAAGAGGATTTTGCATAGATTACATTGCATTATTCGTGACTGCTAATGTTTGAAATTAATTTTGGATAGTGAAAGTCACTCTAGTTTGGAAAAGATTTCGCTTGGTAAGTTATTGTATGTCAGATCAGTTGTTTGAAGCTCTTCCCTTAGCTAGATAGCATTCATCGAATTGAAATATTTATTTTCTTATATATTTGCATATCGGTCATCATTGATGGGTACGCGTAGGGCCCTTGAACAGACATAATTGAAGATTAACATTAAAATTTATTCAATTTAAACTAAGGAAACATTGAAACATTAACGAAATATTTAGAGTTCTAGGCTAGAGACGTGTTCTGGCATCATTAAACCTAGTAGTTGTCATTCGCCTCTTGGCTTTAGACAACACTAGCACAGACTTGTGCTCCCCGTACCGTCACATATATAAAGGGAGACCCCACTAGGTTTCTATCCTTTATCCATAGGAAGCCGAGTCTACTGCCCTATACCCATGATACACTAGACACAACATTTGAGGAGATTGCCTGTACGTACGTCAAGTCCTTTGTTTATTTCTCCTTCATTTTGAAACCAAGGTGTATATTGCAATTCACAGTTATTTGGTACACCCTTCGCCTAGAATTCCTGAGTAGTCATTTTGATCTTTTCTGACTCTTTAAATTTGAAAGGATCATCAATCACTTTTCCTTTCATGCTTGTTTCAAAACTAAAAGAGATAGAGTCACCTTTCATCCATTTCTTGACTCTTAAAACATGAAACGGTAGAGTTTTGTTTCAATGTTTTAAAAATTAACTGCCCACGAAATATTCCTAGTTAAAGTTAGTTTCCTTAGGGTGTTGTTCTGAAGATCGTTTCTGATGGCAACTTTTCCAGATTTCACCTACCAAGGAATCCCCTCCGATGGGAATCTTGGTCATTTTCCTCCTTTTGGAAATGTTGGTGCTCCTTATATGGCAACATTGTCCCTTCCTGGGTTAACTGTTGGGTTGCCTATCTGGTTGTTTTCAACCTCTATGGTCCTGAATGTCTCAGCTACTGTTCAATCAATTCCTCCACCTGAGCAACATCATGTTGATTCCAAGGTGGACCTCTCCCCTTCTTCGCCTGTTTCTGCGTCCTCCTCTTCTACTTCGCCTGGTGAAAGTCTGGATTCTAGTAACCAGGTGGATAAGAATAAGAATAAGAAGACAAAGAAGAAGAAGTCTGATAAAGGAGAGGCTAAGGCCGGCAGACACGTTTTCCTCGAAGCACCCTCTCGATAAAACTTCCAACCCTCCACGAAAATTCAAGTTCCCTTGCATGTTGTGCACAGGAAACCATATTCTTCAAGACTACCCTGGCATTCCCAAGGTGCTCGAAGTATGGTCCAATGGTCGCCCACCATTTCCTTTAGCTTCTGGGAGTCAAGTTGCAGGCACGTCTTCAACTGGTGTTGGTAAAGCTCCTAAGAAGCAGGGTAAGCTCACCAATCCCTGTAAGTTGTGTGAAGGGTATCATCCCATTCACCTTTGTCCGTATATGGATGAAGCCAAGTAATTTTTGGACAACTCGACCAGTTCTACACCATGCCTTCCAGCTAGTTATAAGTAGCTTTCTTTGAGTCCTCCACCAGCTGATCCTATGATTGGTCGAGAGTCATCCTTGGTCGATCCTGCTCCCTCGGAAATTCAAATTCAGGAATCCGTTCCCGACCAACCATTGGTCGTGGGATCGGTTGAGCTGGTCCCTTCTACGGTGCACCAGGTCTTTTCCATCGAGAGTGGATCTCATCTCCCTCATGTTCTGCGGGTTTCTTCAGATTCTTCGGACTTGGAAAAATATTCTCCTATCCCTACACCTCAAGAAGCTGCTCCTCTGCCTCCCGTGATGGAGGTCCCGGAGGATACCCGTCCCACCTTCGAGATGGAGGTCGTGGAGGATGCTCCTTCTTCTTCCGTAACACCAGGGGAAGACCATCTCGGTTCGATGGTAGCCCCTCCAAGTAGTTTGGTCTCTTCCTTTGATTGGAATCGATTTACAAGACACTGCCTTCCGTCTTATGTGCCTTTCGACATCACAGTACAGGCTTTTGGTCTGGTTGTACCCAGCACCATTATAGATGAAGGCACGTCTGTTAGTGTTCTATCCTCAACTACTTGGCAAGATTTTGGCTCACCGTCGCTTGCGCCTGTTACGCAGAATCTGTTGGCATTTAACAGAAGAACGAGTCAACCGTTAGGGATCCTTCCAAGGTTACCTGTTACTTTGGGAGGTAAAACCGTCCATATGGATGTGATGGTTGTTCCAAGCCCCTTGGATTTAAATTTTCTCTTGGTTAGCGATTACACCTATGCCATGGGAGCGCTCGTCTCCTCCCTTTTTCATGTGGTATTTTTTCCACATGAAGGACAAATCGTGACCATTGATCAGCTTTCGTTCTTTGGTCCTAATGTGGCAACTGGCCCGCCATCATCCCTTCCTGGTTTTTATCCACCTATTGTATCTACCCCACTGCAAGTCAACTATGTGGCTACCTACCCTGTGCATGTACTTAGTGATAGTGCCGTTGTGCATCAGGTGCTGGGGGCATTGGGTCCTGACTTCAAGGATGTTTTCCTTCCATCGGGAGTGGAACGCTTGGAAGCGATGAATTCTTGTTCATTATGATGAGGTCAGTCGGAGCATGGTTCTTTTCCCGCCCAGCCTAGTAAATTAAACTGTGCTTGGTTTGTTATGGTTCTTTTCACGTGTCAAGTCTTAAAAATGAAACCGGCCAGAAGCCCAAGCAAGAGTTCGTTTCTTGTGTACAAGCTCCTTAAAAATACAAAGGTTTGTTGAGCAGTTCTCTGTCTTGTGTCAAGCTCTGGTGTATTGGAACAAGGTTGGTCAGAGATAATCTTTGTCTTTAAAGGTAAGTTCTGTAGAACCATGGTGCTGGTGTCCTTAGATAGTTCTTTTTTTGAATGTGTCAACCTCATCAAACAATTAAAACACTTTCCGTTAAATTGGAGTCTTTGATAAGATCTCGTAAAATCCCTACCAGCCCTTCTGGATCCTCAGAATTTGTCCCACCCATCCGCCTTTTCTATGGACTCAAGTTGGGGGCATGCACTCTAATTGAGTCACCATGTCAAAGGCTATTTTCATGATAGTTTGTTTCCAAGCTCAAGCAGTAAAATGAAATCGGTTTCAAGCATAGTTTATCTTTGTTTCAAGCTTGTGTAAAAATGAAACCAACTTCAAGCAGAGTTTCTCGATTTCAAGCTTGTGTAAAAATGAAACCTTTCCCATTTTACCTCTTGTGATTGCCATTTTATCAGCCTGTTTTTGCCAGATGAGCCTTGGTTTTCTCACTCCATCGTCACTATCTGCTTGGCCGATCATATGCCTTCACTTGGTTGTTTTACCCATTCCTAAGGAACCGCTGCGATGAGTGGTCTTGTTAGCCAGCCTCTTAACCTTTACTTGTTTTGAGCAATTCCACCATCACTGGAACCAGTAGCTACCCTTTATACCACTTATTCCTCCAGGAGGAGTCATCTTTCATCTCTATTATGACTCCCTAAATATGAAAAGATTGCTGAGTCGCTTGTCATTTTGATCTCATTAAATTGGCTGCGAAATGACCTCTACCCAGTATATGTTTACCCCTTTTTCGGGCTGGGATAGATTATTTACGAAAAAGGAATACCCTAGCCTATCGTGACTAGGAGGTTTTCTCAGACATTGTTTTCTACCTTTTCGAATCTGAGGAACTATTTACGAAAAGGGACCATCAGATTTTACTTTTCTGTTGTCTTTTCAAACTCTCTAAACATTAAAAGACACTGAGTTCTTCCTTTGTCAGACTCCTTAAACCCTGATGACATCGGATCCAGTCGTAATGATGATATTTGAGTTTCTCCTTCCTGGGGCTCATTAAATATACTAGGATGGATTCATCCGAAGGATGAACTTATGTGACAAGCATATGGTATCCTCTTCAAGCTTGTGTAAAAATAAAGAGGTACTCGCCAGAAATGGTGGGGGGAAAATGGAACCAATATCATCGTCGTGTCGGTAGTATGTCGCTTTTGCACATGACACTTGTCTACATTCATGTCGGGTTGGGGACATCTCATCTCGTTTTCCGCTTGCCTCCGTGGGTTTGGGTAATCCCTTTTGACCTCTCATCCAATTTTTGCCTCGTCATCATGACCTCTGATCTTTTGACGTCAAATACTACCAAATCCACTGTAGTGCCGCCGATATGTTCAAGAGAAGTTGACCTCTGAAGTTTCAACCTTCCTCTGATTCTCATCTGATCCTGATTCACAAACATTATATTCCTCTGTCTCACTTCGATGATGTGGGAAACAATATGGCCCACCTTCGATCAAGGTCACTTCCTGTCGACTTCAGCTCATTATCCAGGAAGCCGATCTAGAGACTCTCTTTCGGTACCTTGGAGCTTGCATGCCTCAATGGCAAGTTCTTTGCATTTGACGCAAGGTTTTCATCATTGGCCTTCGATCAGATGATTCTATGGATGTTCGATGCCAGCTCACTATTCACATTCTGTGGATTGTACCTATAGTACCTTGAGGGCCATTGTCATCATTGGTGGTACCTCTCGCGTCTGTTAACAACTTTCATCATTGGCTGGTAATCAGACGATGTTCTTGCATGTTCGACTTCAGCTCACTTATTCACATGCTTGAACTTGTACTTTATTCGGGTCAGGATGGAGCACAAGACCTTGGATTTTGTCTGTTAGAATCCAGGCTGCGATTTTATGGATTACTCTGATTGGTTACATGACTCATTGAATGGATGGTTGCGACCATACCTGAGTCTACTTATTGATCTTTACTGGATGGCTATGTCCATGCCTTGGATCATGATTATTGTAGACTCTATTACGGATGGCTGCGCCCATAGCACATATATATCATGTATTTGAGATATTAGTTGTACTTGTCTATGCAGGTATTCCAACGGTAGTGTTTTCAGTTGGACACGATCTCGTAAAGCATTTCACCCCTCTCTCTCTCTCTCTCTGGCCTCATGCTTTAGGGGGCATTTGTTACACAGTAATTTTTCACTGTCCCTACAATCCCCATCTCGCCCATTGGAGGGTCATTTATGTGACCAATAAGTAGTGTCATGCCTTGCAAATACCATCATTGCATCCCTTTCCATGAGGACAACATTCCTTCTGTTGATCATTTCCTAAGCAGACCCCTAAAAACACCTGTTTTTGCCTTGGCTCTTGTAGCCCGTTATGTCCTCGTGCCAATGGGGAAAATTAACACTGAGCCTGTGCCAGTTGGCACTCTGTCCCAGTTAAGCACTCGCGCCAATCTTCTTATGGAAAGTTTTTTTAAAAAAAGAGGCGAAGTTTCGATTACAAAAACTTCGTGGATGAGTCATGAGGAGTGGTTTCGACTAAATAACCACAGCCTTCCTCCTTTGGCCTCTTGTTTCCACCTTATGGGGAACCTCCCAAGGGATAAGGCCTCCCTTCCACTATTGTAGGGATCCCAACCTCCTCCTCTCCTCTATAAATATAGCCATCTTCCATTGATGAGGGAGCTGAATGGTTGAACCAGCTGAATGGTTGAGCCTTAGTAGTCTTGGTAGCCTGAATAGAGCTGAATCAATTGTAAGGAGATTATTGTCAGACAACCGAGGAGTGAGAGACTTTTCCGTTTCCCGATGAGCTTTACCGAGACGTACTCCTTTGTCGACCTACCGAAGGAAGATCCAACGTTAGAGCTCAGGTTGTCTCTTTCTTTGTTCTGATTAATAATAGCCACTTGGTTATGGTTCCAATTCGTATTGTTCATACTTTTTTATTATGTTGCATTTTCCAGCATCGTATACATAAATTGTACATATTGGGTTTTTATGCTTGTGTGTTCATCACGTTTTCTTGTATGTGTAGGTGTTCATCACGAAGTGGAGAATTGTGATTCCACTAAGCAAGGGATCGTGATCGCTATATTCTTGCATCATGGTTGGACTTGAGGTAGCCTTTCTCGTAATTTGGTTCTGTCAGTAATTAGAAACTCGCGCCCAGATGACACCACAGACTCATCCACATAGGATTGCTCGTCTCATGAGGATTTACTCTACAACACTATGGATCGCCAGAGCTTTGACTCACAAGATGAGGCCTTGGAAGCTGTTATGAAATTAGAAGCTATGCCTCTAAAGGATGTTGCATTAGAGGTACAATAGATCCAGGTGCAGCTTGAGGCTATGCACCAGGAAATTCAGAATCTACAATGAGAGGAAGGAAGAGGGGCTGGCATGGAACTAGGTCACGTAGAAGGCCACCTGGGATCAGGAGCACATAGTCCGAAGCAGCAGGGCTCAAGGGGACCTATGCTCTGGCACGGGGAGAGCTGTGCAACTGGGTTGCATAATATCAACCGATGGCCTTGTCCGGGCACCCCTGTTTCCGAACCAAAGCAACGTTGGTGCCGATTTTTCCGGTTGGTTGGCCATGAGGAGCAAGACTGTCGAATCCGTAATGAATTAATAGACAAGGGAGGATATCCTGCCTCACCAAAAACCCCCTCAGGCAGGAATGAATCCCTTGGAAGAAGGGATGGGAGCCAAAGTGGAAGCGCAGGGCGGGGTCAAGGCCATTCAATCTGCTATAACTCTGGGGGCATGGGGAATTTTTTGAAATATTGCCTGAACCTCTTACGATAGTCCTATAGGTATTTTAGATAGTTGGGCCATGCGCTGGAAGATTTCCCAGCCCGAAAAACAAAGATACATGGAAAACAGTTCCCATCTGCGCAGAAGGTGTGAAGGGTCTAGACCGAGCTGAGGAGTAAGGATACAAGGGTAAATGTGGCAACGCGCAGTGGATTAGAGACTAGGGAAGCTAAGGAGAAAGATGAAACAGACGAACCAATCCGCAAGGTAGTTAACAACCAAGAAGGACTGGACCTGGACAAAGCAAGGGGAACATTTATGGAAGCTCGGAAGGACTTCCTTATGACTAACATTTCGCCATCTACACACCTGAGAGATGTGGAAGTCACTGAGGAGGTTAAACCTTTCTTAAAATCATGCATGAGGCTATTGTGGAGCCCACAGGAAATACGAAATCTATAGGATTTACTAGAGAGATGCATAACATGCACTTCCCTATCACCCGACAGTAAGGATGTGCATAAGTTATACAAATATCAAAGATGCACTCGCAGGGAAATGTGGCTGACAGTCCATATTGGTGACTACGAAATGGATCAGGTCATCTTAGATCTTGGATCGGATGCGAATGTATTACCAAAGCAAACATGGCAACGAATGGGAGAGCTTAAATTAGAATGGTCCACCATCTAGCTACGCATGGCAAATCAACAAAAAATCATCCCTCTAGGAAGGCTACCAAAAGTCATGGTTGACATTACAAGGGTAAGGGTCCTAGCTGACTTTGAAGTAATAGAAATTGTGGAATATGCGGATCCCTATCCTGCACTCCTCGGATTGGATTGGGCTATGGACATGGGGGGTGTCATCAATCTTAAGAAGCACATCATGATGTTTGAAAACAAAGGTATGCGCGTCATAGTGCCACTAGACCCGGAAGAAGGTGCGTGGTATACAGAGCCAGCCTATGAGGTGGAGGAGATAGATCACATTTATAAATTGACTATGCAGGATGAAGATTAGGTTAACCCCACAGGTGAAGGAGTGCTCTGCTGGGAAAAGGACAGTGAATGTTTTTCTGACTCTAATGAGGAGCTAGAAAATTGGCAGTGTCGGTTGCACGAGGTTTCAGCGCTACAATGTCTTCGGACCACCAGGAATTTCCGGCGCATCTCTACCAAGGAAAGATACTTTCCTTGCTGTGATGACATAGGAGATAGTACGAAGATTATTGAACCTAAGATTCCCACGGAATGCAGGCAAGGAGCACTGCCACTAACACTAGCGAAGCACCTACGCAAGGGCCGGTATTCTTCACTCAGGAGAAGTATTGGAATAGGGTGATCCTATGCTTAGGGATCCCAGTTGCCAAATGGGCCCTGCGGTCAATGGACCTATGCAGATACTTGCTGACATATAACACTCAAGGGTGCGATCGAACCCTGCCCGGGCAGGCTCACCTGGCTACCGCTGCCCTAAGTGTGCGTTTGATTACGGACCCACCTGAACCCAGGTGCAATTGGGATAATTGGCGCTCACTTCAAGTAACAGATGGCACGAAGGCACTTGACACAGATCTACCAGACCAGGACGTCTAGCCCGAGGATGAAGAGAATAACTCGAGACGATTGGTGGTCAACTTGCAGATCTGGTACTTGAGCCCTGTTATGGAACACCTTGCATCAACCTTAATTCAGGGTACACGAACGGCACACAGGCGTCATTCGGCATCTGAAATTCTGTGGAAGAGACATCGGGTATGAATAATTACCATCAGTACAACCCATTTTGATAAGAAAGGAACCTTACAGTTACGCAAAAGAGGCGGCAGACCATCAATGCAGCCATTTATGGTACGTTTAATCCAAATTTCTGATGGTAAGTGTCCCGTCTGGGCTACTCCACCATTAAATGGCTCCGGATGATGTGTGGTTGGCAGAATAACTTCGCACCAGGCTATTTATTGGTTCTGCAATATGCTCCTGTTATCAGCGTACTGGTTTTCTGCGATCATTGACAGTCTCTAGAACACCTGTTCTCTTATTTCTATGACAGACCCTAACCTGCTGAATGATCTATTCCCGAGCTTCTCAGTACCCGCAGACATCATCTTGAGAGGGCCTGGAAATGCGAGTGTAGTCAAAGAATCGAGTGTTGGTTTCCTGCAGAAAGAATTGGCTGCGAGCGATGCATCGAAAGGCACCAGTACTGCGCAATTGGAATAACCGACCTTCGCGCCCCAGGGACAACCATGGGACCCATCTGGATGGCCTTGAGCACAGAGGAGGGCACGTTAGTACCATAGTCCCCCGCCCACAACATCACAGTTGGGTCACCACTGGTTCTATGACAAGAAGAAATGGTGAGATACAGGGACATGATGTGACTTCTCCGCGACTCCAAAGTACCGCCCAACAGAAGCAATGTTTGTTCACTCCCCTACACTGCCCTAGTTGGAAATCATGATCCGACCACAGGGTTCGCCAATTGTTTCCAATCATGATCCGACCCCAAGAATTATACACCAACGTGATCCTGGTTCGCCAATTGTTGCAAGAGGTTCACCAACGTGACCAAACTACGCAACAGCAGTCTGACATACCTCTAGAAGTATGAGCCCAGCGGATTGCATTGGTCACCAACACAACGCATATTCAGGAGTAGATCACACAAGGCGCACAGTTGGTCGAAATAGCTACACAATTATGGGCAGTAGTTCAGCACCATTCTATGCCTCAGCATGTCCAGAAGAAATTACGACAAGCGGAGACTGCTTTGGATCAAGTCAACACTTCCTCACCTTCCAACGTCTCCATGCAGCATTTAACCGTCATGGACAAGATTGAGCACCTTCACCACACCAAGCATGTCATCCAAAAACGGTTGAAACCATGGGCCGACACTGCACTCCAGCTTGCCCTCGATGTTCAGTCCGCAATCGTGCGCCTCCATCGGCTGCTAGAATGAGTTACCGCCGCTCCAAATGGTCTTGCCTCCCTGACACTTGTCAACATTGCATAGCAAGCTGGGCCCAGAGTCAGGAAGTGCTCCCTCCGCTTGTCTGCACTCTTGCTACCTTGCGCGCACAGATCGAAGCAGCACCACCGCAGTGACTCAGGACAAGTCACAAGAATGTGTTGGGGGACTGTTGGAACGGGGTCTCCTACAAGCTACGAAACTGGTCCATTTTGGATATTTTTTATTATATTTAATCTAGCGGAGGGGTTTTGGGGTGGGTCAAAGCCCCGAAAGCATTGTGTTGGGTAAAAGGGTAAACCAGGGGTCCGAAAACCACGGTTTGCGGACCATAGGAAATTTTAGGCTAGATTTTTATAAATAGAGGACCATTTTTGTATTGTCAGGTAGGATATGATGAGCTATTTATGATAATTGTGGTTTAAGCTATCTGTTTGGGTTTTGGGGAATGGACTCCTGCTAGCTGTGTGCGCGGAGATCCAAGTCTAGCTATGTGCGGACCCTGCTGCTGTGTGCGCAGGTTGGGAAGGGAATTGTAAGGAAGAATTGATGAATGAATGAATAATAAGGATTGATAGAGAACTAAATCTGTGAGTAATCTGGTGTGAACTGTTGGTAATTGTTGTATTGTGTATTTTCTATCTTTAAGCTGCGAAGATCTGTGTAAGTGTGTTTCTAGATCTGGATCTATTATGTTTTGTTTATATATTTTCGTGTTATTGTCATAAAATCATATACTATAGATCTAGCGCACGTGGATGCGAACAGAGACCTAATTAACCCTATGCAGAACAAGGTAATTGGGGATTACAGGACCTAGCGCAGCTCTGCTTGCTTTACCCATCCTTCCTCAGGGTGCGGAAACCTGGTTCCAGCACCCACCCATACTACTTCGGGTGAGACTTTGACCTGCGCAAGCAGGTCACTACTGAAAGGGCCAGTAGTATAGGGGTTTGTTGGCAAACCTTGCACACCGAACCTAGGTCAGGACCCCTCGAGCCAATAGTTATGCCCTTCGTGTTGAAAAATTCCCCTGCTACTTTTATGAGGCTAATGAATGACATCTTTTGACCCTTCACCAACTCATTCGTGGTTTTTTATCTGGACGACATCCTCATATTCAACAAGAGTTAGGAACAACAAATGCAACATATTCGGCGGGTCCTTCAAACCCTTAGGCAGCCCAAACTGTGTGCCAACTTGGAGAAAGGAACTTTTGGCATGAGCCAGGTCCAATATCCAGGTTACATCATAGATGAGCGTGGTGTGCATGTGGATTCTAATCATATCCAAGTCATTCAGGATTGGCCAGCCCCAACCACTCTAACAAAGATTCGTAGGTTTTTGGGCCTTGCAAATTTTTATTAGAGGTTCGTGTTGGGATTCTCCCATGTCACTTGAACTTTAAGTCAGATTACTAAGAGCGGGGCGAAAGAAAATTTTTCCTGTTCTGAATCTCAACAGAAGGTGTTTATTGAGGTGAATCACTTCCTCTGATCTACACCAGCACTCACACTGCCAAACCTACAACAATCATTTTAAATTGATACAAACGCCTTCGACTATGTTATTATTGCAATCATCACCCAGCATGGGCGTCCAGTGGCCTATCATAGTAAGACATTTTTGATACATTTCGAAACTACCCCACCTATGATGAAGAGATGTATTCCATCATGCAAGATTTATGGCAATGGAAGTATTACATTCTGGGGAAGGAGATGGTCATAGACACCAATCACTGACCTCTTCAGTTTATACAGACATAAGGGAAGTTTCAGAATGATCACCATCTGAAGTGGTCTACATATCTGCAAAAATTCCACTTGAATATTAAATACAAAAGGGCATCACCAATCATGTTGCAGACTTCCTCTGGTTGCCCCCATTTGTAGCACTGACTATTGTTCTCAACTCTTGTGACCACAAGACCTCTAGATGGCCGCAACTATACAAAAATGATCTAGAGTTCTCCTCCACATACCAGATTCTATCAGATGGAAAGCAAGTTCCTTATTTCCACCTCTAGGACACATTATTATGCTACCTGGGTGACCTTTATGTTCCTTCAAGCAAGCATGCCAAGATGATTTGGGAGGCATAATACAATTGGGTCACACAACACTTTGGTGTGGAGAAAATTTTCGATGTACTACAAAAGTACTTTTATTGGCCAAAACTATGACTGGATGTTGGGAAATATATCAGATCCTCCATTACCTGCGCCATCGTCAAGCCAACCATCAAGAATCAAGACATGTACACTCCTTTGCCTACTCCCAGCCAGCCTTTGGAATCTATGTCCATGGACTATATGTTTGGCCTCCCTTCTACCAAGCATGGTAATGAGTGTGTATTTGTGGTCGTGGAAATATTTTCTAAGATGGCTATATTGGAGGCCTGCAAGAAGAGCATCATGATAGAGGACACTGCCAAACTCTTCTTTGAATGCGTATGGCTACATTTTGGGATCCCACAGACCATTATATTAGATCGAGATAACAGGTTCCTGAGCACATTCTAGTCAAGCCTCTGGACACTATTGGACACCAAGATCACCAAGTCAATTTCATTCCATCCCCATATTGATGGAAAAACAAAGGTTGTCAACAGGATGATAGTGCACATACTCCACACGAACAAATCCAAGCATCCACGAACTTGGGATGAGGGCCTCCCCTACGTGCAACATAGTTATAACATATCTCTCCATAGTTTGAATATTTGCAATCCCTTACAAGTGGGTCTAGGATTTCAACCATTGTGTCTAATTTATGTTTCCATACCCCATGCGACTACATAGAAAAAATCCACACAAGTATTTTCTAAGGTTGATAAATAAACCAGATTTATTGAATGTATCCAACACATCCGCTAGCAGTTTCACGACATCTTGGAGAATTCTAATGCCAAGCACAAGTAGCGACATGATCAACATCAAGTGCCACACAAGTTTCAGGTGGGTGACAAATTCTGGTTGCATTTGCAGAAAGAATGCTTAACCAGAGCTCATCAGAAGCTTAGACCACTCCGATATGGGCCTTACACCACTATCAATTTTGTGGGTGACAATGATTTTGAGATCAACATTCCCCATTCCTTTTCCTGCACCCAATTTTCAATGTGGACCTCTTTCGGCCATACTTTCCACCATTTCTGGACAAATCAGACATTGCAGAACAACTCGCACCAACAAAGCTAAACCCTGACTGCATGGAATAGGCCACACCTGATCTTATCATGGAAATGTAGATCAAGAACACTTTCTAGCAGAATCTCTAGCTATATGGGGTTTTTAAAGCTGGCCAACTCCTTCACCAAGGCAAGTGGCTCACCAAGGACCAAGTTCTGTGGAAGTTTCCTCATCTTATGGAGGAACTCAATGCAATGGGGACCATTTCTTCCTAAGGGAGGAAGGCTGATCCAGGTGGATATTGGTGGCCACCCACCTAATCCACTTGGACCCCCACCACTCTTTCTTCCATTTTTCCAGTTTCCTTAATTATAGCACAGTTTACTATTTTTGGCAGTTTTTCGGGTCCTGAACTTCTAGACCCATTTTGAGGCCTTAAACAATGTTTTTTGGGAAAACTGGGGCCAACATGAGCCTTCAACCAATTTTTGGAACTTGAAAGTTTCATTCCTCAGATAGATCTTTCTAACGAGGTATTGTGCGTGTCAAACGAATATTGTATGCCAAAGTTACGTCCCCGGGAATTTGATGTACCAATTTACCCAAACGGGGCCCATAGTTTCGGCGCTTCATCTCCTAGGGTTATGTTTTTGGATGTTTAAGGTTTTAGATTTTTTCTCAATAATAAATAGGCCTTTGAGCCTCATTTTAAAATAATCCAGAGCCATCTAGCTGCCACATATCTTCTCATAGATAAGCTACCATCACCCGAGCTAATTTATATCCATTCTGTTTGCAAGCTTATTTCAGTATTTGATATTAATGAAATGAAGATCTATTTTTCCTACATATTTGTGTCTATGTTTATATGTGTATTCTATTGTGATCCTACATAATTCTGGATCAAAAACTCAACAATATAGTCATTAGGAGAGATGTGAATTATGAGGAAGAAAGGGATTTAAGGAAGTCTTTAGAGAGTGAGAAAGCTACGGTCTAGGAGGATGAATAGTATGCTCCTAAGTAGGAGGCTTAGCCAACACCTCATAATACAGTTTCACACTTGGATGCGTAGGGTGAGCAATATGAGAATGAGGGGGACATGCAAGTGGAGAGAGTGGATCCCACTCAGGCCGTGACTCCCAACACGGAAAGAAGGATAGCGGTATGGGAAGTGTAGTTTATCGAGGAAGCGCATGAGCGATTTGGTGTTCCTAACACATTAGTTCGTTAAATAAGACAACAAAAAGGTACATAGGGTATATGGTACTCCGTACATAGTGGAGAGATGCCATGGTGGAAGAGTATATCGTCATCATGATATCTAGGAGGTCGTACCAAGGCTTGAGGGAAAATTCATGGTGGGATCTCATTGTGTCTATAAGGTGAAGTGCAGGGTCGATGGGAGCATTGAGAAATACAAGGAAATTTTTGTGGCCAAGGGGTTCTTGCGGATAGAGGGCATTGACTATGACATGAAATTTTCCCCCATGGATATATATTCATCTATCAGGACCATTATAGACATAACAACTCAGATGGGGTGGAATCTCTACGAGATGGAAGTTAAAACAATGTTCCTTAATGGGGTTGTTGATGAAGAGATTTACATTGAGTATCCAGAGGGTTTTGAGACATGTGACAAGGAGACTCACATATTGTTGAAGTCTGAAATTGTTTCCTTTTTTACTACCTTTTTCCATCTCCTTCATCTTTTTGTCACCATTTTTGTAGCGATTTCAGCATACTCAAGGTCAATTCAAATTATAGAAAGGTATTTATCATCCATTTTTAGAATCTCTGTTTATTTATGAATTGTAATGAAAACATTCCTACAATAACATAATTGTGAACATTATGCAGCTAATGTTGAATTTCGCATCCATATCCATGATTAGACAGGTTTCAAGGCATCAGTAAAGAAATGAAGGGTATATTAAGATGAAAAATGTTCGATACATGGATGACCACCTATTGGCATGAGCTGGCAGGCTACAAAGATCAGGAAATCTAAGAGTCAAACTCTGAGTATGACAGTGCAATGGTCAAGCGAAGGCAACAAGAGATCAAAACGACATCAGGCGAGCGTGCAGAAGAACTGTTCAATCAAGAGGATACAATTCGAGCAGAATACCTTAGGAATTTATCTTTCAGTAACAAGTCATAATTGTTGAGATTCAACAAGAAGATCCTAGTGAAAATTATGCACCTACACTAGGATGGAGCCTCAGGCTATTTTTAGGTGGAGTTCTATTTATAGATGATGGTATATTTATATATGTATGTGCGAGTTCTATTTATAGATCACATGTCTATTTATATATGCATGTCAACTATTATAATCCCTTAATAATAGTTGGACAATAAACAATAATATTTTCTCAATTAGCACTTGGAAATAGTTAACTGAAGTGGAAAATCAGTTAGCTATAGGAAATTTGAGTTCAAAGGTCGATTGGTGGGACATGCAAGTGGACTTAGTTGTAACTAAGTGATTCAAAGTTGTAACAGAGTTGGATGTGTAATTATGTGAGTTGTAAAGTAGTTAAACTCAGTTAAGTGAGTTAAACTCAGTTGTGCTAGTTGTAACTGAAGATACACTAGTGAGAGATCATTGAATTACTTATTAATTAATTCACAATCAATGGTCTCACATGCAACTGAAGATTTACTACTATTAACTACATGCACGTCTGATCCAATGGAGACCCAGTTGAGATGTAGGTGAAAGGGACAGTTTGACTATCAGTTGTGACATTAGTGGGTGCACTCATGCAACCACACACACATTGGATGTGCCCATGAGGATTCCACAGTCAAGGAAAGAAGGATTCCATTCATTCAAGGATTGTTATCAGCTGGGATTGCATAGTGGAGGTAGGTTGTCTGGAGGCAGTAAATTGGCACATGAATTTGCCAATTTTTGTATGACAGTGTGAGACGATTGTATATTGTACTGAGATCTCTTGGATTAGATTTTTGAATGAGATTGTTTCATGATCCATGATATATACATAATATGTGACAGTGGGGTTTTTAGCTTTATTCTTTCTCGGTAAAATCATCTGTGTTATGTGTGATTGATCTTTCTTCATGATATTGCAATTGGCGATTGTGTTTTAAATTTCGCAAAGATTTTCTTAGAAGCGATTATGTATTTAACAGTGGCACATAATTTTTATATCGGAAGAATCTAGGAAATACATAATTTGTATTAAAATTTATACAATAAGGATATAAATTCTTAATGTAAATATATTTCATAGATGTCATAATAGTTCATGTCATATCGACAAACTCGTGAAGTTGTTTAATGAATATTTTTATAAAAGCCATAAGGCGAGACCCAAAAGACAATTCGATTATTAAGTTTATTGTGGTTCATTTCCAGAATTTGTGATACTCTGTTTCAAGTTAATAAATTCCTCTGTTTTCAATGTGAGACTAAGAAATCATCTAATCGATAACAGACTTACGCTCACAAGAGGGCCCCCTGTCGAGTTTTAAGGTTATTTATTTTTTTTTTCATTTCAAGTTTTCTTATTGCGTGGTAGTTTACTAAAGTATTTGCTTGGATAGTTTCATCAGAGTAATGTATTTATCATATGTTATTTTGATTTCAGAGTTAGCTGCACACACTAGTAATCATTTAGAGTTACAAGTTCTCATTCAATTTTATTTCTTCAATTGGTTTTAATAGCATTCATTTTAGCATTAGTTTAATTTCTTTTCTTTCTGCAGTTAGAAATTATTTTTTCTTCATGCAATTTCTTTTTATACAAATAGTGTAAAAGTTCCTTTTCTGCAAAGTAGTTTTAATTCTACAAGTAGCATTAAAATCTTTTTTCTGCAATCTAGTTTTAGAATTTCCTTTTATGAAAGTAGAAATAAGCTTCGAATTCTGCAACTAGAATAAATTCTCAATTCTGGAAAATAGATTTCAATTCAGTCAAGAATTTGGATTTTTAATGTAACTTTAAATAATAATAAAAAATGTGCATAGTTACTCTCTGAATCTCATTAAAAAAAAATTCCATAGAATAATTTCATCCATAGAATAAATCAATCCATAGATATAATTCTAGAATATATGGTGCACATACGCTTCATAAGTACACGAAAATTGGTTGATAATTAATGAAGTAATTTAATATCAATTAAATTACCCAACATTTTGGCGTCGTTTCCAGGGAAGTGTATATGGGATTCCATTTTTGGTTTGTATGTCATTTTAGGTGCATTCAATCTTGATTTTATAGTCATAATTAAAACATGATAAAAAAAACGTATGCATAGAGAAAGGGGTTCTAGGGTTATATTTATAAGTAGAGGTAGAATTTCAATTCCAACATCACCACTCACTCCACCTATACCTCGTAGTGCCACACCATCTATTGACACTCGCATCACATCATTTACAGGTAGACATAGACTCCCTAAGGTGTGTAGATATGAAATATAACCTAGAGTATGACCAACTTCTTCTACTGAAGTTGTAGTTGAAGAACCTACATCCCCAATAGAAGGAGTAATATTTCTCTCTTATACTAGAGAACAACTTATAGGACAAGAACTAGAAGTCCCTAGTGAAGAAGAAGAAGAAAAATATTTTAATATCCATTAGTAGAAGAATCAGAAGAAGAGATAGACAATCCAATTATAGAACCTTATATTAGTTTTTAGGAATCTACAATGGAAGGGGAATGAGAAGGAGAAGTATATAATGTAAATGGTGAAACTAGGATTGGAGGTGGAAGAGACAAGGGAGGAAATAAAGGTGGAAGTAGAGGTGCTATAGGTGGTAGAGGAGAACCAAATCCTTATGGATTTCCAATATTTTATGAAGATACCACAACCACAATGAAAAAAATCTCACCCTCCATCCTCCCTAATTTCCATGGTTTAAGACATGAGGACCCTGGAACATTTCTTTTTCATTTTGAAGTTCTGTGTAGATCTTATGACTACTTACTTGATCCTCAAAAATTGAAATCATATAGAAAATATTAACTGAAAACCAAGGATTATTAAAAGTTTATATTTTCATAATAAATTCCTCTCTTGTCCCTATTTCTTTTTATCCTTCTTTTTCTAATAAATTTTAGGTGGAAATAAATACTTCTAAGGAACATTCTTCTTCATTGACCACCAAAAGCAACAATAGCAATAAAGAAGTCTTCTCCTGATCAAACAAGAAAAATTCAAGAAATGATAAGTCGGAACATGATTTATATCATTTTGCAACCAACCTTTGATTCTGCAGCTAAGTTTGAATTCTACATCTACATCAGCATCAGAAAATACATAGCAAAATAATATCATGGGAATTCATAAGAGTAAAGGTATGTAGAATGTTGAATTATTTTTCATATAAGAACATTATGTTTTAATTCATGGATGATTTTATCAAAGAAAAATTTTAATCATTAAAAGACCTTACAAAACTAGTAAAAATTACACTCATCATCATAACCGTTATACCCCACTCCCTCATCATTACTTAATCAGTCACATCAATTTGATCGAAATCAAATACATCCCACTGATCCTATGAAATCAGATATGGGAATCATGGGTAATTATTCGGAAGGAACAATTTGATCATAAAACATATTCTTCCATAAGCGCCTTGTTTCATTATCATTTTACTATGCTTCATTTCATTCAGCTCCATTTTGAAACCCCTAACATTCAAACTTTTCCCATTCCCTTCTTGTTAAATTTAGATAACCATGGTGTGTTCTCTTCTTAATGAAAATTTACTTCAATATTTCTTAGGCCTGATTCAAATTAGCAATCACATGAACATGAAGGTAAAATGCTGATACAACACAATAAAAGATCAATAGAAGACAAGCCAATAATATAGATCAGATTTTACAATTATCCTTATCCACCAAATATATAGGATAGTGTGCATTACAGCAGTCAATAGGATGCATTAGCCAACCCTCCAATTTTCACACCCACAGCCCTCAAAGACAGCTCATCAAAGTCAACGTTGGTCAGCCAAAAGTCAACATAGGACAATAATAGAAATTCAATGCTGCTTAGGGCTTCGATCAAGAAACTCCTTTTTCCTTGATTTTTGTTCCCAGCTATACGGCCTCTAAAAATTGTAATTTCAACAGATATTTTAGGTCAAACGGAAAAGGGTTGACCATGGCCAACACTGGTCAACGGTCTATAGAAACAACCCTAAACAGATCTGCAAAATTCTGCAACTTCAGCTCCGCACGTGTGAAGGGAAGAGGCCTCCAAAGGATCTCGAACCAATCAGATCACAATGAGAGATGTGTGATGAGTTGATGAGAAAATGACCTCCAAGCCTTTCCAATTTGTATCCATCAGTGAGGGTGCATGACACATCTATTGGGCATGTGAGCCTACATTACAAATCTGGCCGACTTTGCACATGTGTGGAAAATAAATTCAAAATATATGTTCTTCTCATCCAAACAACATGATCTTTAGATCAATCTTGCACCTCTCCGAAAGAGGAATCCAACAAAAATATGACCATCATCATATGAGTAGTGCAACATGGAGTTTGGACCTAGTTTCCAAAATTAACACTCCCTCTCAACTAGGGAGAACTCCATCTGTCCACTTGTGCCATCCATCACTACCATCGTGTACTATCATCTAGCATCATACATCATCCTGTCGTAACTTGCTTTTCTGGCTCTTCTTCTCAAATAGAACAAAAGGTGATTCACAAGGACATCACGCTCAACTGACCCGAAGTTAGCTTTGACTCAAAAGATTCACATACTAACCCGAAGTTAGTTTACTGACCCGAAGTTAGTTTAGAGGATAAAACCTCAATAGACTAAAAAAGAGTCATATACTAACCTGAAGTCAGTTTAGAGGTAAGAACCTCATTAGACTTGACCCCAGATCAAGGTGTTGGACACGTGCTATCCTAGACATAGAGAGTACATCAATCTCTGATGCATCCATCCGTCTTGCTATTGGTCTCTATCCACATTTCCCTCCTCATTATCCAAATGAGATTTAATTCCCATGAGTCTGAAAATCCATGGGTAGGATGCATGCGGGGCATAGATCAAAGAGAGGTGAACCAACTCAATATCATAACGGTGGGGCAGAAGCACAACAAGGTTCGACAAGCCTAGCGCCGTGTCTTCTTATAGCTCCAAGAAGTTATCCCCAAGCCCCCTAGAGCTCCCAGAGCTCATATTCCAACTCAATCAGGACCCCCAAAATAGGGTCTTTCCACGATTCCAATATTCTCATTGAAGATTAGGAACTTAACCTTCCCCAGGGGCTTCGTGAGAATATCTGCGACCTGCTCATCAATTCCTATATGATCGAGCCTTACGGTGCCTCACTATACCATATCCCAAATAAAGTGGTACCTGATATCAATATGCTTGGATCGATCGTTGAACACGGGATTCGCAAAAAGACGAATCCCACTCTGGTTATCAAAAAGGATAATAGTGGTATCTAGCACATGCCCAAAAAACTCACTGCAGATATTTCGCAACCAAACAACTTCACAACAGGCCATAATCGTTGCAATGTATTCAACCTCAATGGTGCTCAAAGCCACCGACTTCTGCTTCCTTCTCATCCAAGATATCGAAGCAGAACATAAATTTAAGCAACAACCAAATGTGCTCTTGCGATCCACCACACTGCTAGCCCAATCGGCATCAGTATATCCATGGAGTCTCAAATTCTCGATAGTGTATCTTAGCCCATTATTGACTGTGACCCGAAGATATCTTAATAAATTCTTGGCACCAATCCAGTGAATGTGATGAGGATCAACAATATGTTGATGCAAAGTGTTCATGGAAAAACATATGTCCGGATGGGAGTTCACCAAGAACATCAGGGCCCCCATGAGCTGTCGATACTCGGTAGGATTTTCCAGCATGGGCCCAACAACATTTCCACACAACTTCTTAAATTTGAGTTCCATTGGTGTCGACGCAGACTTACAGTCCATCATACCAAATCTCTCTAGTAGCTTCACGACATATTTTCCTTGAGAAAGGAAAATCTCACCTAGCCTGTGCCAGACCTTGAAGCCTAGGAAGTAATGCATCATTCTTAGGTCTTTCATCTCAAATTCGGAAGCTAGATCCTTACACTAATTAATGAGAGGGTCAGCACCTGTCAGGAAGAGATATTCTACATAGAGAATGACAATGAGAGGCCTTTCTCTATCAACCTTAAAATAAATTTTTGGATCAGCATTACTTCGAGTGAAGCCCAGCTTCATCAAGTAGCTACATATCCTCTCGTACCAAGCCCTGGGGTCTTGCTTCAACCCATAGAGGTCTTTCTTCAACCTACATACATAGGTGTCTCTATCTCAGACTTCAAACCCTAGAGGTTGCTCTACATACACCTCTTCCTTTATAGAAACATGCATAAAAGTGGTCTTCACATCCATCTGATGGAGACTCCATCCTTGTGTTGCAGCAAGGGAAATGATAGATCGGATGTTGGTATAGTGGGCCACAGTTGCAAATATATCATCATAATATATGCCTTATTTTTTAGAGAAACCTCAGCCAACAAATCTTGCCTTGTACTTTTCAACACTTCCATCAGATCCATGCTTGATCTTATAGAAGCATTTCGAGGTGAAAACAAATTTTTCCTCCGGTCTCAAGACCACTTCCCAGACATAATTTATCATAATGGACTCATATTCTTCGTGCATATCATACTTCCAAAGTTTATGATTTATGAATTATTCAAATGATCCAGGCTCAGATTGTACAATTGTACTCATGGCTACTAGATACCCTTGGTATCTATTTGGCTTCTTGCTTTCACGGACTCTCCCCCTTGGGGCAATATGTCTCTTGGCATATGTGAGAGTATCCCTGAGCCATGAGGGTCTTTTATTATTTGAAGGAGGTGGATCAATAGGATCCATAGGTCCTTCAACATGAGGCATTGATTCATCCTTCGACTCTTCTGGATTTCCTGCTTCTTCATCTTCTTTGTCTTTCTTGGAGATAGGAATATTTCTTACTTTCTTGAGGAAATCATCTTCATCTAAGGTGACATCATGGCATATCTCCACTTATCTTTGACCAAGTACATAGATTCTATATGCCTTCGAATTTTCGCTGTACCCCAAAAATATTCCCTTCTTTCTAGAAGCATCCATCTTGCTTCTTTTTTCTTTCGACACATGAAAGTAAACAGGACAACCAAAAACTCTAAAATGATAAAAATCAGGTTTCTTACCAGAGAATACTTCTTCAGGAGTTTTGGAGTCCAGAGTGGAATGTGGGCATCTATTTTGAATGTACACAGTAGTGTTCGCAGCTTCTCCCATAGCAAATTCGGAAGACCTTGGTCACATAGCATGGCGTAGGCAACTTCCACAATGGTCCTGTTCTTTCTTTCAAAAACACCATTTTTCTCATGATTATACACAGTTATGGTCTCCCTCCTAATGTCGGCTTCTCTAAAAAAGTCATTGAATTCATTTGACTCATACTCAGTCCCATTTTTGGTCCTCAAAAAATTGATTCTCATTATGGTCTCCCTCTTAATGTCGGCTTCTGTGAAAAATTCATTGAATTCATTTGACTCATACTCAATCCCATTGTCGGTCCTCAAAAATTTGATTTTCCACCAAGTCCTTAAAGGTGCGAAACCATTTGAATGCTTCATCCTTCTTCTTGAAGAAATATATCTAGGTCTTGCGGGAGAAGTCATCTATAAAAGTCATGTAATAGGAACATACCCCCAAGGATGTCACAGTTAGCATACCAGATAAATCAAAATGAATCAACTGTAAGATATCAGTTATATTTGTGACACTGGAGGGGAATGTTCCCCTTGTATGTTTCACTTTGGCAAAACCCTGACATATAACTTCGTGATCATCTCTAAATTCGGGCATCCCTGTCATCACCTTCCTTGCTTTGGGAAGGGATTTGTAATGAAGGTGTGAGAACCTCTGGTGCCATAACTCTTTTTTAAGAGTTGTATCACATGACATAGCCCCCAATGGACTTCCTCCAACCTGGTAGAGTGTATCAACTCTAAAACCGATAGTAAGAGCTTCCTTGAATAAATTATTCTATAAACGTACCTTTCCATGAATGTATGCCACCTTGAACCCTTTGCGTTCCATTGCCAAAATATACACAAGGTTCTTCTTCAAATCAGTTACATGCAACACATCTTATAAACAGAGGACTTGACCTTGAGATAGATGAAGGGTCACCATCCCTGTCCCTTTCATGAGATAGGTGGCATTATCTCGAAGGATAATTTCTAGATTAGTATCCTTCTCAATCAAATTAGAGAGGGCTTCTTTATAACTAGTTAGGTGCCTTGAAGCACCACTATCAATCAACCAAACATCCATGGTGTTGAGAGGAGATGTAACAGAGAGGGCAGATACAATTATAAATCCATTTCTCTTATTATCAACAACATTAGACACATGCACCTGGAATTTCTTGCCCTCTTGGCCCTCTTGAAGGTTTCCCCATTTGACTACAATCAGAAGGAGCCTTGCTTTATTGCTTTTCCTTTGAACATGTTGTTCCTTTGAATTCCATTCCCCCTGGAGTTGTTGTTGTCATCATCCCTGGGAGAGTCCCTTCTATTAGGGCACTCTCTTTCATAGTGACCAAACTTGTTACAAGTGTAACATCTTCCATTCCTTCCTTTGGGCCCTACTCTTCCATGGTTTTGATTTCTTGGACCACCATTGTTCCTATTCTTTGCATGAGCAATGAAGTCAGTAGGGTCACCTCCATTTCCATTAGAGGTGTGATCTTTTTCCATCATTCTTGTCTCTTCTTGAGTGCATCTCATCAATATTTCATCAAAATCAGTAATCACATTATTATTAAGAATAGTAGTATTGAATACATACCAATCACAAGGGATACCTCCAAGCGCAATAAGAACCATCTCTCGACCAACTATTGCTTCCCCAATAGCTAGGAGGTTATTCATGATTTTAGTGAGCCTCATAAAATAAGATTGAATGGATTCATCTTTTCCCTTCTTGATATTCTTCAATTGATTCTTGAACAAAATTATTTGATTAGAATTGCTAACCCTAAACATGCTAACAAGCTTATTATACATCTCTTTATATGTGCTCAGCTCAGAAATGTAAGCAACCAAGTGCTTATAAATAGAATCTCGGATAATCATTTTTGCAATGATTTCCCCTTTTCTATACTTCATCTTTGTGGCAGTAGCTGCATTTGATGGAGGCTCGTGAATCTTCCCCTACACATATTCCATGACATCTTGATCTTCTAATGCCAAATCTAAGGACATATTCCATGCATGATACTCAGACTTATCAGTCAATTTATCATCAGCCTTGAAACCCTTATAGGTTGAGGAGGCCATTGGTTCTTGATAAGATTTCTTTTTCAGTGATTCCTTCTCACACTAGCTTGGAATTTTTCTTCACCTCAGCTCTGATACCATGTTAAATTTAGATAACCATGGTGTGTTATATGCTTAATGCAAATTTAATTCAATCTTTCTTAGGCCTGATTCAAATTAGCAATCAAATAAACATGAAAGTAAAATGGTGATAGAACAAAATAATATATCAACAGAAGACAAACCAATAATATAGATCATATTTTACAATTCTTCTTGTCCAACAAAGATATAGTGTGTGTTATCACACATAAAATTTGAATTTTTGATTGATAGGGTCATTAACCTAGGTTTCATTTGTCTCATAAAATTGGTTCATGAAATTGATGAAAACTCATGAATTGATCACTATCCTAAGTTTAGAAAGTTCATTTTTCATTCCCATCACAGTCAAATCTATCAAAATCCACCTTAGGTTCACATGCATTGGTTTAAAGTTTATTAGTTGCCACCTGTTTGATTTTTCCCAAGTCCACAGCGAATCGAACTGCAAACAGGTTGTTTTCACTACAGACTCACCTAACTAGTCTGTAGCGAATCTGTCAGGTTTATAACTGAAAACTCTGCGGAATCATGTTTTTTTGCACCAATAAAGGGGATGATGAGCTATCAAGTTTTTAGAGGTTTAGGGTAAATGTAAGGTCACGTGATCAGTTATTACACTCATCCAAGCATGTATAATCATGAGTTCCTTTCATCATTACACTTCACTCCTCCCATTTGTCACTATCCCTCCCATATTAAAATTTCTCCTTTTTAAACTCACCTCCAAATATCTTATATGTCACCATCCTTTTTACCTTTGCATGCATCAGTTGATTAGCATCCTTGAAAATTCCAGCTCCATCGCAAGAAGCTTGTTGTTCATTTGTTTCTTTGCAAGTGTCATAGTTTCAAGAAGGCATCATAGTATAAAGTAATATGGCCATGAAGAATAAATAAAACAAAGGAGGCTCCTGTGTGAGATATGAACCCATGGACCTCAAGTTACTCAATTACAACCCCAGCTTTGCAGAATCCTTCATCAACATTGGATGCATGAAATTATGCCAAAAATTTCAAGGTTTTCATGCTTAGGTATCAAAAGATTTTGCAGTGAATTTCATAGGTACAACTTTGAAGGTGAGGGTTCTAAGTTTTATAGTTTCTCCTGAGACCATTTCTCAATCCACATAGATACCAAGGGAGGGTGAAGAGTCATTCAAAGCCACTAATTTTAAGATGCACAACTGTGATGAATTTATAAAACCCGAGCACATTGGAGTAGATATGGCATCTAGAATTCCAAGGAGCTACATGAAATAGAACTACTCCAAATTGTTGTTTGTAGTTCAAAAGTACTTTAATTTTGAGGGTAGATTTCATTAGGTCTATCTATAACATTTCAGGCTCTTATTGCACTTCACTGGTAAGCAATCTCTTCATCTTCCCTTTTTCTTGTTTAGGAGCATAGGGAAGATGTCAGACAAGGTTCACACCAGGCCAGAGAACAGTGAGACCTCAATTTTCCATCATGGGTTGATCAAACTCCTGGTGTTAGAAGAGTTGAAAAAACTAAATAGAGATTGGGATACATTTATTTTTCTTAGTGGTTATGAGGTTGATTCAGTAACACCTAAGAAAGCTCCAAAGTTAAAAGCCAGTCCTTCAAGAAAGAGTGACCAACCTACAGCTGAGACAAAGCATATGAATTAGGAGGAGATGTAGCCCATTATAGAGGAAATGGATATTGAAATAGAGAATGCACAAGAGATAGAAACTCCATAGCATACACCTGCAAGCAGCAAACAAAAGATCAACAAGAAAGTCCATAGAAGGATAACCAAAATTCAAACAATTGGGAAGGGAAAACTTGGAGATATTCTTCAAGATATAGACATTGAGGAGACTCCAGTGGTCATAGTTGAGGATATTAAAGGTGAAAAGAAGAAAAATAAAGGTATGGCTACTAATAAGCTTGATTTTGTAGGAGAATATGCAAGGTTTATATTTCAGCCAAGAAAACCACTCACCAGGCTACAACTTGCCAAAGGTGTCATGGAAAGAAAAAGGATAGAGGTTACTGACAAAGGAAAGTAGCCTATCACAAAAGATATCATTGATTCGTCGCCAGCTGCATACGAGATCATTTTTCAAAGGAAGGATAAAGAAAAAATTGTTGAGAAAATTGAAGTGCAGATGTTAAAAGAGAAGTTAAGAGAGGCTAGAGGAGAGGTTGTTGAGACCAAATTGGAGTTGCAGGAAGCCAAGGTAGACAGGAAGTTGATGGAATATTTCAAATAAAAGGTAAATGAGAAACTAAATCAATATGATGAGTCATTGACAAATGCCAAGAAACTATTGAAAAGGACACTTCCATTGAGAAGGGTAATGAAGCACACAAGAAACATAAATTTATGGTTGCAAGCTGAAAGAAAGAAACTAAAAGGCCAGGTCAAAGAGCTAGAGGAGCAAATGGAGATGATATAGTCTGAGTTAAATAAAAGAGGCCTTAAAATCACAGTCATAAATGAACTTGAAGAGATTCAACCTCCTACTACTAAAGGTGAAGCTTCTAAAGCTTGAAGAGTAGACCAAATACATTTTTGACATTTTTGCATCATTCAAAAATCAACATTTGCAGATCCATAGGAAAAATTGTGAAGAAAAAGGAAAATTTTGAGTTTTCTGTCAATTAGGCAATTTCGTAGTGAATCCCAGGCTTGAAGCCCACATTTCGCTACGAAATTGTTGTAGGTGTATTTTTGTTTAAAATCATGGATTTGGTCAAAATCGGGGGGGGGGGGTAATTTGTATTTATCTCATGTGACTCAAAAAAAAATTCCAAAGCAGAAAAGAGGGATAATATGTGGAAAATATTGGTGAAATCAATTTGCTACGAAATTTCGCCATAAAATTACCTTGACTCCCCTGTTTCTGCAGCGAGAAACTTTTTGTAGCAATTTTGAGTTTTAATGGTTCATTAGAGGTCAGCCAACCATGTGGAAAGTTTAAAGAGTATCAAAGAAAGATCTTGTTGGAGGCATGGTCTTCGACAAGGTTGTCCAACTCACCAGCTCATCATGAAGACAATCAACATTTATCATGACACTACTTCCTCAGAAGTAGGAGGATTAGTTTCCTAAGTTAGTAAGGACATTAATGTCTTGGTCATGGTCAGTGCTACTCAACCACATGACCATCTTCGATGTAAATATGCACTATTTTCAGTTCGTTGATGTAATAAATAGATGGAAGAGACCTAGTAGGTCTCTAACTCCTAAAGTTAGCATATGTCAGTTTCATTTCCATGAATTCTACCTATTGTTGAGATAGGTGTCAGCAAAGGAATTAGATGATCGAGCCATGTGGGTAGATCTAATGTAAAAGGACTGAAGCCTATTAATAGGAAGAATTGCAAAGAATGAAGGGTTGAATGATGTTATTTTACACTAATACTATTGTAAACTTTTTCTGAGCAGTAATATACAGTGGTTTTTGGTTCTATCTTCACCTGAGATTCATCTCATGCTTTTATGAGTACTTGTCCCATGTATCTTGCTATTTTTCTTTCAGTATTTTAATGTTTGATTACTCAGAATTCATGTAAATCATTCTCTGACTTCCTTCAAGCATTAGACTATTATATATCTATGTGTGTTTTCCTTTCATTAAGACATCCATATGCCTCAGCTTCCATAAGAAGAACCATTGCCACTGATTTTCTTAGCACTAACTCCATAAGCCCAATGGTAGTAAATCCTATACATTTTTCACCTGCATACAAATACACTCAAAAAAATATTACAGAGTTAGCCATATGATTGAATTTCATTTGAATAAATCATATTTACCTTTGAGAGATCCCTCTCAGGTTGAAAAGGTAATTTTCAGCCAAAAGTTGGTTTGAAAGAGTTACTCTAGGTTGTCTGGTGGAGCAACCCATCTGTACCAACTTAATGATAACATTTTGATGCGTCTGTCGAAAGTCTAAAGACATATTTTCCAATTTTTTTGCTCAAATAGTGATGTTGAACTCTTGGAGGTAGCAGGAGCTCAGAACATTTCAAGGCTGCATAACTACCTTGGTGACTCCATTAAAAATATTCATGTTTAGAGGTGGCTTCGAGAAAGAGATACACAAGGATAAATCCATATCCTAACCCACCTACAATTGTGGATAATCCAGAAAGGATTCTCAGAGGAATTGGAAGCAGCTATTCAAAATTAGGTATTCCATCACATTCAAGAGTTTTTTCCTCTGAGATTATTCGAAGTCCTGAAGATAAACAATTTGATGATAAAATTAAAGAAGTGTTTTTTAGGTCTAAGACTGAAAATGAACTGACTGATATAATACTAGACCTATAAATACTAGGTATTGACACATCTTCCTTAGTATCAAAAGAAGAGAAAGAATAATTTTGGAAGACTGTTACATCAGATCCGTTGTTAGAGAGAGAGTCATTTGAAAAATTAAGAGAGTTGGATCCTTTTGATTTTTTGTTGAAAAAAAAATATGGTATGCCCTTGCTTGAATGGATTTCATTTATATTTAGACTTCAAATGCCATCTACACCACCTCCTAACACTTCATCCTCATTTACTGTGTTTTCCAAAAGTCAGAATTTAAGCTCATTTACTGCCTTACCACATACCACGGTCCCTATTATCATGGTTGGAGTTCCTCCTCCTGTTGGACCTGAAAGATATGCTCCACTTGTCCTTCATGATCTCCCAGATTCATACTCAACTAGTATTAAAACCTTTGGGAGTGAAGAGGAAATATGAGTTGAGGAACATTTAGACCAATTTAATAATTTCATTGACCGAGAGGAGGTGGATCATGAAGATGTGAAAATGGGGTTATTTGCTCAAATTTTCACTGGTGAGGTAAGAAAATGGTTTAAGGCTTTAGCTCCAGCTAGTTTTCAGAATTGGGACCAGCTAGAAGATATTTTTTGACAAAGTGGGGGAGAAAGGTAAATCATGTTCAAGCTCTAACTAAGTATAACAATTTGAAAAGAGCCTTAGATGAATCTGTCCAAGACTTTTCTAATATATTTAACAAGGTTTATAACTCCATATCTGCTCATATTAAACCTCCGCCAGGAGCTGCTCAATTACACTATGCAGAAGAATTTGATTATGAGTTTTCCATCTTGTTAAGGGAAAGAGATTCTGCTTCTTTGGCTAACATGCAGAATGATGTAGTGAAAGTTGAGGTGCACATGGCAGCAACCAAGAGGTTTAATATGGGTAAAAAAAAATTAAAAGAGGAGGAGAAGCCTTCTTCATCCTCAGATGCTAAGTTTGATTCCATGGTAAAGACCTTGGACAAAATTATGTACAGACTTATTCTTGGAGCCACTCAGTCTCCTCCTGCACAACAAGAGACACATATTAGAAACCCTCAATTTATGAGACCTCAAATTCAGCAAAGACAAAGAGAAAATAGGAACCAGCCTGACACACAAGTGAGACCTCCTTTTCAGCAAAATTTACTTGATGAAGAGGAAGCACAACCTGAGTTCCAAGAGGATATTATTCATTGCTTAGATGAAGATATGTCTAGGATGTTTCTAATTAAAGAGGAACATGATGAGTCTAGTCATGATATGGAGAGAAGTGAGGGACAATCTGATTATTTAAAGGGTTACCAACATGCCATTTTTGAAATGCAGAAATAATAAAATTGGAGAAATAGGAATGTTCCCATTACAACAAACAAATCTCAACCAAAGAACGATGTTCCTAAACCAGCTAAGCCAAAGAAGGATACACCACCACCACCTCCTACAAAAGAAGTTGAAAAAACCTCATCTACTTTCATTTTAGAGATTGAGATCTCCAAAATCAAATTTCCAGTTCCACTTGGATAAATTATCAAGGTCACTGAATACATAAGTAAAATTTTCAAGATGTTAAACTCTCAACCCTAACCTTCAGACACCGTCAATCTGCATGAAAACCATCCTACCATTTTCCTGGGACCAAGGGTAGAAGATGAACATAATGAAGAAGTTCATCCTTTTTATGTAAGTCTGAATATTCATGATAGGAATTTTCATAATGACATGTTAGACTCAGGAGCTTCTCACAACGTAATGCCTAAGGTGATTGTGGAAAGGATGGGTTTAGAGATCACTAGACCTTACAAAGATCTATTTTCTTTTGACTCCAAGAGAGTCCAATGCATATGTCTCATTAAAGATATTTTTTTTGGCCTAACTCAAGTACCCGTTAAGACAGTGGTAATGGGCATAGTGGTAGCTGACATTCCTCTAAATTTTGGCATGCTTCTATCCAAATCTTGGGCAGCCAATATTAAAGGGACTATGCAGATGGATATGACATATGCCACTATTCTGGTATTTGGTGAGAAAAGGAGATTATATAGAGAAAGTAAGATGGCTTACATGGTGAGTAGTAAATAAAAACCTCACAATTTTCCTATTTATGCAGTTGAAACAGAATTGGGGTCCTCAATTTTATTTAATGAACTTACTGATGAAGCAGAAATTGAGAAAAAAGATAGAAAATCAGCAAGTAGAAAATCAGAGATGTGTTGAGGAAAATGAATATGGCTAGTGCCTTTTACACTTTGATGGCTCTGCAGAAAGAGAGGGGGATGGAGCAGGGATATGGATTACCACTCCTAATTATGAAATTAATTTTTTATCATTCAAACTTAACTTTGACTGTACAAACAATATGGCAGAGTATGAGTCATTGTTTTTGGGTCTAGAAACTTTGGAGAACTTAAGCGCAAAAAAGATATCAGTGTGTGGTGATTCCAAATTAGTGATTAAGTGGGTAGAAGGGTATTACCAAACCAAAGATGTCAAGATAAGGGCCTATAGAAACTTAATCATTGAAATTCATGAGAATTTTCAGGGATATGCTTTCATTATCAAAACTAGAGACCAAAATTCAGTAGTTGATTCTCTAGCTATCTCTACAAGTTTATTTGTTATTCCTACTAATTCTAGTGAGAAGTATGAGGTTGAGGTTAGACATAGGCTAGAAATCCCTAATAAAATCATTAATTTCCAAGTGTTTGATAATGACCATTAATTCCGAAATTTCCTTGAATTGAAAGAATAGTTTGAGAATATCCAAGTAGATCAGCAAATATGTTTGTTGAAACTAAGGTTAATCTTGAAGTCTTGCAGCTGAAAAACAATTATATTCCCAAAGGCCTTATTCCCCTTGAGAAATTATTTGATCAAAATGATGTTTTCAAATCTCCAAGGATGCAGGTTGATGATGAAGAGGTGGAGACTTGCAATCTTGGCACAGAAGAAGTTCCTAAAATGGTTAAATTATCCAAGTTTCTTTCATTGGAGATGAGACTTAGGCATGTGGATATGATGAAGAAATATATTGATGTCTTTGCATGGAGATATTCTGATCTGAAAATGTATGACCCTGGTATTATCCAACATATTATTCCCATCAAAGAGAATGAAAAACCTTTCAAGCAGAAGTTGAGAAGAATTAATCATTTGCTCATGCCTTTGATTGAGAAAGAGATTAAGAAATTTTTTTATGCAAAGATCATTGTCCCTTTAATATTTTCAAAATGGCTTGCTAATCTAGTACCTTTCATAAATAAGAGTGGTGAGATTAGAAGTATTGATTTTAAAAATTTTTAAAAATAATCTATGAAGGACAACTACCCTCTTCCCAAGATGGATTAGATTTTGCAGATATTGTTGGCTCTCAAATAATGTCCATGCTTGATGGCTTTTCAAGTTACAACCAAATATTGGTACATCCGGAGGACCAAGACCACTTCCAACTTTTATAATATCACGGGGAAAAATTCATGTATACAAAATTCCTTTTTGGTTTTAATGAATGTGATTGTACATATTTCTCCCATTAGGCGGCCTTAAACTGTAAAAACTACACCCAGAAAACAACTCAATGGGATTTTAGGTTCAAGCTGGCCCTTGAAGCAGAGGGGGCTCCCTTGGTTCTTATGAGGCCTTGTTTAACGTTGTTCAATGTCATTGAATGATATTATTTGAATAATAATGGCCAGATTTGTGGTTTTAAATGGGGGTGGTTGGCAATCAATGAAAAATTCCTATTCATGAATAAATCCCTCCTTTGCAGAGTCCTTTCTCAAAGTGTCATCTTCTAGCCTGACAGAAGAACTTAGATTTTTTAAAGAATTTGAAAGAAGATTGTATGGAGATTCCTGATAATTAAGGAATCAAACAGAATAGTTAATAAATCAGGCAGATTTGGATGCATCTAGAAAGCTTCTACAGCCAAAAAAATCACATCGATGAGAAAATAGAAGTAGAAAACAATAACCAGTGAAAATAGGAGCTTACTCAAACAAAAAGTCCGATATACTAATCTCTTTAAACAATTATAAATTTGCAGGGGATTTCAAAGGGAATGAAACTCAATCTATTCCTACCCAGCTCTTCTATGTAACTCTGGACATGTGCTGAAATAGATTATGAAAATACTTGAAAAACATACAAGAAACACAAATTATGTCAAAGTCAGAGTTGAAATACTTCAATTATAATTTCTGGAAAAAGAGTTTTACAAATTTGAAGTGGTCTTGACCTCAAAATCCCACACTTTCTTATTACAAATGATTAAATATATAGAAATTACAATAAGTTGGTTATTGCTAGATTTTAGGAAAATAAAACAAAATATTAACAATATATTAAAAATAAAATATAATTTATTACAAAATTTCTCAAAATAAAATTAAATAAAACTAAATATAAGAAATGATTGTGAAATAATTTGGAAATGTTGGAGTTTTTGATGCCAAATGGTCTTTCAATCTGGAATTAGTCCTTTGAATATGCTGATCTTTTGCCTGAAGATATTGATTAAAAACTTTGAATGTTGAATACTCTGCCACCTGTGTTCATAACATATTTTTAGACTTCTTGGAAATGTTGGTTGAATCTTTGACCTATTGATCGTCCTCCTTTAAATCTGGGGCTATTGATGTCGTTCCTTGAAAATCTGTCAAATGCCCTTTATACAAGGCAAGCTTTGCCACCTATCTGATATATGTCCCTTTCTCATCCAAAAATAGAAGCGGATGCCAAGGAATGGATATTTGCATCTTTCAGGAATATTTTCAAATGCATAACAATCTATTTTCTCAAAAGGTTGACCATTTAATTTTCCTTTTCTTCTTCAGTTTTTGCCAGCCTTTGACAGGTGGAGATGAAGGCCTTGAAGCTGAGACTATATCCTCAATACAATTCCCTGTCTCTATCCAACATTATTCTGAGTTCCTCACACTTGACAAGTTGTGCATCAATTAACATGTTCCAAATCCCAACCTCTCTCAACTATTGGTAGTAGCTAGAAGATGGCTTGGCCATGAACTCAAACTTCCATCCAGTCTTCTTACTTTGGAATTTAGAACACATAATATCCGAATTTAAAGTTCTTTGTGAAGAATTCCAATTTAATAGTATTAAATCAAATCCAATGGTCTCTTCAATGGTTTTAAATATATCATCACATACAATAACCAGACATTGAAACTAGAGACCGAATCTTGGATATGTTCCACTGGAAAACATTTACTCTTCAAGTGAGAAATCAACAACTTTTTTTTCTGGTTGCAAATTTATATCCTAAATTGTGCCTTTGATTGGGAAGAAGATAATTCCAGATCCGTTATCATGATTGGATCTAAAGCAAAAACCCTTGGATCAGACCATCACTCAACTCTGTAATGTAGGGATTTGATTCCAAAGCTTTAGAATCGTAGTTAAAAAACTCTACGAACCCTTATT